>JAJJWW010013959.1:0-64936 GCA_023531295.1 Papaver armeniacum
GTAATTCTATTTTTCTGTGTAAACACTTCATGAACTCAATCAATAAATATTCTTGATCTTACATCTTTCAATGGATTAATTAAGCAAAATTGAGTAAGGGGTGTACTAGCGAGACTATAATCTTTTGATCATCACATTGATGATCAGAAAACAACTTTGCAGAAAGAATAGATGAAGATTCTTGATCGGGAATGGTCGATAGAGTAAAACCCTTTTCGAGCAACTTCGCTTGAACTTCATCGAAGATTTGTAGGACACACCAATGAAAGCCATTATCGGTATGGGAATGGATGGGAGGTTGGAGATTAGGATCAGTGTTAGAAGGGATGAAGAAAAGATTTGATAGAGCAGAGCGCAAATTGCGGAAGGAGAGAGTCAAGAAGAGTTGGAGAGAGACACTAAAGGAAGAAAAGAGGAGGAAAGAAAACTATATATAGAAAAATTAAAAAGATTCTTGAGAAAACGAGGGCATTTAAATGCGAGAAGAGACACGAACGGTCGAGAATAAACGGTTGGAAAGAGACGTGTCAAGAAAAGACTTTAATAGTCAAAATCAACATTGTAATAGTACGGGTAAAGCAGATAAAGATAAGTAGTTCGGCAAATCAAATATCGATTCTCATGACGTTTCTCCCCCTGCGAGAGGAGATGTAAGGGAGAGACAGGAGACGGAACTTCATATATATACCACAAAGAGCTTCGAACTTCGCTAAAAGAATAGAGGCAAGTACGTACTTTTCAAGAAAAATATTCTTTTCGTTCCTTCACCGATTGAAACCAAGGAATACAAACAATGAATTTTCCTTCAAATCGCTCTTCAAGCAATATTCAAGGAAAAGAGGCAAGATGTAGGATCATAATATCGCAGCATTACAAGGCTGCGGGATTAATAAACAACGGTGTCGCGAGGGAGTCGAGGGAGCTAAAATAAGCGGACACGATGAATAACGACACTCAAAACAATTGGAAGACTAAAACACAGCGAGGGTTAAGAAGTGTCGCGAGAATGAATATTCGTGCATTTGCGACACTTAGCGAGACATTCCCGAAAATAAAGGATAGCTTAGTTATCATCCACTATGTATTACCCTATAAAGGGCTCAATGAGTCTCGTTGAGGGGGGATCTTTTTGGGGGGAATTGTTGAGCAAGTCATTAGGAGAGAGAAAGTTTAAGAGTATTTTAACTTCTAAGTGTAATTCTATTTTTCCTGTGTAAACACTTCATGAACTCAATCAATAAATATTCTTGATCTTACATCTTTCAATGGATTAATTAAGCAAAATTGAGTAAGGGGTGTACTAGCGAGACTATAATCTTTTGATCATCACATTGATGATGAAACAACTTTTGCGTAAAGAATAGATGAAGATTCTTGATCGGGAATGGTCGATAGAGTAAAACCCTTTTCGAGCAACTTCTGTTGAACTTCATCAAAAGAAGATTTGTATGCACGACTAATGAAAGCCATTATCAGTATGGGAATGGATGGGAGGTTGGAGATTAGGATCAGTGTTAGAAGGATGAAGAAAAAGATTTACGATGGCGAGAGCGCAAATTGCGGAAGGAGAGAGTCAAGAAGAGTTGCGAGAGAGACACTAAAGAAAAGAGGAGGAAAAGAAAACTATATATAGAAAAATTAAAAAGATTCTTGAGAAAAACGAGGGCATTTAATGCGAGAAGAGACACGAACGGTCGAGAATAAGCGGTTGGAAGAGACGTGTCAAGAAAAGACTTTAATAGTCAAAACTGTAATAGTACTGAGTCGAAACAAGATAAAGATAAGTAGTTCGGCAAATCAAAATATTGATTCTCATGACATTCTCCCCCTCGCAGAGGAGATGTAAGGAGAGACAGAGACGGAACTTCATATATATACCACAAAGAACGGAACTTCGCTAAAAGAATAGAGGCAAGTACGTACTTTTTCAAGAAAAATATTCTTTCGCTCGTTCCTTCACGATTGAAACCAAGGAATACAAACAATGAATTTTTCCTTCAAATCGCTCTTCAAGCAATATTCAAGGAAAAGAGGCAAGATGTAGGATCATAATATCGCAACGTACAAGGCTCGCTGGATTAATAAACAACGGTGCCGCCAGGAGTCGCGAGGAGCTAAAATAAACAGCGCGATGAATAACGACACCCAAAACAATTGGAAGACACAAAACCCTGGCGAGGGTTAAGTGTCGCGAGAATGAATATTCGTGCATTGCGCGACAGCCATGCAGACATTCCAGAAAATAAAGGATAGCTTAGTTGTCATCCACTATGTATTACCCATATAAAGGGCTCAATGAGTCAATTTAAAGGGGATCTTTTTGGGGGAATTGTTGAGCAAGTCATTAGGAGAGAGAAAGTTTAAGAGTATTTTAACTTCTAAGTGTAATTTATTTTCTGTGTAAACACTTCATGAACTCAATCAATAAATATTCTTGATCTTACATCTTTCAATGGATTAATTAAGCAAAATTGAGTAAGGGTGTACTAGGCGAGACTATAATCTTTTGATCATCACATTGATGATCAGAAAATAACTTTGCAGAAAGATAGATGAAGATTCTTGATCGGGAATGGTCGATAGAGTAAAACCCTTTTCGAGCAACTTCTGTTGAACTTCATCAAAAGAAGATTTGTATGCCGCGACTAATGAAAGCCATTATCGGTATGGGAATGGATGGGAGGTTGGAGATTAGGATCGGTGTTAGAAGGGATGAAGAAAAGATTTACGATGGGGAGCGCAAATTGCGGAAGGAGAGTCAAGAAGAGTTGCGAGGAGAGACACTAAAAGGAAGAAAAGAGGAGGAAAAGAAAACTATATATAGAAAAATTAAAAAGATTCTTGAGAAAAACGAGGGCATTTAATGCGAGAAGAGACACGAGCAGTCGAGAATAAACGGTTGGAAGAGACGTGTCAAGAAAAAGACTTTAATAGTCAAAATACGTGTAATAAGACGGAGGTCAAAAGCAGATAAAGATAAGTAGTTGCGGCAAATCAAAAATATTGATTCTCATGACATTCTCCCCCTCGCGAGGAGATGTAAGGAGAGGCAGGAGACGGAACTTCATATATATACCACAAAGAAGCTTCTAACTTATTTAAAAGAATAGAGGCAAATACGTACTTTTCAAGAAAAATATTCTTTCCCTCGTTCCTTCACCAGTTGAAACCAAGGAATACAAACAATGAATTTTTTCCTTCAAATCGCTCTTCAAGCAATATTCAAGGAAAAAGAGGCAAGATGTAGGATCATAATATCGCAACGTACAAGGCTCAGCTGGATTAATAAACAACGGTGTCGCGAGGGAGTCGCGAGGGGAGCTAAAATAAGCAGCGCGATGAATAACGACACCCAAAACAATTGGAAGACACAAAACCTGGCGAGGGTTAAGAAGTGTCGCGAGAATGAATATTCGTGCGTTTGCGACACTTCGCGAGACATTCCCAGAAAATAAAAGGATAGCTTAGCTGTCATCCACTATGTATTACCCTATATAAAGGGCTCAATGAGTCTGTTGAAGGGGATCTTTTGGGGAATTGTTGAGCAAGTCATTAGAGAAAGTTTAAGAGTATTTTAACTTCTAAGTGTAATTCTATTTTCTGTGTAAACACTTCATGAACTCAATCAATAAATATTCTTGATCTTACATCTTTCAATGGATTAATTAAGCAAAATTGAGTAAGGGGTGTAGTGTGGGATTTCCCGCAACTACAGAATGATTATATTATAGTAGTAAGACATGATCACATGATCATAGTGGTAAGGAATTAGGATACAAAGTATAACTCTTATCATTTGAACTTCGTATATATGACATCGACATAATCATATGAATGCTATTGTGATTATGTGCATGGGTAAAGGTGAAGATTTCATCCTAGGAAACAATGTTTACATTTGTTTAAAGGAAGTACATTCATGAACTTGCTTTATGAATCGAAAGGAAAATCGCTAGGCTTATTGGTATTATTTATTCATTGCATATCTTGTGAACAACTAATATGTGTGATTAGTATAACCGATCATAAATTGTTATGTATCTTGGTATAACTAATCACATATGCTGAATTATGATTTGGTATGACTTTTATTAGTGTAACCGATCCTAAGTAATCACCTGAGATGGTATGATCGATATTTGTAATTGGTGTGACCAATCCTAGCAATTGGTGTGACCGATCACAAAAGTGTTGTGTAATCGATCCTTTTAATTGGTTTAACTGGTCCTAGTAATTGGTGTAACCGATCCTAGTGACTTGTGTAACCGATCACAAGTAATACCATGAGTATATGGTAATCGGTCCTGGTAACTGATCAATCATATAGTTAGGGTAAAACCGTAACTAACGTAACCGGTCATGGTAACTGACGTAACCGGTCCTAGTAACCATATTAAGGTAGAACCGATCCTTGTGTTTGGTAAAACCGTAAACCCATGATTAGTGAATTGATATTTGATCAATCATATAGTTGTCTTGGAATACAGATGAAACAATTCTAAAATTGTTTGGAAGTGTGGTATAATCGATTCCAAGATTGTAAACATGAAAGAGAATTAACAAAGAAAAGATGTCAACATACTTTGAACATGAACAATAACTCTTATCTTTTATTGTTCAAAGATAATCCTTAATAACTCAAGGAGATCGGTCCGGAAATAAATTAAGAATCTTTTAATTAAGGTTGTTAGCTAGTTTTATATACTTTAATTACCTGACAATTAAATGCATATCTCTAGAAAATAAAAAAATTGGTAATGTGCATTTACTAATTGGAGATTTTCTATTGAGAGATTTCGTAAATATTGGGATGAGAGCATTCGAAATTATGAAAACCGATTTTGGGCATTTAATGCATATCTTGAGAATATTCGGTTTTGGAAATTCCTTGGTGTCCAAACATCCTTGGTCTATAAATACCCAAGTTTGCATTTCTAGCAAACTATCCTAAGAGCCAAGCAAACTTTATCTTTTTGTTGCTTCTGGTGGAGCCATCTATTCGGAGAGGAAAGTACACTAATTAGGCGAAATCTCTTACGACTAGCTCGTTTAAAGACTTTGTGGGATCAAGAAGCTCTACGAGTACCGTTGGTGGGAAACTAGATAATTGCAGTTTATTTTAGTTTTCGATTGATTTGATTGACTAACGGTTGTTGAACTTTGATTGCACCTAGTGATAGACACATTTTTGTGTCTGATATAATCTCAATTGTATATATTGTTAGTGCTCGATTTTGTATTTATTATGGCTTTTTATGTCTTTGTAGGTGTTTTTTGAGAAATAAGCTTTTGCGGGAAAATTGGCTCGAAAAGTGGTATTTGCGCTCGTGGGAGAAAATTATTATTCGGACTCTCAGTTTGGATAAGGGGCATCTCAATTACTAAGGGGTACTCCACTGATAAGGGGTACCCTAATTGCTATTTACACCTCACTACTATCTGCACCCCCAGAATTACTAGTTTGGATAAGGGGCATCTCAACCCTAATATGAGGAGCTAAACCCCAACACTGGGATGACGGAGGAAGCCATATTTCATGCGTGTGGTAATTATATTTAATTCTTTTATGACTACTTGCACTATTATCAATCGTTTTATGATTTTCTTAATTGATTGTGATGTCGTATGATGATGTATGCTTGGTCTAAGTGATTTTGATGCGTCATGCTAGTGATTTTACTGTCAATCTTTTAAGAATCAACCTTGGCAAAGAATTAGAGTCAGTATTATTTGAGCTATAATTATTTGGAATAAATATTTGAATCGCATGAATGAGTTATGGTGGAATCCTGAGTCTCAGTAATCTCTCGATTTTGTGACAAACTTGTGTATATATTTTCTTTGTTTTTAGAGTTTTCTGAAACTAAATCTTTACAAGTCTGAGTTGAACGAACTTTTACTACCATTTTCTACAACAATTTAAAATCACATCACCTAGTTTGTTTATTCTTGAGAATCTTCTCTTCGATATAAGATTCACTCAAACTAGATCGAAGTGTAGAGCCGGGATCTTAGATTTGTTTGTAGATCTAAAGACATCTTGTGATAATCCATTGTTAACGATTGCGTTATGTGCGTGATTGATCACAAAAGATTCAAGTGGTGTTGTGCAGGTGTTTATTGAAGATTAAAGAAGATTTGAAGACAAAGAAGATTTCTTATTTGGTTTTTATATCTTTGGGTGTGCACAAACCTTGATCGGCTAGGATCCAACTAGAATCAAATTTATTCGATTGGTTAGTTGTGTACGATCTGAATCACCTTATAGTTTCTTGTTGGAATCTATATTGATTGATTGCAAATCTAAACTCTGCTACTTCGGTTATTGTTGGATAGATTGATCTGACCAGGCAAAGGAGTTTATTGGTTAAACGGAAGAGCCTTTGCATATAACTTGAGATATCTCCATCTGAAAGAATCAAGAGAGTTGTTACCAAACATATTTGTTGTTCCTTTCTTTGTTTGGAATACGATCCAAAGGAATTGTTCAGTGCGTGCACTTATTGAATGTCGGAAGCGTAGGGATCTTGGAAGAAACTAAGTGAACTAGGTTTAGTTGCTTGGTCTCAACTATACGAAGTTGGTTTAGATTTTGTATAGTGGCTTAATTCCGAGATTATTCAGGTCTGGACTAGGTCCCAGGGGTTTCTCGCATTTTGCGGTTTCCTCGTTAACAAAATCTTCTTTGTGTCATTTACTTTTCCTTTCCGCAATTATAATTGTTGTTATTATAATTTAAAGTAAATTACACAAACATTAACTTTGTATTACTTGATAGTGATCCTATAGAGTTTGGTTAAATCCGAACCTATTATCAAGTAATCACACTTTGATTGTTGTATTATCTCGATCTCGTATCCATAGACGATCACACAAAGTATGAATACCGATTTGTTGTATTGTCTCGACTTTGTCCATAGACAATCACTTTAGTAAGAGGACTTATAGTGTGGATAATTTAAAGATTATGGTGTATTTGGGCACTGTCTTTTCAACAAACTTGGTCACCAAGTAGTCTCTTATTAGGAAACTAAACTCTTTCCTAAACTCTGCCAAACCTAGATTAGGAAATCCACCTCAATGTGGAAACAAACTTAAACTAGGAAACCCATGGTTTTCCTAACAATCTCCACCTCGGATCATACTATCAAGCATGAGACGTCTAGATCTACTTTTGTTGTGGATCCACTTCCCGCTTGCATGTAGTATGCTACGGTAGGATGCGGCCCGAGGCGAAGAAGCGATTAGGTGTAAACCGGGTCATGGGCCTATTCCTTTTCAAAAAGCCTCCTAGAACACAGATGCACTATAAGATCATATCCTGGAAGAATTTTGAAGTTCAGATGTGGAATCCAAGCTAAGCTTGAGGTTCGGAAACCATCTTTAATCCCATATACTTACTGATTCTGATTGACTACCTACTTAATTAAACGAGTTCGCTTCTGTCTCTGTTCGTGAACGTTCTCTCGCAGGCTCTTTCCCTGTGTCAGCAAGGGGCGTGACTTCTTGTTCTTCTTCTTCGAATGAAGCAGCTGGGGAAGTCTTACTCATTTTAGTGCGCCTAATAGCTGAGCTTCCCACGTGAGTAGCCAAGCGGCAAAGATCAAGAGCACTGAGTCAGGGAGAGAGTCCCAGCCGTTGACAACCTTGATCTTCCTGGTAGTCTATGAGCGGGATTCCTAGATTTCCTCTTCTCGCTGACAGGACCCGAACGGATTTGTATAAATAACTCTCTGCCTATGAAAGTTGCGGCAAACGAAGGCCTGTGGTAGATCGGGTCTCCCCCCTTTCTTTGAGAGCATTCCACCTCCTCCAGCTGGATCTGCTATTCTCTTAGTTAAGGAATGACGTCATCCCCGCCTTAGGGATTCTACTTAACGCGACCTTCATCTGCTGGTTCGACTCCCTCTCCTTGGCAGTCGAGTCTCTTTGAGCCTTTCCCTCCGTTTAGCTTGGATTGGTATAGCCAAGAGGAAGATCTTGTTAGGATTTGCCTCTCATTCAAGCAGGCTTCTACATCTTCTTCTTGTTCGCATTCTAACATGGAGTTTACTTACGCTTCTTGACTTGAATCTCTTGGCTTAGTGGAGAAGGACGGGGTTCACCTAACGAACGAAGGAATCATACCTAAGAAAAGACTAGTCTTGTTACTCTTCTTGCTCTTCTGTAACCTGCACATCTGCTTCCCACTTTGAAGTTGATTCTTCGTAGTATTCCTGATTACCCAGATGTCTATTCTCTTTGAAGAGGTTAGGTGGAAAGAGCAAAGGACTGAGAAAGCAAGAAGAAGACCCTGTACGAACAACTCCACTTTATATTCGTGAACCAAAGAGAAGTTAAAGAGCAAGAAGAGAGCCATTCAAATAATTAGGGAAATTAAAGTAAGAAACCTAGGTCTACCGGTCTCCGGCGTGTCAATCCTCTTGAATCAAGTTTTTCACTGCCGTAGGCACTCGAAGAATACGGAGAGGCTTTAGAATCAATATTTGGCTTCCCCGATAAATGCTTTCATTCAATTGGTTAGAAAGGATTGGTACATAATAATAGGTTAGGACAGCTCAGGTGGCAATTATTCAATAAACCCCGCCTCTGTTGAGGTCTCTGCTAAAACGAGAAATGCTATGCTTCTGTCTTCCATTGTGAGTTGTTCCGGAAGACACTTTCGTAGTCGCGAAGTTCAGATAGCCCGCTAAAGCAAGAGAGGCGGTTCATCGACCAACATTTCTAGTGAGAATGGAGTTTTCTACACATCTTGAACCTGTTAAAGTAGAGCTTGCTTGCATACAAGAGCAGATGATTGGAAGGGCTAAATCCCGAAATAACATAGTAGAAGTAGGTCGAGTATGCTCAGGTGGCAGCATCACAAGGTAGTAATCAGAACAAACTTTTATCGTAAGAGAAGATCTACTTTAATAATCGAAGAGAAGAAAACTTCAATCGTACGCCTCATAAACTATCAGTACTGTAATTTGACACTTTCGTTAGACGAACTTGATCAACAACTCGAATTAAGTTTTCACGCGGGAATGGCATCTTCTGCTCCTCTAAAGAATCAGGCGGGGCAGGAATAGGAAGAGCAACTTTGGGTAGGGTAGGTGACGCAGCTCCCCGCTCGACTCCTGGAGAGGGGTTGGTGAAAGACGGGCCTCAGAGCCCGCCAAGGGCAGAGAAAGAAGCGAAGGCAACTTGGCGGAATGATCTATCATTCCAACTTCTTCGTACATGCCACAGATGGTATCAACCGGAGGGAAAGCCGAAGCTATAAGTAGAGGCCGGGGAAAGCTAACTGTATGCAATCTTCTCCTTTCCAGCCGTCTCCCGATGCTATAAACGCCAACTCGCCTTATAAGCCAGTTGCTCGCGCTGGTAGATCGAGTCCAATCATATTGGTGGGGGAGGCCCCATTTCTTACTTCAGCCGACTCTTTGCAAGCGTCTATTCCCTAATCCCGGGGTAGCTCAATCCCAAGTATCTTAACAGATCGGAAGGCTAAGTGCTTCGACCCCTACTTCTTAATCCATTTCTCTACCTGCTACTCTTCCTTGCCGCGGGGTAACCCCTCCAGAGTTTGATGCTAGCCAAGAGCATCGGTCAAAAGCCAAGGAAGAAAGCTGACCCTTGGTTCTCTTCTACCGACCGACTTCTTATTGATTTGTTATTTCTTTTTTAAAAGCCAGTATCTATTGAAAAAAGGGGAATCTTCAGTGCATGTAAATCAACTACTTACAGACTGAAAGTGGATCTTCGGTCGAATGGAATAACTCGAGTTTATGACCGCGCAAAGCGTAAGTAAATTCTGTAGATGTCACTCTTATAGTCGAAGCTTGCTTAGATCTTCCCGCCCCTACTCCTCGATTCCGGGGTGGGTCAATCGGAATACCTTAGCCGGTTGGAAAGCAAAGTGCTCCTTCCTCGGTCGCTGGATTCGCGCGTTAAAGCCCATTCATTCCTTACGGATGGAGTAGACCGATGGCTCGCTTTCGCTCGTCGAAGCGCGAAGCTATGTGTGAGAGGTCGAACCAATAGGTGTATTATATCATTTCCTCTTGATTCTTTCTGCCGTTAACCAACCTCCCCTTGCCCATCTTCTCTACTGAAGATGGCCGTCCAAGATTCTTGTTTGCGAACCCCCGTTACCGGATTGAATATCTTCGGCAGCCACTACCCACGAAAGAAAAGAGGATATGTTTACAGCTAGGAGAGCTACTATAGCGTTAGGCAGGTGTGGGTTTGGATCTGTGTTCAGTTCTTTGATCGCATCTGTAGCGAGGATGTGAACATAAGACTAGAGCCCAGGCCTGAACCGCTTAACAAGGTCTCTTCGTATAAGACTTTGTATTGTCTCTCAACGTAGATTTAATTTTCCATGCATTTGTCACAATTCAAAGATGGCACTTTAACCTAGTCTGATGCATGTTATAGTAATAACTTAAGTTCCATGAGCTATATAGTTTCCATAAATTGCATAATGGTTTCCATCTTCTGTAATATCTGTATTTACGTATGTCGTGGTCATACACTCTTTAGAGAATCTGTTACTGAGGTTGACTCGTGAATGGTTGTTGTTCTGTCTATGCGAATTGCAAAGTTAAGAAGGTAGAATGAAGTTCCACACTATGTAAAAGCTGTTGCTTGTTGGGAAGACCGGCCGGCAAGCAAACCAACGTGAACATGTGTACATGTCGACAGCTTCTTAAGACTAAGTAAGGACATAACTACCTTGCGCATCCAAGACACAGCTTCTACCTAACTCAAACCTCATATGAGCTTCCTTTCGCTTTGCTTGCTGTCCCTGGAACTACCCTACTGAATATTAGTTTTGAGGGAAGGGCGTTTTCTTGCCCAGCTAGAGTCAGAGGACCTATTGCCCCCAACTTTCTTGATTCGTTTCATAGCTGCCTGGCTGTTCCAATTGGTGGGATGGTTGAGGTAGAGATGAAGATCCCATCCCGGGGGCTATGCAGCTCCTTTGGCGCCTACAAATATAATTTTATAATCCAGGAGATAGCAACCACTTCCACGGAGCCTCCTGGCTCATAGCATTCATTCTGGTAAGGAGAGCGTTTTCAGCAGTGGCTTAGCGCCCCGCTTTATTATCTTTAGAAGCCCACCGATCCTTGACTTGACTAGCAATAAAGGATCGATTGAGGGAATTGGTCCAGGAGAGGGTTCTTATCCGCGGGTCTTTTGTTATGATCCCTAAGACACCGGTTCAGAGAATGCTTAAAAGGGGGTTGGTAAACCGAAGTTGCCTAGGTTTACCCGCAGGAGTCGAGGTACTCATACGTCTACGAGAGGAGCTCCGCTCTCTTGTGTGAGTCGTCTTCTTTTTCTTATTTTGGTGAGTGGGTCTTCCCCCGAAAGAAAGTTAGACGGCCAGGTTGGTTCACCAATTACCGTGCATTCTCCCTCTTTCCCCAAGTTTTTATGTGCTTCACCGATAGGATATCACAACTAATATCGTAGAATAAGTATCTTCTTTCGTGAGCAAGAAGTCAGGAAACTCCCATGCTTTCCGTTGGTCAACAACCAACAAAAGGTCCTTTGGTTCTTCGCAACACCTACAGATGTAGGGGGAATCTTTGAATATGAATCAAGAATGTTACCGGGAGCTAGATCGGTTCCGAAAGAGCAAGTAAGGATTGCTTCAACCAAAATGGATGGAATAGGATCTCAAAAAGCCATTGATTCGTTCTCGACTAGGTATCGGTGGGAAGATCAAGATCAAGGAGTTAACTAAGTCTCGAGATAGGGCAAATTGAAGGCTCATGCTTTGAAATTCCGTTTTTAATTTAGTATACACCATCTCCTAGTTGAACCTTTGAAACGATCTAATGGCCAGAAATAGGAAGTGGGCTCGAGATGGACTGTGCGTATGCTATCGGCTCTGCCACTGCAGGAGGGTTGCAGTTACCTTCTACTACCGTCGGGATGAGGTGGACCACCGAGATGCACTGCCCCAGCCAAGCGGATGACCCAGAAATAGCTAAGATACAAAAGCTGGGAAAGGCTCTTAAGTCCCGAAACTTTTCGAGTAGACTCTATTTTCTCGGAGGTCCCGCCGCCCAGGATGCCTCTCCGATCCTGCTTTTTGAGATCGTGCCTTTTTGTGAAGCTACAACTAATGTCGTCCTTCCTGCTGCCATTAGATCATTCCGCCGTTCGTGCTCCCCTTGATAAAGGGCCAAAAGTAGTGCAGAGTCATGTATGATCCCATTTGTTAGCCTTTAGCTATCCATGATGCAATACATTTTGTTGGTACGCTGGGCCAGTGGTGTAGCAGTAACCGTCTTGTTGTGATGGTGATCCCCCGCCTTGACCATGGGTGATTCTTAAATGGCTGACGCAATACGAGGGAATGGAACGTTTATTGGCATGGCGTCTATGGTTGTTGACTGAGACATGCATACTTACAGGGCTCTCGCTTGTGAACTGATCTAGATCTCCATGTGAACTTGCTTTTTGGTCGGCGGAGAACTTTCTTGCCCTTTTTTGGCCCGGTTCGATGGGCAAAGCAATTCTTTCTCCTCTGCAACCGCTTCCTCTACTCGCTATAGAACGGAGTAGTTTCCCCCTAGACTCGCCCCTTTCCCCTTTATTCTCTGGGATTGCTGGGATAGCACTTAAGCATCGATATTTCTTTCTCAAATATGGCTCTAAAACCGAAGTTCTCCATAGGGTCCGATACCCGCGGGCTCTTTAGTAAATGATACCTTCTGGAGCACCCTTTTCATATGCTTCTATTCCAAGATATGCTCCACCTGAAGATCAAAGGAACTGGAAGTATAAGTCATGACATTCTTTCGATACTTTGAATTGGACTAGCCCTAGGAACTGTTGACTAATGCTAGGAATTGGTCAGTGACCTTGTTCATGCTATTATATTCTCTTGTGGATTTCCTAGTTCAATAGATGGAACTTTGTTGGGATTTAGCATACTCTACATACATCCATTCAGGATCACCAGATTCTTTTACAGGGAGTATTGGACCACGCCTACCTTACTTCGGGAGTAAACCCGATGAACAGAGCTATAATCGAAGAAACAAAAACTAGATTCGACAATACTAACAGAGAGAAGGTCTACCCGCCATCTAAGCTTAGGCGCAGCTATCGACCGCCAAGAAAGCACCGATCAGCATTTGTTTTGTAAAACATCACGAAGGGAGCTAGGCCTCACGACTAGATGAATCCGTCTCTTGGTTTGACTTCCCTTCTGTGTTTTTCTTGTTTGGCCATATCGATGATGGAAATAGGGAGACCCTTTATGCGTTCCTTTTCATATGTGGGCACCCGATATTTATGAGGGTTCACCCACCCCGGTGACAGACATTCCTTTCTATTGCGCCTAAAATCTCTATTTCTGCAAATATGTCACGTCTTTCTATTTATGGTTCCTATGGAGCTACATTGCAACAAATCTTCTTTTACTGTGACATTGCTTCTATGATCTTAGGAGTTTGGGCCGCCATGGCCCAAACGAAGTCAAAAGACTTTAGCTCATAGTTCGATTGGACATGTAGGTTATATCAGATCTTGGTTTCTCATGTGGAACCATAGAAGGAATTCAATCACTACTAATTGGTCTCTTTATTTATGCATCAATGACCATAAATGCATTCGCCATAGTTCAAAGATTACGGCAAACCCGTGTCAAATATATAGCGGATTTACTCACAGCCAAAACGAATCCTATTTTGGCTATTACCTTTTCCATTACTATGTTCTCATACGCAGGAATACCCCCTTTAGCCGGCTTTTGTAGCAAATTCTATTTGTTCTTGCGCTTTGGGTTGTGGGGCTTACTTCCTAGCCTCGTGGGGAATAGTGACTAGCGTTATAGGTTGTTTTATTATATACGCTTAGTTAAAAGAATGTTTTTTGATACACCTAGGACATGGATTCTATATGAACCAATGGATCGTAACAAGTCCTTACTACTAGCAATGACTTCTTCTTTCATTACTTCATCCTTTCCATATCCTCTCCTTTGTTCTCAAGTTGACTCATCAAATGGCACTCGGTTCGTATCTTTAAGTTCGATCATTGAGACAAGGTTCAAAGAAAGGGTTTGATATTTGTTCGAGTGTAGTTGGTTCTAGTGTTGCTAATTTTCTTTTATTATGAGTTTACTTAGTGTGTTTATCCACACCGTGTGTTTCTTCGGTGAGCAAGGGCAGCCAAAACACTATATACATAAGGGGCGAGCAAAGTCATGGGCGGCTAAATAAGCCTCTTTATACTGTGATACTATGTGGCTGGGAGTCGTTGACTGACGAGTAGTCCGGGAAAGAAGGAAGCTCAAGAAGCTAGGGCCGCTAAGACGAACCTATATTGAAAGGGACGGGCTAAAGTCACTACTTTAAGAGAGACGGGGGAAAATCCACGATAATGACGAGATGTATAAAGTATATTCGACCAATGAGAGAAGCAAGTAAGCCCGGTTCTAGGTATTGGCGAGTTTGTGCCATCTATCCCATACGCTCAAGTGCATAAATTTCCTTGATCTCTATCTTTGTGATATCTAGATTGCGATCCATCACCAATGAACTAGTGACCTAAGACTTTCTGCATCAACGTTCGTACAAGACCCACGCTACTCGACGAGTTGTTGATGCGCAAAGGAATTCCTAAACCGCATTGAGAAGTACTTGAGTCCTTAGAAAGAATAGCATTGCGAGGTGGGTGATTTAAGAGTTTCAAGACTAACCAAGGCAAATTTAGCCAATAAGTCACCGAGAAAAGACCTTACTTTTTTATAGGGGTCGAGACGTGGTAGACAGAGATCTAGAAGCTTTATTCACTTGGGCTTAGCGGAACTATCAAAGAAAAGGGCGTTTAGGTTAGATCCAAAGAAACGAACTAATAAAATTCCGCTATCCTTGTTTCGCCTATTGCATTAGAGCCCCTTCCCCGGCCTCTCTTGAATGCCTACGATTCAAGTACCTCAAGCTATGCTAATGACTCTTGCTTACTCCCCTCGATCGAGCCGATGAAACTGACCTCTCTTTTTTTCTTTTCCTAACGAGTAAAATTACCTAGATCCCTATCGCTTACTCCGACTTCCACTCGCTAAGAATCTTTTTGAAGAGATCGTGTGTCATATAGAACCCGAATAACTGATATAGGATTTCCTCAGGGACACGGCTTTTATTTGAAAGCATTCCTCGATACCCATAGTCCGGCCTTAGCGATCATCCCTTTTTGTTAACTCTTTCGGTTTCGCTTTCTCCCGTGTCTCTCCTCCCATTGTTCCTTCGTCTCGCCTTCAAGCATAAATTCATGACATAGAGTCTGTGGTCATTCTTCCCCAAGAGTAGATTTCTTTCTTTTTCTTTCCTCGAGGAGCGGGAAGGAAGTATAATAAAAAGAAAGAGTATTAGGCTTTTCTTATAGTCCTAGGGAAATTCCCCCACTCTAGCTTACTAAGCCCCCTTATGTTCCTCACCCAACATGCTCTTATACTTTTCGGTCTTAAGGTGGCGCTACCTATAGGAGATGTCTTTTTCATCTTCCAACCCACCCCGATAACTAGAGAGTAGGGGCTCCTAGTTGATGTATAAAGAGAGAAGATAGGAGGTTCATAGTTGGTTCCCATAGTGGAAAGTGGTAACCGACCAAGACTCGCGGCCTTTCACTACTTGATGAGAGGCTTGAAGCACCTAGATTGGGTATAAGATAATAACAATAGCGTAATCTCTCATATACTCTTTTACTTTGAAATTGAATCCCACTTTGCTTGCTAAGCACGTGACGCCGGCCCTTTCTTCAAGAAGGAATCCACTTCTCGTAACAACACCTTTCACCGTGGCCCGTTTCTAGCTCCGCTGCTGCTTGGGTTTTAGTCCTTCAACAAACAACAGAGACTTTTGGCTAGCCCCAATTGCGGCTGCGCCCCTTGGAGTAAGAAGTTGGCCATCGGTGTTTCTAGAGAATTAGGTACGAGGGAAATGCAACCCGCGAGCCGTGCTGCAAAGTACTTCAGCGCCCCATCACTAGCCATCGGGAAACAAGTTACTATAATTTAGTAGGCGGAACCTGAGCCTGGTCTATGATTTCTCATATTCCCTTGCTTGCTTTTTCACCCGCTGATCTGAGAGTGCATTTGTGTCAACCAACAACGTCTAGCTAATCCAATGACATGTCCAAGAAAAGAGAAATCACTCGCTTGAGAAGCTTTCCCAACGAGTACCGTGGTGAAGTGGCTCAAGAGGAAGCATGATCATAGGTATCTATACTTAATTAGGTGCCTAGAAGCCAATCACCGGTGCGAACTCTAATCATAAGCAAGAGAGAGAAAGACCCGGTTACACACCCGCATCATAGTAAGAAAGATGATTCCGGACCAGCCCCCAAAAAACTTGAAAAACTATAAAAATAAAAAATAGGCCTTGTCAGGAATCTCTACATTGCGTAAAAGTCCGGCTTCTGCCCAAATAACTAGCTATGCTTCCCGGTGCCAAACTGCTCCCCCTCTTTGCCATAGTCTTTGCAAAGTTAACTTTACGGTATGCATGTTCATAACGAATGCAATCATAATGTCTACTAGCGCAATCCATCTCTGTCTAACAATCCAAGGAATGGACTGTTTTTGAAAGCAAGAACAATACTCGCTGAATCGAAACGTATCAAAATCTTCTTCCAATGCCATTGTATCGCCCATTCTAGGGCATAAACCACAAAGATGGATCTCTCGCCATATAGCTAGTCATCACTCCAAGGCAAATACATTGTGCACCGAGAACCGCACAATCAGCTCCTCTCGCTACCATCCTCGCACGCGGCCTAGTCCAGATTACCATTTGATGCACCATCACAACAAACCAATACTTCATCCAGAGTTTGGAGGGCTCCGGCGACATTCAATTGGTGGAGTCAACTCACTAGTAGCTCTTTTCCCCGGAAAGATGGGAAGCTAGACCCATTACTCTCTTTACTCAAGTTGCACACCTATACATCCTCGGGTTATGGAATGTAATGCACCCTTCATCCTGTCTCTTGGCTTTTCTTCTTCGTCTTCTTTGCTATTCTTCCTCCTTTATGCTCCTTGAAATCACTATCGTCTTCCACCAAAGTTATTCATCATCTCTATATACCCGTGGAATTACTTTTAAAGCTTAAGCTCAAACCCAAACTTCCATCTTCATAAAACCATCTCTTCGACCAAAACACCATGATGTTGATGAAAGTATTCAAACCATCTTATACCAGAAGAACACTTATGAAACTGGCTACGTTTCACAAACACCATGAAAATATTTAATCACCATCAATGAATCCTTGCACGAACTCCACCATTGATCACCAAGAGAACCATCCGGAAGAATCACTTTGCTAGCTCCACCTAACAGGTAGGCTAACAACATACATATTGAACTTTAATCGAGAAAAGGAAGAATTAGCTTCAATATCATACTCCAAAGACATGTCATGATTATCATTATATCCAAAAACAAACCATCGGATATCTCCATTGTGATTAACAAGCTTAACTTTGAGCGATTCCCAAAGCCAACACCAACTCGATATACTTTTACCACCACCAAACCCAACATACTCGCTCAAAATATATACCGTGTGAATGCCCATATTACCGTGGTACATGCTTTCGAGATCGGGCACATTCTTCATATTCCATGCAATTCATCAAGAATACTTTAACATAAACTTAAGAACATAAATCTATAACATCTCGTGCATAACTTCGAAGCGTTGCTGAACTTGCTTCGACATGAGACTTCACAGCCCCATCCTTTCTTCAAACTTTGTCACCCATTATTTATAGTGTATGATTGCTAACACTCTTCAAGAAGTATATATGTATTCCACCTCATTCCGCTTTATTCTGTATCCCATACTGCATCATAAAACCAAACAAAGAACATACACTTCTACCAAGTTGAACCTCTGATTTGTAAATCACATCACAAATCCATCTTTGTGTAAACACCAGTTGAAACATTATCTTCAAAACATATTTCTCCACCCAAACAATAAACCATCATTCAATTCCAGGTTCAATCACACCAGCCCGTCCTTGGGCTATGATACCAATTGTTGGTAAAATTGGCACCCTGAGCACAACGAAAATCAGGATCACAAAGGGCAATTGGGTATTTGAACCAAACATGGGGAAAATAATAAGAAAGAGACGGAGAAGATAAAAAAGCACACAACCACAACACAAGATATACGTGGTTCACCTTTACAAGCTACATCTACGGCCAACACCACCAGAAAAACTTCCATTAACATCAAAGACCATTACATGCTCTTTCCGCAACCCAAGAAAAGAACCAAATAATTAAAAAAACATACCCGAAAACACCATTGAAGAAACCATAGAAACCAACTCTCTAAACCATCCTCCAAACCAGCCTCATGTCTTCTCTTGTACACCATCTTCATAGCTACTACTAATAAAGGAGAAACATGTAAACACTAGAAACCTGGTTTAGGGCAAAAACCCAAACCCTAAACACTAAAACACCCAAATCCTCTCTCTACAAGTTTTTCTCTCACACCGATATTGACCTTCACGGTAGCACACGACCCTCCCTAACAAAGAGACCAAAATCCTAAACACAAGGTTTTACCACTCTTCTAGGTTGCATATCTACAAACCTACAATTGTAGTCATATATATAGAGAACACAAACTTGGTCACCAAGTATTAGTCTCCTATTAGGAAACTAAACTCTTTCCTAAACTCTACCAAACTTAGATTAGGAAATCCACCTCAATGTAGAAACGGACTTAAACTAGGAAGCCCTTGGTTTTCCTAACAATTGGCAGGTTAGAAAAAACCACTCTTATCCAGAGATGGTAAAATCACCCTAATTAACAATGTTCTACAAGTCTTCCTGTGTATTATATGTATCTATTTGAAATGCCATCTTCAGGGGTTAAGAAATTTGAAAAGATCATGAGAGACTTCCTATGGCATGATACTAAGGGTAGAAGGAAAATGCATTTAGTGAAATGGAATGCTCTAAGTAGAATAAAAAAAATTCGGTGGCTTGGGTATAAAAATGTTTAAAAAATTCAACCAAGCACTTCTTTTTAAATGGTCTTGGAGGTATGAAACTGAAGATAATCCTCTTTGGGAGTCTATTGTGGTGGAAAAATATGGTGTTAGTGTGGTGACTTGGATCTCTAAAATTCCAAATTGTTTGTATGGTTTTTCAGTCTGGAGAGCAATCATGAAATTCAACTCAAATTTTATGAGTTTTGTGAAATTCAAGGTTAACAATAGTTTGAAGGTGAGGTTTTGGGATGATAATTTGGTTGTATGACTCTCTATTAAGATTTTGTTTCCTAATCTCTATGCTCTTTCTAGAGCTAAGTCCTCTTTAGTTGTTGATTTTTGTGTAGCGATAGGTAATAATATCACCAGAATTTGCATACTCCAATTAGATTGAATGCGGCGCGAGAATTGAGCTTGCGATGCTAAACTTGATCCGATCAATTTTAAAATAAATAGGAATGGTGAAGAGTGGTGTCTCTTCTTTGAAGTCCTTATACGATAAACTCATAGTATAGCCGATCCTTTGGATGCATACCCAATCTTTACTCATATTTGGAGACTAAAATGCACCCTAAAAATTGCCTTTTTTTTCTTTGGTTTATAGCTCACAATAGATTGCAATATACTTTTAAGAGAATCAACTAGACTCAATCTTATTAACAAGATATCAAAAAGTTATGATATCTCGATCTCTCGATTTAATTCTTACTCAAGCAAATAGAAATTCAAGTAGTCTAATTAAATACAAGAGAGATAACTTGATGGTACCAAAGACCAATATCCAAGTGTCAATCGATGTAAATCATCAACCAACGGTTGGATATTCTAATTGATTGATCTAACGTACAACTTTGTGATATTTCAATTATATAACAAAATATAATGCGGAATAGAAATAACACACACACCAGAATTTTGTTAACGAGGAAACCGTAAATGCAGAAAAACCCCAGGACCTAGTCCAGATTGAACACATACTGCATTAAGCCGCTACAGACACTAGCCTACTACAAACTAACTTCGGTCTGGACTGTAGTTGAACCCAATCAATCTCACACTGATCCAAGGTACGGTTGCGCTCCTCACGTCTCCGATCCCTAAGGATACTATGCCCTTGATTCCCTTAGCTGATCTCACCTACAACTAAGAGTTGCTACGACCCAAAGTCGAAGACTTTAATAAACAAATTCAGATCATACGTAAAAGTCTACAGTAATAGATAAATCTGTCTCCACGTAAATACCTACGAGTTTTGTTCCGTCTTTTGATAAATCAAGGTGAACAGAGAACCAATTGATAACTTTGGGACTTATATTCTAGAAGAACAACCTAGTATTATCAATCACCTCACAATAATCTTAATCGACGGCTATTGTGGAATCACAAACGATGAGACGAAGATGTTTGTGATTACTTTTATATCTTGCCTATCGGAGAAATCAATCTCAATCCAATCGTTACGATTGTACTTAGTGACGATAGAAACAACAAAGATCAGATCACACAACTACGAGAAAGTAGTATCGGTGCGCTTCACAATCCCAATAAAGTTTTCAAGTCGTTAACCTACGGGGTCTCGATATAAACCTAAGGTTAAAGGAGAATCGACTCTATCTTATACAACTAGTATCACACATGAGGTGTGGGTATTAGGTTTCCCAGTTGCTAGTGAGTTGTCCTTTATATAGTCTTTCAAATCGTGGTTTGCAATCTAAGTTACCTTGGTAACAAAGCATTCAATATTCACCGATTAGATGAAAACTCGATTAGATTCAAGCTAATATCTTTCAACCGTTAGATCGAAACTTAGCTTGTTACACAAATGAAATGCACGTTTTAGGTTTGTGTAACCGTACCCAAACATGTACATTTAGTTGGTTCAACAGTAGTTAACCAAATGGTTAGCCATATGATCACTTGCATATCAACCATATTCTTCTTTACCATAACTAGTTCAAATGACTCAAATGAACTAGTTATAGAGTTGTTCAATTGCTTAGATCTTTATAATAGACACAATTGAAACAAAAACGATTTGATTCACTCGAATCGATTTATGAACTTTATAGCCACGATTTGCAAACTTGCATTCCTTAGTTTATATAAGTTTAAGTTCACAAATAATCGTTTTTAGAAAATAACCATTTTAAGTACGCGGACTTGGTACGCGGACTTATAAAAATTTTAATAAGTTTGTTTTCAATTCACAAACCTGAAGCATTTTCTGTCGAGAACTTCCGAAAAGTACGAGACTTGGTACGCGAACTTGGTTCCGGTTTTTTGAAAGAAGTACGCATACTTTGGTTCCAAGGAATAAGGACTTACACACATATGTGTTACCACACAATGTTTATATCCTTCCATGGTTATTTAATCTAAACCTCATTCCAATCATTAAAACATTCTTAAAGGACGTTATATAGTTGTTATTCACAAACCATTTTTCACAAAAGCCATTTTCAAGTGATTGAAAACATAACATGACTTTCGTCACTAGGTAAAGATGAACTTGGCAATCGAAATCTTACCAACACATATTTCGAGAAAGATAAGGTAGATAAACTCAAACTTCTGAAATAACAAATGTGTATAATCATAGTCTATATAGCAAACGACTTTGCCTCAAGATAGAGATAGAGTAGATAGACTTTTTGAGTGATAGACAAGTTCAAGTCTCCACATACCTTTTAGTCGATGAAGTTTCCACCAGTTCCTTGAGTAGTTATTCATCTTGTATGATGGTTGCCATGGAGTCTTGAGCTCAACTACACTTTCTATCCTAGTCCAAGACTTAGCTAATAGTAGACTAGAAATCAAGACGTATAGTTTTGATCACTAACATTGACAAACATGCTTGAGATATCAACGCATGCGAGTTCGACCAAGCAATGCTCTAACAATCTCCCCCTTTGTCAATTTTAGTGACAAAACTATCAATACATATGGAATACAAAAATAGATAAATAAACTTTTGTAGCTCCTCTTCCATATGCCTAATCTTCAACATTACTCGAAATTTTAGTCACTTCCAAGTACTCCAATGATCCCAAAGGTTGTAAGTTTAGCATCATCGTTGTTGAAAATACGTAGATATAACAATGAGAAACAAGAATTCTCAATCATTGTTATACAGTGTCATAGTATTATTATACATCATCAAATTCCAATTGTATCACAACTTTGACAACAATACTATGGTGATATGTATCACTCCTTTAGTCAATACTCCATCTCACATGGAAACCACTCCCCCTTACATAATGATCCGAAAACCATATGTATTTGTAGTGTGAACTACACATTAATTATCCCCCTTTTTGTCAATAAATTGGCAAAGGTACAAAAACAGGATCCTAATGAAATTTCCATAGAGATATTTCATGACCAAAAGCAAGTACATATCAACTTTTTAGATGCAATCATATAGCCGAAGCTAAATGCTTTCATCAAGGAGTTTATTAAGATACAAGATAACTCCTATAATATTCCATAGCCGCACTCCCCACAAAGATTTGGCAATTAAGCACAAGTTCAATTAATAACTCTCCCCCATAATATGTCATTCCCGAAAAGAACAAGAGCGACCTTACTTTCATGAGAAAAGAAAGATTTCTTTGGACATAACAAATCGTTGCATTTAATATGAATTTGAATCCAAATAATACTCAACTAAATTAACCACAAGAAAACCTATGATTAATCTAATCGGAAAAGCTCAACATAAGAGAACTTACGGAGCCTCACAAAGTGTATACATAAAATATGGATCAAGGAGAAGATCAATATCATAATAAACAAGGATTCATTCTATTTTTTCCATCACTATTTGTACAATGACATACAATAGACATAATCCTCGTAAAACAAAAGTTCATCTATCTTCCATCATAAAGACATAACAGGCTTGAAACTTTGTGATGTCAAAAGTTCATTCATTTTATCAATACATGCACATACGAAAGAGTTAACTTTTGACAAGATATGGGAC
The DNA here is from genome assembly GCA_023531295.1 of Papaver armeniacum. Taxonomy (NCBI): domain Eukaryota; kingdom Viridiplantae; phylum Streptophyta; class Magnoliopsida; order Ranunculales; family Papaveraceae; genus Papaver; species Papaver armeniacum. The sequence continues at coordinate 23,016 of JAJJWW010013959.1, forward strand.
AATCATAGTTCCTGAGGCCTTAACACACATATCCATAACAAATTGCAATATATAAAACCATAAAGATTAATTTTGCCAAAAATCATACTTCCAAACAATTTTTTAGAATTTAAAACAAATAAAACCTAAAAACATGAAGATGAAAACGTTGGACATAGCTATGTGTAATCACAATAATGGCTATTCAAACTCTAGTTATTCTTCTAAAAAAAAAAAAAGAAGATTTACGAGGAAAATAAAATCAAAGTTCATAAGAACTTCATACCTTTCAATGAATCCGTTCAAAGAAGGTATCACTTCGATTTCCTTTACTTTATTAACTGTGGACACACGCATGTTCGTGAGTTAGAACATGACTTTACGATCAACAACCCGAAAGCAATTGTCTAGCCGGAGCATAGTCCATAATGAGCTTCTTTTGATTTCGTATCGAATATTCCGATTAAAGTATTACGGCCCACCATCTAAAGTTGGTTATTTGCATTTGAAGATTTGCAAACCTTATTCGACCTTGAATCGTTACGAGAAACGAGTTAAATCCTGATAGAATCATAATCTAGGAGTTTTGATCCTTTCTTTCCAAGCATCTTCTTTAGAACCATCTCTGAATTAACCAACGTTCTCGATTGTCTTCCTCCATGTCAAGATGCACAATATATTGAGATTTTGCAGAGTTCTCCATATAATTTTTGTTATGGATGGAAAAATACTGTAGAGAGTAAATATATATGTGTTTGTAAACACGAGTCGGAAACTTTTATTTATGAAAACCTCAAGAACTCACAGGAGGAGGACGCGAGCGGTTGTGGACCGGTCAACTTGATAAATACGCAAACAACACAAATATTATACAAACACTTGAGCTTTTCCAATCATCATCCTTGCACCTCTCAATTTAGAAACAAGGATAAGGATACCTCGAATCGGGTGGTAGAGTGAGAAGTAATCCCACTACGATCATTGAGAAAGAGTTGAAAGACATCTGTCTGAATGTTTGACTTTCGTGTTCTTTGCCTTTCTTGATTGACTTCGTCCAGATGAGTAGGACACAACATGTTTCATGTATTCATCGAAGGGATTTTTTTCGAGAACAAATCTAGGACCTCTGAGATTGGTCTGCAGGATCGAGTCTGAGAGATACGTTTCTAGATTTCAGATTTATACTCTCATCCTTATAAAAACAGCTGTAATGTGTTCATTATGGCACAAGAGTTTATACCATTGAGATGAACTTGCAACCTCGTGGCGTTACAAAGAGAGATCATTTTTATAAGATTTACGGTTTTCTCGTGGGCATGAGATTCACAAAAGAAGGTCATCCATACTATTTACTCCATTGATAGTAAGAAGAAGCAAATTATGAAGATTCAAGATTTGTTTCCTTCTCGGCAAAACAATAATAATGATGATGTTCATTTGCTGCATGTGACAAGGGACCATTTTTCTCGATAGTATGCAATAATCGGCAGTGGAGCGAGCATCTTCGAGGGATCACTTAGTCTCACTATTGTACCTTTGCAAAATGTGTCGTGTAGCACCCATATCTCACCAAATAATATAACTTCACAGAATTTGTTAAAGGGGGCGTCGTGTGATAGCACTTACAACATGTTGTCAGAACCCACCAGTGGCTTTTTTGATGTGGTTTCAATTCCTGCAATAATAATTCCTGCTACCGAAAGAAGTGATTCTCTCAATGATATTTCTGATAAGGCAGTTCGACGAAGTGTTCGGTCTCAGTTTCCTAATACCCACTTAAAGGATTATATATGTAATACTATCCAAGCAATAGTCCCCATCTCCTCCACTCCTCATGTAGTTGCAGGAAATCCTACACTACACCCCTCACAAGAATATATACACAATCAAACCCTTTTAAGATGAACAATTATAGTTTTTATTGATTAAATTCTTGAATGTTTACAAGATGAAAAGGAAATGAGCTAAAGAATTACAATCACTCTAAAATTTGTCTCTCTTAATGACTTGCCCAACACTCGAAAAAGATCTCTCCCTCAATAAGCCCGTTCGGCTCTTTATATAGGGTATTACATAATGGATGACACCTAAGCTGTCATTTATTTTCGGAACGACTTGCTGGTATCGCAAGTGTACAAATATCCAACTCGCAATGCTCCTAAATCTCGCTTGTCTTCACGTCTTTCGTGTTGAGGCCGCCGCGTCATCCGTTGCGTCATTCTTATCTTCAATCTGCGACACCTTCGCAATATGTTGTTCATAGTTGCAAGAGTATTAATGTTGCGATATTCTCGATCCTACATCTTGCCTTTTCTCATGTCTTCTCTCGAAGAAGAGAACGTCATGAGAACTAGCATCTTTGAAATGCCGCAACGTTCATTCCCATATTTTTTCTCTGCATTGATATGATCTGTACCCTCACACAAAATTTATTACACGTATCTTTTCTTCCATCCATTTTTGACACGTCTTTTCACTGTCATTTCTCAACCGTTCACGCTCTTCTCTTCGCATTAAATGTGTTTCTTTTCGAGGATTCTTCTTCCTATATATTCTCCTCATTTCTTTATTCTTCTCTTTACTTTCTCTCTCGCTTTCTCAACCTTCTTCAATATCTCCGTAATTTCGCTCCTGCTACTGTAAACCTTCTTCTTTTTACTTCCTTTGAGATTTAACTTTTATACATTCCCGTGCTCAAAATGGCTCCATCTGGTCGCAGGTATGAAAGTCTTCTGGAAAAGCTCGGAAAGATTTTGAAGGAAAAGATTTCATATTATCCACCATTCACGGTCAGAACCCACGTCCATTCTTTCTGCCAAACTGTTTGCTGATCATCATTGTAATGATCAGGAAATCATAATTTCACTAGGCCAGGTTCTCGCTGGCCTTCCCATTCCTCTATATAACCATGATATTCCTTTATTTTATGAAATTCTTGCTCATGCGGAAATTCTCGCGAGCCATCTATCAATTAGCGGGGATTGTATCCATGATGCTTGAGTTTGCCAATCGTGGTCTTGGTAAAAGGATCTCTTACCCAAAAGAAGTCGGGGATCCGAATTTATGGACTTAGAGATATCACATTGAAAAATATACGATTGAGAACTTCTTGAAAACTATGAAGTAATAAATATGAAGAATGATAAAACTCGTTGGGGCGTTCGTTTGAAGAAGAAAGAAAATGTTGCTGATAAATTACTAATGCAGGTGTTGATGGTGGTTTTTAGACACAGGGTAAAATCGTAAAACCCGAATAACCTAATGTCATCGGCGACACATTTATTAGAACATTCAATGCATGTGGTCGGTAATTAATAGGGTATTTTTTCAAATTAGGGTTTCAACGAGACAAAACCCTAATTCCCCTTCGTGCCAATGGCAAATCATGCTAGCCATACCTATCCCAAGCTAGCCGCGCCATGCCAAACGCACACTGTTGCCTTGGCCCTATCTGCTGCTAAATCACACCAAACGCCAAAGCATGCCAGCCATGCTGGCAGCACCAGCTTGGCAAATAGCAAATCATGCAGCCACACCTAGCCCAAGCTAGCGCGCGCCATGCTAAACGATCTACCATGGGCCTAGCGCTAGTCACACCAAACGGCTAAGCATGCCAACATGCTAGCCGCAAACCGCAAGTTAATAAACACGCCACCACACCTAGCCCAAGCTAGGCCGCGTGCCATGCCAAATGCACTCGCTTTGGCCTAAACATACTAGTCACACTAATGCACCAAAACATGCCAACCATGCTAGCCGCACCACCGTGCCAATGGCAATCATGCCGGCCACACCAGCCAAGCTAGCCGCGCCATGTAATCACACTGCCTTGGCCCTAGCTATGCTAGTCACACCAAACAGCCCGGCTGTGACCATCTTTAGCCGCACCTTCATGCCAATGGAAAATCATGTCGTCCTGGCCACCTATCCCATCCAAGCTAGTCGCGCCATGCCAAATGCACTCACAGTTTGGCCCTAGCTATGCTAGTCACCAAACAGCGCCAAAGCATGCCAACCATGCAAGTGCGCCTCCGTGCCGATGGAAAATCATGCTGACCACACTAGCCCAAGCTAGTCGCGCCATCGAACGCACTCCGCCTTGGCCCTAGCTACGCTGGTCACACCACGCTCAAGCCAACACCCTTACCTTGGCCCCTGCCATGCGTCATGCCAAAGTAGCGCTCGCACCTAGGCTTGCAAACCAGTGCAACCTAGGAAAATTGGCCACGCATGCCATTGGCACATGCCAACACGCATCGCTGGTAGCTTTTCTTACTAGGTCGTGGCCCTAATGGCCTGAGCATGCTGCAATTGGCATGCCAACACCGCTCGCTGGTAGCTTTTCTTACCAAGTCGTGGCCCTAATGGCCGATCATGCCATTGTCACATGCCAGCACGCATGTCAGTAGATTTTCTTACAGGCGTGGCCCTAATGGCCAGAGCATTCCATCGGGCACATGCCAACACGCTATTTGTAGCTTTTCTTACCAAGCCGTGGTCCTAATGGCCGAGCATGCCATTGCACATGCCAACACGCTATTGGTAGCTTTTCTTACCAAGTCGCGGCCCTAATGGCCTGAGCATGCTGACACGCATCGTTGGTGGCTTTTTTACAGTGCCGTGGGCCCTAATGGCCGAGCATGCCATTGGCACATGCCAACACGCCTCATTGGTAGCTTTCTTACCGGGACGTGGCCTAATGGCCGAGCATGCCATTGGCACATGCCAACGCGCCGGGTAGCTTTTCACAAAGGCGTGGTCCTAATGGTAGAGCATGCCATTGGCGGCATGCCAACGCGCTCATTGGTAGCTTTCTTTCCAAGCCGTGCCTAATGGCTGAGCATGCCGATGACACATGCCAACATGCATCGTAGTAGCTTTTTCTTACGGGCCGTGGCCTAATTCTTGAAAGCATGCCATTGGCACATGCCAATCACGGCCGGGTATCTTTTCTCTGCAGGGACGCGGCCCTAATGGCCAAGCATGCCATCGGCACATGCTACGGCCTGTTTGGTAGCTTTCATTACCTAGACGTGTGCCCAATGCGGCCGTCGTGCCATTGACACATGCCAAACATGCACGCCGGGTAGCCTGACTTGCAAGTCGTAGCTTCAAGGCCAACTTGGCGAAGTAGGCGCCACTGGCACATGCCAAAACCACGCCGGTAGCCTAACTTACAAACCGTGCAACCTACCACCAAAGCATTCCGCACATGCCACACACACCACTAGTAGCTATGGCATTGCCACTTACACTCAACGTTCAACCTACCGCCAAGGCGTTCCACACATGCCACACTGCCATGCGGCTCGGCATTGCCACTTGCGCTCGAGTGCAACCGCAACAAAGGCATTCGCACATGCCACACGCGCCTCTAGCAGGCGCCACTTGCACTCAAAGTGCAACCAACACTCGAGACATCAACACAACTGGGGATGCTTTCCCGAGTCTTGGTTTGGCGGTCTGACATGCAGAGTACACTACGCCACATTAAGAAAGCGTGAATAGGAATAAAGCGGTCAAATAAATGAGAAATAATGGTAAAACGTTTTTTCACCCATAAACACCATCACGGTTACCACCTCCTCCCATTATTTCACCCTTTACTCTCTTCCTTCATGAGGCGAGTGCCGTTTCAATCTACCGACTTGTATAAATAGGTCTTACCTATTTCCATCGACAACAAGTCTCGGGTCGAGAAAAATACAACACTCTCGAAAAGGCAACTTTGCAAGCTCTCCAAAAAAAGCTTTCATCTCTTTCAAGCTTAGAAACTTTCACTTTCGATACAAGTCGCAGACACTACTCTCCTCGAATTATTCTCGGTCTCAACACCTTTCTTTGCTTCCTCCCCAAATCAACCCTTCTCCTCCACTTTGTGACCGAGCAAATGTCCGGGCAGCCATTTCTTGGTTTAGGTAGGACTTGTACAGTTGATCTCAAATCTAGAAAGTGCTCACGTGCAGCACATTTGTTTAGGGTTTAAACCAGGTTTCTCACTCACCTCCGAGATTTACCAAAATCGGGCGGAAGCGATTTTCACCCATAAACAATTGGCGGCCGCGGTGGGAGGATTGATCTATCGACTACGGTCAGCCGATTTGTCGATCTCGTTCTTCGAACCGAGATGTCAAGATGGTAGGGTAAGGCGATTGTCCCGACTCAACTACCCGAGACAACTGTTACGATCGTAAAGACTACAAAGAAAGCGGGGACACGGAAGATGCTACAGCGATTGGGGACTTCTTTGGCGTGCTTTACCCGGCAGTTCGCCTTTACATGGAGGGCGTGTTCGCAACAAAAAGAAAAACCTATGAAGTGAGTAAATTTAGGTGGGCAAGATATACGATCGTTTTTAGGTTCTTAGTAAAACCGTCATACTATTGCGTCTTGTGCATTGCTAGCACACACTTTCATAAAAACAATATTCCTTTCAAAAACATAATCAAGTTATATTATCAAAACCATTCATCTTAAATAATTTAATATCCTCAAAAGCTACCATTTGTCTATCAAAACCGGTCAACTTTGAACCATACATCCAGTTTGTTTCTCAAAAAAAAAAAAGAAGAAGAACCTAAATGAAGAAGTTTAACGAGAGAAACATTCAAGGAAAATCATCCCAGAGGTATTCTCTTCTTGGAAAATTGACTTTGCATCTTGATCGCTCTCTTCATAGTCAACATCTTGGAAAGCTTTTGAGTTCTACCTCTGTCGTGCAATCTCCTCTGCCGAGAAAGGCTTGACCTTCGCATCTTTTCAACCCGGATCTGGCAGGCCTTGACAAACCACGAGCGTTGAACTCCTTTTCTACACACACGTCGCGATGGTGCTCCCATCGGAATAACGCGTCTTGAGAAGCGGGTGTGGCCAGGTCACCCCTCACGCACATTTACTCGATGGAAGATAAAGCCTCTTCCCACACGCTAAATTAGCGCCGTCGGCTAGTGATCTTCTTGGTTGTGGCCATATGTCCATACTTCTCCCGTGACGGTGCACAACGCCTCATGCATGCAAAGACCCTGGGAACCGCTAAACCAAACACATGACTTTGGATAAGGAACTGGGTACGGGGATTGAAAATGGCGCTGGAATGGCCTCCACCCGACTTCATAAAGGTCCTTTTCCATTCTACGGCGGCAACCATCGGGGAATCATCCAACGATGAACCACATCTGTGCCCAGCCAATTGGCTAACTCCATCTCCAAGTCACCGGTGGTCACCAAAGGCAAGTTTTCGTGTGGCTCCACCCCGAATCGTCTTAGGGCAGTTCCTCCTGAACTTGAGTTAGACATTTTTCAAAAGAATGGAAGAAGAAAGAAAAGAAAGCAAACTCACCGAACCACTTCTAGAAAAGAACTAGTCTTTGTCGAGAAGATGCCATTGACACATGCCACGCGCTAAGCGGCGCACTTGCACTCAAAGTGCAACCAACACTCGAGACATCAAACACAAACTAGGGGATGCTTTCGGGGTCTTGGTTTGGCCCGGTCCCATGACATGCGATGTACACCTATGCTCACATTAAGAAGCGTGAATAGGAATAAAGCGGTCAAATAAATGAAATAATGGGAAAGCGTTTTCACCCCAAAACCAACACGATTACACTCCTCCCATTATTTCACCCCTTTACTTTCTTCCTTCATGAGGCCAGTGCGTTTCAATCTCGACTTGTATAAATAGGTCTTTATTTCCTTGGACAACAAGTCTCGGCCGGGAGAAAACACAACACTCGGAAAAGGCAACTTTGCAAGCTCTCAAAAATCTTTCATCTCTTGCAGCTTCTGAAGCTTTCACTTTTCGATACAAGTCGAAACTTCTCTCCCAGTGTCCGGTCTCAACACCCCTAACCTTCCCTCCCAAATCAACCCTTCTCCTCACTTTGCTTGACCCAAGCAATCTGGGTGGCCATTTCTTGGTTTAGGCCGGACTTGTCTGGTGAATCTCTCGAATCGAAAGTGCTCACGTGCAACACATTTGTTTAGGGTTTAAACCCGGTTTCTCACTCACCTTTCGATTCTGAAATCGGCGGAAAGCGATTTTCACCCGTAAAAGACCCCGAGGACATAGACTTGCGTGCGGAAAGAACAACATTCTCGTCATTCTAAAGACAATAGATGGTGCGTTTTCCGTTGGTTACGAAAGGACCTTATATTTCAGGTTTCGATGGCTTCTGCCGAATCTGCTTGACTATCGACCTTGGGTATTTAATTGGCAAGAGAAAGCAAAAGAGGTATTTTTCTTAAATTTGGCTCAAGGTGCATAATCTTCATTTCCTTTTTTATATCTATTAAGCTTGCAAAATTTCCATTGTCAAACTAAGAAAAGATACAAAAGGAATGCTAAGGAAAGTACCTAAGCGGCGCCTCAGTTCGATCACGGATGAGTAAATACTTTCTTTTCTTTATTTTTAACAATATTGTTGCCTCAATTTTTTATCTTCATTAGGTATGCGAAGGTTGGCGTTGAAGTTGCTGGAGAAGAGAATTTACAGTTTGCAAAAAGCCAAAGGCAAGGTAAGGTTCCTCTTGAGAAAAAAATCCCACCCCAAAGCTTGAAGATTCATTCTCCTATCCTTCTAATCTCTCAATCTATGAGCTCTCCCGATGGACGAATAATGATAATGTTGACATTTCTCGCAAAGGAGAGTTCTCCACCCAATCTTCTATGGAGACAATTGTCAAGTATCTTCTCCGATTCCATACAAGGATTGAGATGATCGTCCTCTCTTACATGCAAGGCTCTGTAGTATCTGCTGATGCTCTCTATTGAGGGTGATGATTCCCTTCATGGGGTCTCTAGATGGTGACTCCAGTTTTCTAAACTTCGCTTGGTGATCTTGGTATGTCTTTGTTCCTCTGTTTCTTTTGTAATTTTGATTTTTAGCTATGTCTTAATAATTTTTCTTGTCTTTCCTGAGGACCGGTAGAGCTTCCTTCACGTTGCCTTAGATCTTGAGAAAAGCGCGGGTATTCTCATAAAAAAAGAATCTTCAACTTTGCAAGAAAAAATGAAGAATTGAAGAAGCTTGCTACCATAGTGAAAAGACTAGGCAATTAAGCGAGTCTTTTATTAGGAGAAATAAGATATCGTCTTGAAAGTTCCAATTAAACAACTTTATGGTATGAAGCCCTTCCCTTTTTATTGTTTTGTTTTCTTATTATATTCCCTTATCGATTCACCATTTTGTGACGTCTATAATCTTTTCCCATGGAAGCCATTCTTCTTCATTCATTCCGCGACCTATGGATAACGATGTCCTTTTTGATCACCTCAATGATTCTTTGAATATTTTTGCAAATGACAAGATTAAATCTCTTCCTCTAAATGAACTTCAATCTAAATTTCGCCTCTTAGAAGCTGATCATAGGTCTAGTTTAAGCTCATCCAACCAATTCAAGCGTCTATATCTCAGCTCTAAAGAAAAATTAACATCTTAGAAAAGAAAATGGTGATCTTATAGATGATAAAGATCGCATTGCTAGTCAAGGTGCTCAAGCATTAGCGAAATTCAAAAAGGCTCTTCTTGAAGTTCAAATTGAACGAGATGAATCAATCCTTGCGAAATGCTATGCTTAGTGAAAGAAAGTCAAATTCATTCCCTTCTTCTTATAAATAATGATGATGAATTCGCTTGGGCTGCTAAAGTTCTGATGATGGCCTGAAATAACTTAGGTGTTAATATTAGTCTTCAAGTTGAGCATACTTTGCCTTGGTTAAAGATATGATTTGTGATGAGAAGGTTGTTAATTGTTCTTCTTTATCTAACTGTCTATTTTGCATAAAATTGTTATTAAGTTAACGATTCATCGTCACATGTTCGCAGAGGGCCGAAAAGAGATTTATTACAGGATTCAAGAACTTGAGTCTCGAGAAAGAGCATTTCGCCAAAAGGACTTCTCTCAAATAACAAATATTCCCAATTAAAGCGACTACAAATCACTTGTGGTTTAAATTTCAAAAATGATCTTGTTCTCTTAGCGGTGTAATTATTAAGACAGTCTGTGATGACAACAACATTCCCCATTCTTCATATCCTTTTCTTCTTGATGAAGTCCCTGAGAATATGCCCTATTTGAATATCTCTGACAGCGACGCTAGGAAGAAGAAGAATCAGATGAAGGCGAAGAAGTAGAAGAATCTGATGGAGACGAGGAAAATGAAGAAGAAGAATCAAACAAGAAATAATTCTTTTTTCTTCTTTCTCTTTTTGTAATATCTGTACAATCCTTCTTTTAATCTTCGCTTTTTGTAATCTTTGCTGTGAACTTCTTGGATCTTGAATATTAGGTTCCACCTTTGTTGTTCTGTCTGCATGTTAGCAATTCTTTTTACAATATAGTTAGTCAATATATTATCAACCTTTGCGTAAATCTATCATGTGAGAAAAATAACATATATTTATTTTATACATTCCCATACTTGCCTCTTGCTATTTGTATTCAAATGATGGATTAAGCAAGTCACTTTAAATGATAACATGCCTCATTCTCGCAAACTATTCTTCTTGAATCAAAATTAAAATTCACAAGCAAGTATTTCTTGGTTGTTTCCAAGATCCTCTTATATGTAGTCTTATTTTGCATTCCTAGTTAAAGGTCTTATTGTGCCACCCCTTGTCATTGCGACAAAATCGCGAGGACGTCTTACACTTTCATGTAAAGACCCATTGATCTTGCCTTATAATTTCTTTAGTATTGTTGCCTCTCAAGTAGATATTTTTGTTGGGCAATATGACAAGGCCTAGAAATTCTTGCGAACATAAAGTCCCCATGACATTGCCGTCTTGCGACGAAATCGCGGGACATCCTTTACATTTTCATGTCTTACGACCCATTGATCTCGTCTTATCTTTATCTTTTGTATTATTGCCTCTTCAAAGATTGTCGCACAAATATGACAAGCCTAAATTTTCCCGCAAAAATAAAGCCTCATGATATTTGCGTCTTAAGAAACTTATCGGCTCCCTAATGGAGGTTCCGCCCTTATCATCTCCCCTGGTTGCCCCTTCAGGCGTACATCGACCATACAAGACTAGCTCCCCCATCCGGTCTTAACAACAACAGTTGTGTTCGCAGCCTCTTATCCCTTTTACCTATAGGGCTTATGGTTACGAGACGCACCCTACGGATTTTCTTCGGCCGAGGTGTAGCATACGCCAAGACTTTCCAAGAATGGCCGAGACACTTCAAATACCCCAGAAGGCACTCTTGGATCCTTGTGTACCTCTGGCGCCTTGATCATATGACTCCTTAGAAGAGACCCTCGGTCGTCCAACCCAAGTCATGTTTAAGGTTGAAAATCCAAGGCACCTCTCCTCGGATGGGCTTTATTGACCCCAAATCTCCATGATTTCCAGTTCTAGATTGTAACCTTTCCCTGAGCCATGTTAACGGGTACCCCCTTTTGTAGCACTTTAGGTCTTATATTTGCCTCTTGCGAAATTTTGATTTCGCGAACTGGGTGTACGCCATAAGCGGGTTAGCCTTTCTTTGTCATTGATTTCGGATTGTCTCTTGTCATTATCCTTGCGAGAGTTTCACGTATTCTTTATTCAATTATCATAGTCTTTGCGTCTTCAGCATATCTTTGTTACTCAAAAGTTCAACAGATTTTTTTTTTTTTTTACAATATCTTTCGCAAGCCTAAAATATACCCATTCCTCCTTCACGCCTCTTATTACGGTGCTCCGCTACTCGCATTATTCAAATTTCCCAGTCACGCCTCTCCTTTATGCGAAATCAACGCCATTTCTTATTTCAAGCAAGCATTGGTTTTGCAATGTATTTTCTTCTCTCTTTTCTATGCGTCCACCATCAATCTTTCCCTTCTTTGTTCTTCTTTGATGTTTTGCTTCAGTTCTTCTTCTATCGGCTCTTTCCTGTAGATTCCATATCAATTTCATAACATTTTCTTTCCTTCAATCCAATCTCCTTTTATGACTCCAACACCACCGGGATGAGGAAATTATGCACAGTGATAAGTCGATGCCACACCCAAAACCTCATGTATCCAAGGTCGCCCAATCAATGCATTATAAGGGGACTCCGCATCGACTATAAGAACAAAATTTCGTTGATAATCCTTTCGGTGGTATTCGCATATGAGCTTCTCCTTTAGGCTTATTGGCAGTACCGTTGAAACCATAGATTTTGTAAGTTGAAGGTATCATATCTTCATCTTTTCCTCCCATAGTTTTTGTAAGTATGATAAAAAGGATATTCTGAACTTCCAAAAGATTTCGATTAAAATTCTATTGATTGCCCATGAATTTTGACTTCATCATCTTCATCATCACTAGGTTTTGGGTTAATCTCAATCTTACCACTAATGGGTTGTAATGTATCTCTCCCATCCTCGGTACTTCTTCACAGAAAGAAATATGTCTGCTTTTGCCATTCCTTTAGTGGTGAGATCTTCGCAATGTTCATTATTTCTCTATTATCGAATCTCTCGCCAAAACCCTACTGAGAACGCTATCATGAAAATCTTCAATTGTCCTGTATTTAATGTACAATAGAGTTGCAAAACAGATTCTTCTTCGCTCAAACTTCTATTACAAACGTTTCTCCTCCTTTTTGTTGTGTTTACTCACAATTTCCAAGTGTGGTGGTAATGGTTGAGACTAAGGTTGATTTTTTTAGAAAATGATTTAGTTTCCCTTGGTCTATCATTCGAGGATGATTTTTTATATTTCTGCAATCATTTGTTGAGTGTCCATGAAAATGGTGATAAGAACAAAATCATGACAATACTTATAAGCAGTTCACTTCCCATGTTCATGGCGCGGGTATGTTTTCCATCAAGATTATAGCTTCCCATATTTTCTCCCCACTAGTATTCAGTGGTGGCATCTTGATTTCTTCCCATATTACCTATGATTTATTTATCCTCTATGATAGTCGCGCCTCGACAATAAAGTTTTCTTGTGGTGATCAAGTCTTTTGAATTTTTTGTTTTAGCCCACACGGTTATAAGTTTTCTCTCTCTCAAATTCTTCCTAATCATGACTCCCCCATGGCTACTAACTTTGTTGACCATCACCAGTTATCCTTTCTTGTTGCTGAGGTGCTCGCTCTGTATTTATCAATTTAGGTAATAAGCTTTGCATTGTGAGCTTTTGAACTTGTGTTCGCAAACGGGTATGATTCCATCTCATTTTGCTTTTCCTCCGGAAGCAATGTACTCCTCCCGAAGTTCTACGCAACTCAGTCATCGTGATTGTATTCTTAATTCTAAAAACTTGAACGCGTATAGATTTGTTGCAAACATAGCGTTAATGAATGATAGAATGAGATATCTCATCCACACGACCAGCCATATCACTACACATTATCTTCCATCTCACGGTTAGATGTTTCAAGCTTTCGCCAACCCTTTGTTTTAACCCAAATACATCTTCAATACCAGTGTCACGAGGAGTTATTACTTATGTATGCCCCTAAAATATAGCCTCGCAAATGGTTGAAAGATGTTATGGTATTCCTTAGTAAACCTCAAACCATTTCGTGGCTTCTCTGTCAAACTTGATGCAAATATTTGCACAATATAGCATCATGGTTTCTCATCGTAGCATACATCTCACATAAGCTTTGATGTGTTTTATCGCACAAGTTGTTCCATCGAAAATCTTTGGTTAACGCGGGTAAATTGCACTTTGGGGGTATTCCTCCATTGTACTTCTTGTGTGAATGGGAGTTTTAACTTCTTCTATGGCTTCATCAAATTGTCTCTTACCTCATTCTTTTTTATTATTTAACATTCCTTTCATTTCCGCTAACTCTCTCAAAATTTGTTCATTTATACCCGAGTTTGGATCCATTGGTCTTTTTAGATCCACCTCTCTTCTTCTGCGTTCATATCTGTTTTGACTTTCTTGTTCATCATTTTCTTCTTGTCTTTCTCTGCGATCTTCTCCTTCATTTCTTTCATGAATTCGCACACCGTTATATCTATCATTTTCTCTTCTTTGTTGCCTTTCGGCTCTCCTTTGTACTCTTTCATATTCTTCATTGATGTTACCACTTTATTGCGATTTTTTTTGCGCTTCTTCTCGATTATCATGATTGTTCCCGCGAATTGCCTCTTGTAGCTCTGATTCTTCCACTACGCTCTCAATCTTTCCCTCTCGCAAGCTAGACGTGCTTTTCAGATAGTTATTTCAATTTCATCTTCAATTTCTTTTGCTTCCTCTTGTACTTCTCTCTCCATGCAATATTCTTTCTTCTTCTTCCGATTTTCTTGTCCACTGGATTATTCCGCCAGATGTTGCCTATTTCCTTGATTTCTATTATTTTGCCCATTTAGAAGAGTCTCGGGACGTGGGATATAACGATCTTCCATTATTTCTCTTCGAACGTTCTTCGCCTTGATTTTGCACTTCCTCTCGATTTTCTTCATTAGCATTTTCTCTTTTGGTAAAAAGTTCTCCTTATTTCTTCTCTAGCTGATCTTGAGCTTGACATTGTAGTGTACTCGACCCTTCTATTTTGTAATCATGTTTTCCATCCTCAACTCATGATTTTGCCTTGTCAAATTTGCACGTTCTTCCTTTCTCTAATCGCCTTTCTTCATGTATTGTTTGTCTTAATGTCTCTAATCACTGCGATCTCTTCATTTCCATGAATTATTTCTCCAATTACTTCTTGGTCTCTCTCTCCCTCGGCCCATTGTTTACCAATTCTTTGTTCTTCTCCTTTCATCCCGTAGTCCGATCTCCAAGTATGCACGCTCACTCTATCATAATCCACAATTCTATTTGTATAGGACATTGGGTTGAATTTGATTTTCTTCTTATTCCTTGTGTTCATTCTTGGATTCCCCATTTCATTTCTCCCTTCTCCAGCAAGTCTCCTACTCCTTACAGGCCTCTTCCATGCACATGCCAAAACATGGTATTTGGCATATATGCACCCACTATGGGTATGCCAAATCTGCCAAACTCATATGCCAATATGTTATTTCCGGCATATAGGCATACTGCATGTAGCTTTCCAGCGAGCGATAGAGTCTTCATCGGGCCGATGGTCAAACTATCGTTCGATGGTCATTCAATCGACAGTCATGGCAATCAGGCTTATCGCCATACTATGATAATCGCTCATCAGATCTTCATCCAACGGTTAATATTTCCCCCTCTATAAATACCTAATTTTAATCTCATTTCAACTCACACCAGAATTTCTTAATCTCTTAAGAATTTCTCAATCTCTTTATATTTCTTAATCTCAATTCTTTTCATCACTCTTCCGGTTCCTTAGAGAGCATGGCTGATAATATGAATCCGGTGAGTGCATGGAAAACCATTTGTATTATCCAAAATCGAAGAGCCGCTTTGTCGTGCAATTGTGAGACCGGTGAAACTAGAGAAGTCAAATTAGGAGATGTCAAGTGAGGAGAAACCTAAAATTCAAAACTGCGAAGATGAATGTATTTGCAGGAATTATATTGATTTGACAATGGAGCCGGTATTTGATCACCAACTATTGTGGGAAAGGATTTTTTTTTTAAATTTCAAGAACAAACAATGAACCTACGCTGGTCCGTAGTGTTTTGATTTGGTTCGACGCCGGTATAATTAGCGGAAGTTACTAGGTATGTTGCTTTACTTCAGCGAGAAGGTCCAACCTTGAGAAGTGGTGAAACCACGGTGGAATTTCGGGGAAAGGTGTCGTGTGGAATATCGCCGCATCTACGGGCAAAAATTCCATTTTGAAAGTTGTTTCGAGGTTTTAAGATATTTGCCCCAATATTGTCCAACATTTGTGTTGTAATTTCTCAATTGTCCACTTTTAAAGTTTTAATATTTGTTTAAAAATTTTAAAGTATTAATATTTTTAATATTTGTTTAAGTTTAAAATATTTGTAATACTTATAATGTTTAAGAATATAATTAATATTAATTTTCAACAATATTCACAAATTTTCAAATTCATTAAACTTCACAAAATTAAAACTTCAATATAATTAAAATAGTCATTTTACAAGACATAAAACTAGACAATAATTGGAAAGACTCTAAAAATTTTTTTGGAACAATGTTCTTCATCTTGTTCATCTTCTTCATTTCACTAAACTTCCAATCAATGCGCTCATGAACGAGTCTCCTTTGTTTATCTTCTTCTTTGGCTTCAAATTTGTTTTGCCTTGATTTTCCTTGCCTTTAACCTTTCTTGGCCTTCTCTTGGTTGATTGGTTTGACTTGGTTGATATCCAAAACTTGGAGACTTCTTTGCTTCTTACTTATTTCTTTGAATCTATCACATATCTTCTCAACGGCACCTTCAAGTACTACTCCGAAAAATCAAGTTGTGTTGCGAATCAAGTTGGGTTAATTGTGCCATTTGGATCAAATAGAAGAAATAAATTAGATTGAGAAAAGAGAATAATAGATTGAGAAGAAGAAAATTTTTGTGTAAAAAAATTTGAGGTAAGTGTTGAGTTTGAAAGTTACCTATTTATAGCGATGAAGAAATAGCCGTTAATCACTAGAGTGAATATCGCCGCTAGGGGATTCGATCGCTCAGCGGTTTCCCCATAGTGGCGCAAATGGTTTGGCATGCCAATTGCATGCCAAACACCATTTTTTTGGCATGTGCATAGGAAGAGGCCTAACAGTTGTTGGTTGCTTTGATGCATGTCTCCTTCTAGCCATCTCTCAATTTAGTAAATTGTTGAAAATTATATGAAAATCCTTCCCTATTACTCCAAATTTTTTTCAAATCACGATGTCAATCTTCACTCTCTCCCCGTTTCTAGCGCCATTATGTAGTTGCAGGAAATCCTACACTACACCCCTCACCAGAATCCATACAATCAAACCATTTTAAGATTAACAATTATAGTTTTTATTGATTAAATTCTTGAATGTTTACAAGATGAAAAGCAAATGAGCTAAAGAATTACAATCACTCTAAACTTTCTCTCTTAATGGCTTTCCCAACACTCGAAAAGATCTCTCCCTCAATAAGCCCGATTTGGCTCTTTATATAGGGTATTACATAATGGATGACGGCTAAGGCGTCCTTTATTTCGGGAGCGACTTGCGAAGTATCGCAAGTGTACAAATGTTAACTCTCGCAACGCTCCTAAATATCGCTAAGTCTTCACGTCTTTCTCGTGTTGAGGCCGTCGTCATCCGTTGCGTCATTCTTATCTTCAATCTGCGACACGTTAAGTAATATGTTGTTCATAGGTTTTAAAAAGAGTATTAATGTTTGCGATATTGATCCTACACCACTAGTCCAACGTCCCTCAGTACGCTTTTATCCCATAACTAATTATGTATTTTGGGCAAATTTTTCCGTTAATCATACTCGTTTCTTGGCGGCGATTACTACTCTTAGAGAACCTACCAGTTATACAGAAGTTGTTCGCCTTCCCGTTTGGCGTGTATCTATGTCTCTAATGAAATTGATGCTCTTGATAAGAATGGCACGTTGTCTATTACTGATTTGCCGCCAGGGAAGAAGGCTATTGGTTGTAAATGGGTTTACAAAATTAAATATAATTCTCGATGGTAATGTTGAGCGGTATAAGGCTCGCTTGGTTGTTCTTGGTAATATACAAGTTGAAGGGTGGATTATCATGAACTTTCATTAGCTAAATGGTTTGTTAGAACATTTTTATGATCTTAGTTGGTCGTGATTGGGAGTTACATCAAATGGATACTTTCCAATGCTTTTCTTCATGGGGATCTTGATGAAGAAGTATATATGCAACTTCCTCCACGATATTCAACTACTTCACACGGGTAAAGTGTGTCGACTCCATAAATCTGTATGGTCTTCGTCAAGATCCTCGTAATTGGTTTTCTAAGATTGCAGGTGCTCTTAAGACTTTATAAAGTCTTATGTTGATTATTCTCTTTTTACCCTACGGCGAGGTGAGAATTCCATTAATGTACTTGTCTATGTGGATGATTTAATTATTCTTGGGAATGATTCTAGTTCTATTACTTGCTTTTAAAGCATATATTTAAGCCTATCTGTTTTCACATGAAAGATTTGGGAAGTATCAAGTATTTTCTTGGGATTGAAATGTCTCGGGCTGATGGTCTTTTTTATCTCAACGGAAATACACTTTGGACATTTTGTACAAATCGACTTCTTGGATCCAAGCCGGCTTCGCCCATTGATCAACATCATCGTTTAACTCTAGATCGATGGACCTTTATTCTCGACTCTTCCCGGTATTCGGCTTGTTGGACGTTTGATTTATTTGACCATTACGCGACCTGAATTGTGTTATTCGGTGCATGTGTTAGCTCAATTTATGCAGTCTCCTCGGCTATCTCATTGGGAATCTGCTCTCCGAGTTCTTCGTTATTTAAAGGACATATGGGTCAAGGGATTGTTTTACGCAAAGGATAGTGCCATTCAACTTACCGCTTATTGTGATTCAATTGGGCCTCCCGCCTCTTAGTAAATTAATTCGCTAACTGGGTTATTTTTTTGGGGGAGGCTCACCTATATCTTGAAAGACAAAAGAAGCAACACACATCATCTCGTTCTTGTGGAGGTCGAGTAACTTTCCATGGTTCATACTTGTAGTGAGCTCACATGGATAAAAGTGTTATTAAAAAATCTCCCAGTGTGTTTCATTCTCAACCTATGCGCCTTTCTGTGGTAGTCAATCCGCTCTTCATATCGGGCATTAATCATGTTTTCATGAGCGCACTAAACATATTGAGATTGATTGTCATTATGTGTGTGATCAAATTCAGTCCGGGTGCTATTATTACTTCTCATGTTCGCACAACTTCTCGGCTGCAGACATTTTCACCAAAGCTCTTGGACGTCTTCGTTTGAGTCGCTTTCTTCGGCAGTTAGGCATTCGTGATCTCCATACTCCAACTTGAGGGTATTTGAGATAATGACATATATTTGTACATTTTGTATGGATGGTTATGTTTTAGGTTAGTTAGGAAAGATATTATTTGGTGTAATTAGCTAACCAAATATGTATTTTTGGGAATCTCCTATTTAGTCAAAGGGATTCCACGTTTTGTATCTCAAGCTTTTTCTTGTAATATAGAAAGAGAGAAGAAGACAAAGTAAAGGGAGAAAGAAGAAGAGTTCATTAGATGTGTATCATAGACAAACATTAGAGCCTCTATTTATAGGGATAGACACAATGGCATCCCAATAATAAACGAGATTCACCCTAGATATTCTTAACATAATTACACGTTTATAACACCCCCCCTGATGACATTGTGTCTAAGCTAATTGCCTTATTAAAACCTTGTCAGGAAACCCCAAAGGGACAAACGATCGAAGGGAAAATAGCGCAATTGTGAGTAAACTTAGAACAGAGTCGACATGCATATGTTGCCTCATTAAAACCTGACAGGAAAAAACCAAGGGGAGAAAAAACTCGCGAAGGAAAAGAGTACAACGTGATTGATAATACCTTTACTATGATGCTTCCACAAGTAATTGAGTTGAATCTTGGCTTACAAATCTCTCGAGTCAGAGACTTCCCAATTTTGATGAGCAATTTATGGAGATAACAATGCTTTCATGAAGATGTCGGATAGTTTGATGAAGTCTTCTTTTGTGTTAGTCTTCTAATGGTAGTGTTCTTGAGGTCTTCATGCTTCTTCAAATACATTGAGGACTTGCTTCTTGGATTGCTAACTTCTCGAAGATGATTTTAAATAGTTGATGTAGTTTCTTCAACAAAAAAAGTGCCAATATGCATTTACAGTACCACATGTGTACAAAATTTATAGTCATAGTGTCATACCTTATATGGATCAAAATGATATCCAAATTCATAGGAGATAGTTATGTTGATGTGGGTCTAACAAAATGACCTAGTTAATGGTGAAAACACCAAATAACCAAAATTAATACAACTCCCCCTTGGATGACCACCATGTTGAATTAAATTGCCTCACTAAAACCTTTCCAGTAAAAACCCAATGGGGAAAAATATCTGAACGAAGGAAAAAGAGAACAATATCAACATTTTGAATAAAAATTCATCGTCAGCAATATGTTGCCTCGTTAAAACCTTGTCAGGAAAACCACATGGGACAAAACCTGAAACGAAGGGAAGAGTACAACTTTTGACGACATGGATGCTAACTCAACTATACGAAAGTATTACGAGAAGAAAACAAGCATCAAAATAATAACTCTAGTCTATTCGAAAGACGAGTTTATGCTAGCATAATTCTAACTGCAGATTTAATAAAGAAAAGAAAATAGAAGTTATGCTGCAAAAGCGTGGATTTTGGTGTTTTTAAGGACTCCTCAAGAGACCCATAAAGTTGATAGCATCAACTAATTAATCCGGATTCTGGTTTTATACCAAATTCCTAAAACACATAGAGGATTGTTCAACCCGACATAATCGAGTCGTGTGGCTGCCATAATATAAATTGAATCCTACAAGGATTACAAATTTTAATATGTTCCCAACCATATTTGTTGTGTAAATGCAATTTGAGTCCTTCAAGAGCTACCACGCTAAAAACATCATACATGGAGAACAAAAATTAATTGAATCAATCCTAGGGTTTGAGAAAATAAAAATGAAACTCTCAAATCGTTTATACAACAAACTTATTTCCTCCTGCTTAGAATTTATTATGACTATACCAACTTGTGATTAACAGCTTGGTACTTTTAAGGTGTTAAGTTTTGGATCCAAATTGGGTGTCGAGAAATTAATCCAATCTAATTTGGATTGTATGCCAACTAATCACATATGTCGATATTGCTCTACGAGGGGTTAACAAACACCATCTTTATTATTCAAATTGGCTACTATAAATGAATATACGACACATTTATAAGGTTCTTTGCGATCCCACATAATTCCCAAATGTGTGCATACTTTGAAAATTCAAATTTGCGGTACCGAGGGCGCCCCGTGCATTATAATCTCCTATTATTCAAATGAATAGATATGAATTATGAGAATGAAATCATATTATGATAGACTCTATCGGAACACTATCTAGCTTGTACTAAAATGCTACATGCTTCTTTAGAAGTGATTGGATTTTCCTTTCAAACGGCATAATAAAGCATGGAAAAGCTAAATGAGACATTTTCATCGCCTATTATTTAATGGCAAAGATTTATCGATTTGATTTCTTGGGAGAGAAATTGATATAACTTTTAAATTTAATTAACACCATCTTTTGATAGTGTATATAGTCTCCCGATTATGGCGGAAATAGTTGTATCTCATATACAAAATCAAGTTTTTGTAAAGTATTATCCGATTAATTCGAGGACATATACTTAGAATACAATTTCTGGATTTTAACAATACCAGGTTGGACAGTAGATACTGACTCCAAGAATCATTAAAAATTATCCAAAAAATGTAATCCACTTGAAATACAAATTGAACAAAGCATGGATTTTATTGGTTACAACAAAAAAAATATAAAATATGCAAATAAATCTCCAAATAATTCCATGACCTCAATGACATGAGATTGTGGACACAATATTTTTCAAAGAAATTAAATTCAAGATCAATATAGTCACTACAAGGACTAATAATATTGGCTAACAACTTCAGTGCAAACCATTGATCTTTAATGTCCGACAATGTTCCAACTATAAGTAGAACAATTTCAAATTTCGGAGATTTACCATAAAGAAAGGAAAATGTTCAATATCCCTCGAGAATGCAACAATTCCTCTTTTAATTGGTGTTTGCAAGATAATATTATACTAACAATACTTTATCCCATTAGGATTTATAGGGACAAACCAAACCAACTGGCTTATATGATTCTTCTTAAGAAAAAAAAATCATTTCGTTATTGAATTTATAAAATCCATGGTTTTCTCGTGGAAGAAATAGAAAGCAACGGTATTAGTGGAAAATTCCAAACTTTATGGCATCTCATATAGGCGATAGAGGGAAACCAATACCATTTTTTATTTTGTATGATTCATGAAAATCGTACTGACAAAATAAATAAATATTGTCTTTATAGTCATCATAAAAGAAAATCCAATTTGTGTTAGATTGATGATTTCTTGTGAATGAATAGAAACCACATATAAAAATCACATGATCTTCCTCTAACGGAGGAAGATACCAAACTTAATTGGCCGTAGGTTTTTTCAACCATGCACGTGATTAATTGCCGTGAAAAAATAATTAATTGTGATGACACCAATTATTGGTGATTACAATTTCATTGAAGGAATACAAGCGCAGAATCAGTCTTTTCGATGATTTGTTTTTTCTTTCTCCATGAAAAAATTAGAGAAAGAAAAAAATACTTGTTTTGGTGATTATGTTTTGTTGAAGAATAAATTGTAAAACCATCTTTAGATGGATCTCTTTTCTTTACGAGAAAATTTTGAGAAAAAAAAATCAACTTATACCAAAAACTTGATAGCCATATCCCATTAATAGACCATATCTAATACAAGATTAATTTATGGATTTTAATGGTTCCGAGGAAAATATATGGAGGATGACCGTAATCATATTCTCATTGTTACGAGGATATACATAAACTCCACGGGGAGGAATCGTACACGGTTGATGATCGGATACGACAAAAATAGAACCCCTTTAATATTCACAGTGATTCATCCACCATTATTACCATGTAGAGACAGTATGTGGCTGTCCTTTTGTATTAAAGCAGATAGATGCCTTTAACTATTCAAACCAAGACAAAATTTAACTAACAAAAGAATAAAACAAAAAGAAAAATATAAAAGGGTGAACGGAAGGATCTGTCATCATGTGGTTATCTCTTTTAGGCGGATATCCCACATGCGCCATTAAGTGATTGTTAATACCTTAATTCATGTGAACCAAGAAGGGCACTCCAACACCTTTGTAAGGGCAATTCCTATGGCAATGGCCAAATTGAAAATTTTGTTGAGCCATTGATGGCCAAACAGTTTTTCCACTATGGTAAAGCAATAAGCGGTTGAACATCAACACGCTAACTTAGGACACACGCCAGCGTGTGAAGGTTAAACGCCGGCGTTGAAAGCACAAGCGCTAGCGTTGAACATAAATGCGGGCGCTCGAACATGCGTTTTGCTACAAACGCCAACGGGTAGTTTTTAAAATTCAAAATTTACTTTTTACCTCTATAAATTACCATCATTTTCAAACAATTCACTCACACCAAAATTTACTTCTCTTGAATTTTCTCTTCTAAAATCTATTTCAAGTTTTTAGTTTATTGTTGGTGAAATGGTTGAAAAGGCGATCACACTTTTTTTGCAATGCAAAACTTGAAGATGATTGTTTATGTGTGAGTTTTAAAAAGATTGAAAATTGTAAGAGGGAAGTGCGAGTTTTGAAGTTGCTCCAAGAAAATGTTCCATTAAAAGGCAAAGAAGGGCTCCGGTTTGAAAGTTAACAACAAAAAATTCAAAAACAAAGGCGAAATGTCAAAGAGCGCGTTGAATGGAAGATACGTCAAATGAAGATAAAAACGGGGAGGCCAAAACTTGTACTTGATTTTTATTGAAGTTGTTAGCACGTTTTATTATTGCTTAAGTTTATATCTTGTAAAAGAATTGGCAGTAATATCAATGAATTAAAATATGTAGATTTTAAAATAGATTTCCACTTCAGATTAAGCGAAATTATTACAATTTAAACTTGCAAATAACATCAAACTACATTTTAATAAACCACAACACAAACATCAAACTACATCAAATCCAACGACATTCTCTCTATAGAGTTCATTAGCATTCAAAATGCTTAAACTCTCTTCCGCTTTCTTCAAGTAAACTTGTCTGAGCGATGGTTTTTAAAAAAGATAAACAAAAGTTGAGAAATTTATGATGCAATTGAGTCCATGAGGACAAAGGTAAATACTCACCGGTTTTCGTTGGATAATCCAATTGCTACGGTGAACCATCCACAAAACTTAATATAATGTTTGACTTCCTTAGTGATGAATGCAATTCTTAGTTCTAGGCTCTTATTGTTTCTTATGGTTTCGTTCCGCGATGCTACAAAATGTCCCAATACTCTTTCCTGTGAAATAGTCTTTGTTCATTGGTCTCATCATATGATGTAACCAAGATCGAACAAGAGTAAAATCTTCTTCCATTGTAAAGACCGGAGCGGCAGAGTGCAGACAAATGTGTTTGAGATGGACCATCTTTAGAATTTTAAAACATCAGAACAAAGGTTTAACGAGCTTCCTCCCAATTATCAAGAGCTTTTTGGATCACTTCATATCACCGCGAACTTTTCGATCAATTTCCATTACTGTAGATCAAGAAATGGTCGGACTATAGTTTGAAAACGGAAAACGAGCATCTTTCATCGGTTTTCTCAAAGGAGACGAACATTGAAAAAAGTTCTCCCAAAAAGAACCGTCTTGAAAGCCCATACCAAAGTTGATTACCCTATGAAAAAAATATGCTTTGCATATAGTTATATCCTTCTTCTTCAAAAGAACTTGGGACCACAATTTTAAATTTTTCAAGAGAGAGAGATTAAGAGTTTTAGAAAAAAAAAGAAGAAGAAGATGATGTGATTTTGGAGATGGGAGGAATGGAATTTATAGGTCGAGAAAGAAAATAGAGTTGTTGGAAATTTAGCCGTTGGCGTTTGTAGTAAAACCACACGGCTTTACTACAACCGCCCGTTTGAATTACCATAGGAGTTGGCATTTGTAGTAAAACCGCGCGACTTTACTAAAACCGCCCGTTTGAATTACCAACGCCTTTTTTTTGTTATAAATACAACACTAGATTTTATTCTCAACCAAACCAACAAATTTCTTTCTCAACATCCACCATGTTTTCTAAAGGCAAATGAAGCAAATATTATGTGTCGAAGAATAAGAGGTTTGTCCATTATGTTTCATGGATAACCACAGTCTTATGCAATGCCCTTGGATGTATTCAAAGTGTCCGCAGGAAGGTTGTTCACGCATCAGAATGGTGATTGAATCACAACCAGAAAAGCTCAGGTATTTGCAATGTCAAGATACCAACTCGGCCCGGAGGAACCACATATGCTAGATGATGCTGAAGATTAAAAAATAATAAGAAGAAAAAATTGCAACACTGCAAAAAACTTCAAACTTAAAGCGAAATCGAAGAAGGAGTTATTACACTGCAAGCATTGTGATATGGAGATCACGAATACAAACATTGTCCCACAGAGAATCAAGTGGATGCTCAAAGCTTCTATTGCAAGACTTTTATGCATTTGCAGACTTCTTATGAAGAAGACACATATGGAAGGCATTTCTGGGAATGTCCTAGGTGTTTTTGGTGGAGTGGGCTGATTGAAGTTGAAGGACAAATTAATCACTATGGTATTATGTTATTTAGTTTGCTGTTTATTTTGTGTTACGATTATCTAAAACCAAACATGTGGATGTCTTCACATTTGCACCATCAATATCATAAGTAATTTAAATTTTTCATGGATTAAACATTGCACCATAAATATCATAAATAAAAACATACTTCATTGAAAAACCACATCATACATGAGAATAAAAGAAAAACATTAGATTAAAAAACAACTACTACATAGGCGTCAATTCTCGGCGGTGGTGGAATTCCTAGGCGATGTAGGGATTGTATTTGTTGAGCACCCTAAGAATGTTGAAACAAGCATGGAAATCGAAAGGATGACCACCGGGTGAGATACCGCCAACATCTATAGAGTTCTGGGTTCCACTTCATGTTCGGGGCTTCACCGTTGAGCTTATTTTTGTGATTCTCCATTAGTAAAGCGGCGAACTCGATACATGACTAATTGAACTAAAACGATGCGACAATGAGTGATAATCACACCCATTAATGTTCCCCATTTCAGTGGTGAATATTCTATAAACTTTCTCTCAGAAAGTCAAAACCGATTCGGCCTACATTATTTATCGACAAGATCTTGTGTGTGAAAAACAAAGGCTCTACAAATAGCTAAATCCTCTTGTTGAGTGAATCTAGGAGGCATTTTTGTAGATGATTTGAGAGTGAAGAATGCGTAGAATGTGTGAATTTAGAGTTGAAATGAGGGAGTATTTATAGAACTCAAAAATTATAGTTTATTTAGATCACAAGAGTTTTCAGTCATCGCAGATTCAAATTGCTAGTGCTTTTATGAAACACGCGACCGCTTAGCAAAACGCTGCGCTTGAAGTAAACAACGGTGGCCGGAAAGACTTGTGTCTCAGGCCGGGCTGGGTGCTAAGCTCGCCCGATCTTACATCAAGCTCCATGACATGTTCCATTCACTCAACAAACCAACACATTTGTTGGTTTGTACATCCATTTCATGTTTGTTGAGTCCATAGTGGATAAAATCAACAAACTTGAAGTTTGTTGAGTCCATAGGAATCGCTCTAAGGTCACGGCATACCTATACCTAAAAAATCAATATAAATTTGCAGAATCCCATTAATAAATGGGAAAATATCGCTTTTGGTCCTTTTTAGGTGGTCCTAAGTCGGGGCTTTGGTCCTTTCAGAATCATTTCCATTTGGTCCATAATTATTTAAAAATATTATATGGACCAAAGTACACTTTCTCGTTAATTCCTACTTATTTTTCAGAAAGGCTCATTTTGTCCGATGAATGGCAGGCCTCGAAGGTGTATGTAAATGATGGCTCACCGTGATAACCGGTGAGAGTGCACGGCGCTTCCATCTGAGACGCTGGGTAGTTAATGCGTCGATCCCACAAGGACTTGTGTGTGCTTTGTGTGTGATCTAAGGCTTCTTCAATCAATTCAAGTAAGGAATTGTAACTCAATGGATTTGTGCCGATACGGCTAGGATGTAATGAAGTGAACCTAAACTAAGGTATAAGACAGTGATAAAAGTATGCTAATGTTTTCAAGTCCACCACTAATTCCTATCATGTGATCAACTATGTTGAGGTTCTTGTTGTCCCGTGATTGATATGCTGGTGTCAATTCCACCACCATATCTCTCCCTCGTAATGTGCCTCAATTAACACTTCAAAGTGTCATCAGTGAGCACTAGTTGTCTAATTTAGTACAACTAGTCAAGGGAATCCAAGCATTTGTATCTAAGGTTGAGCTGCAATACACTCAACACAAGCCAGACTTAACTACTGTTGTATCCATGGTATTGGTATACACTGTGAGAGAAAAGCATTGGGTATTTGTAATCAAGACATTTGATAATATTAAGCATTCAAGACACTTCAATCATAGTTAAAAATGTAATATGGAGTTAGGGGTTTCATTGAGAAACCTAGCAACTAAATTAAAACAACAAACAAACCAAATTAAAGCTAAAATGACCATGACCGGCTAATCCAAAGTGAACCCTAACACACGCTTTCTTCTTTCTATTTATACATGCAATCAAAATCCCCAAACCCTAATTTATTATAAAATGTAAAATAATTCTCACCATCAATAACTTCTCCTCTTGTCGTGCGGCCCGAGAACTCCATCCCTTGATTGATTTGATTTAAACCTCTAGTTTTAGTCTTCTCTAAATTAGCTTAGGGTTGGAGGAAGCTTGCGGAGAGAAGGCTAAACCCTTAGAGAGGTGGGTGCGCGATGATGGAGAAGGTTGTTGTTGTGTCGTGAAGAGAAAGTGAGGATGGTGATGGCGTGGTGGGAAGAGGCAGCAGCTCGCTTCGGCTTCGGGGTGAAGAGGTATGGAGTTGCAGAGGTATGGGGGAGAAGAAAGAGAAAGAAGGAGAAGAGAAATGAGGTGGTCGATTAGGTATGTAGTGGTATGGGAGTTCTGAGTTGAGTACTGGCATCAGGGAATGATGAGACTGGCCTAGCGAGCGTGATCTTGCGGGAGAGATCTCGAATCTGGCCGAGGGAGAACCGAGAGATTCGGTGTTGAGCGGAGCATCGAGAAATATATGGAGTGAAGGAGCGACCGTGTGATGCATTTGGGTGAGATCTCAACGCCCTCTAATGAGCGGTTCGATCCGGGTCGGGTAGCTCTAGCCCATGTCTTCCTTGTCGGGTTGTAAATGACACAAGGGCTGGCTTTGGCTATGTGCTCCATAGATGCTCGACTCCAATTCTTTCTCGCTCTTTTGGCTCCTCAATTTCTCCCGAGCTTTATTTAGTACCTAAAAACACAAAATTAATTAATACAAATATTTATTCTTGAAAACAAAGAAAACACGTAACTGGGATAATATCCGATCCTAAGCGTGAAAAGATGAGTAAAATGCCAATAAACGGTGTATAAATATGCACCATTTGGCACTCATCAAATACCCCCAAACCTGAATTTTACTTGTCCTCAAGTGAAATGTAAATTAAGAAATCCTAACTATACCTCTGTCAGTCTCGAATGCATTTAGCGTATGCACTAAGCCTTTAAACCCCCAGTGTCCCTAGTGGACGAGTTGTAGGTCTCGTGAGGGCTTACCAGCAGGTGTACCCACAAACCTTCTCCAACTTCGTAGAGTGTAAAGAGTCTCAAGCATCCAAAAAAAGCTATGAGGACACAGTTTCCCGATGCTAGTAATGGGTGGCTAGAACTATCGAAGAACGCCTTCTCATCCTTAAGTGCCGAGTTGAGAAGTAACCATACCATATGAAAGAATTGATTCGACAGATCATAAGTCTCAACTTCTCGGGCCTCACCATTAGGGTTTTATGATAATTGCACTCAAAAAGATCGCTTAGTCTCTCATGTGTGCAAAAGTGTGAATAAAGAGAGAAATCCTGACACGTTGTAGGTAAGAAGGATAACCAAATAAAATCGAGACCCACGTATGTGACAAAAGAATCTTTTCCGATGATCTCTAAGAAAGGAAATCAACCATTAGCAAGGGGTGGGAGTACTCACTCACTTCTCACCCGATCGGCAATTAATATCACTCTCTCATAAGAACCATAGAAACGCCTTCAATCTTCGGTCTTCGGTCTTCAATTGTTGATGACGAACTCTCTAAACTTCACAAAACTTGACAATTTTTAACTTTTCTACTCAATTTCTTGTTTGGATTTTTTTCTTGAACTCTTTCTTTACTATGGTGGTAGCAAAAATAAACGACAAATATATTTTTATTTTTTATTTTTTATTTTTTACAATATGAAAATAAAAATAAAAATACAAATAATGAAACAACTAACTCCATGGACAAAAGGACTTAACACTCAATCTTTTCCACAACTTGTATTGTCTTGATTTTATAAATTTTATTAATTCTCATCCTATTTTCTTTTGTTGCACATAAACCTTGGACTATATCAATTTTTCTTCAATATTCCTCAAGGATGCTCCGCTTGCCGACGATGATGTGTTTCTATGGGTCTTGGCTGATTGAGAGAGAGGAGTGATGCTAACTAAGAAATCCAAATTTAGAAGGAGTTTTCATCTTTAGACGCCACCTCATGATTGACAAAACTAGCACTCAAGAGATCAAAAGTAGTAGTAAATTGTGCGAAGTTGGGTAGTTTCACCATTCCTACCCTAATTTACGTGACGTGACACACACTCTAACATGCCTTTTCTAGAAAGTTGCAAAAATTGAAGGCTGGTGCCTCACTTGATGTAAATTGGGTAGTCTCCACTATGGGTGATCACAATTCTACTACCGAATATCTAACAACACCTAATTCGCCTCCCAGATGGTTAAATCCAACTTTAACGCTCTAATCAACTAAGAAACTGGGATTGCAGTTCTTCGGGTACTTCTAACTCGTTATTTCGTCAAAACTCTCTATGTAAACATAGCTAGAAGCATGCTAGTGACTCTAAAATCTCTAAAAGTTGGAGGTTTTTATTTTCAAAAAGTTTTGAATTTTTGAATTTTTGAATTTTTTTTTTTTTAGAAAATAAAAGATTAAAAACTCTATATGATTAAAAAGACTAAAAACTCTATATGCAAATGCACCCCCAAACCTAAATCAAACATTGTCCTCAATGTGTCTACATATAGAAAAAATTTAAACAAATCAAGCATACCAAGAGAACTATGCCGATAAGAGAAAAGGGAAGAGATTACGTATGCCCACGGGAGCAAGGTTGAGCTTCATTAATCAAGGCTAGAATCTAACATTCCTGGAGATCATATCGGATTAGCACAATAAATGCACAAGAAGACTAACCGATTCAAGAAAAAAGAAAATTTTAACAAGTCCTACCTAATTATATACAAAATTTACAAGAACTAAAGAGTCGAGGGTCAACCCAAAAGATAATAACATGAAAATGGGCTTTGGTTTAAGTGGGAATTTGGTTTGTGTGGGTTTTGGTTTGATGTGCAGCCCAGTGGAACTGTGGGTTTCAAATATGCTCAGCCCAGCTTGATTGCAAAGGAGCAGAGCCCAGGTAGGTGAAGGTTTTGTTGCACAAAATTGGGCTTGCATAGCCCAAGATTCGCTTCGATTTTGGTTTTTGGGGGTTGTAGCTGCGCAGAGGTCTGTGTTGGTTTTCGCTTTGTGCGTGAGCTTTGGCAAGATCATGCATTATTAGTACGCCGCAATGCACAATAATAAAGAGAACACACTAAGCACAAGGCCATGTTGCATTCGCCCGGTCAGAGCCAAGCAAAGAGGTGCGTAGATTGTGTATAAATCGGCTTATGCGTAGCACGATAAAAAAAATTAGCAAGGATGCAATGACTTCACAAGTAGCAATGGCGGTATACGATCGGCGCACGCAATTATGCACACGCCTTTCTTGCGCTTTATGCTGCCTAGTGCTTGTACGACGATAATCTGGTCATGCTCGGCTTATACTCAAAGATCGCGGAAAGCTTGTGCACTGCATTGTGTGCAGGCCACAAGACTTCTGTGGGTTGAGGGGAGGCCTAGTGGTTATGTATGAATGCCAATGGATGCACAGAGTAGGGTATATGCGAGGTTGGCAAGGTCGAGAGGCAAAAACCGCACACGCTGACACGGCTACGACGGGCATGTGCATACTGAGTTGTCACAGTGACGAGCTTCTTTAAGTGTGTACTCACAACAAAATCGGTGACATGTAACGACTGAGAACAAGTAATAAGTCGATTGGTTTTGCACAAAGCCAACGTGAAAGGCAAACACTGCACATGCTTGAGAAAAACTTGTACACATAAACAGGTAAGGGTGCTGCAAGTGAGGATTCTAATGCAATCCTGGGACCTTCGATCATTGGCTCCAACAACACGTGCCTCATGCCAGCCAGTATCCACATATTATAAGTCACCAGAGATGGCTGCACAATTAGTTCAAAATACCATGAGGTTTATAGCCTTAGGCACATTCCCAGAGATGGACTTCACACCAATTTTGGCAAATGATCTAATGACGAGATCGTAGCTAGCATTTACTACTTGGCCTCAACGTAGTTGATGCGATCTCAGCCTAGCAGATGGGCTGTGCTGCTGTCACGAATTACGCACACAACTCGGCAAGGTCACGAGTGGTTGTGCAAGTATACAGCGCACAGACCAATTTGTAGCTCACACTCACAAGTTGCAGAGGGGTCAGGAGTTGAATGCTGTGGAAAATCTGCAGGCTATGCTCACAAAGTCATGGTTTCTCAAATTAGCAAGACAGGGTGACTAATTCAATATGTGGTTGGCGCGTATGCAAAAGAGCATGCTCAGTATGTCAACAGTAGGGCTAATGGTGTCTAGCAGGTGGGCAGATAGATTCTGGAAACCCCGCCTTCGGGGCCGAGGTTGAGCACAAATGTGTTTCACAAGGCAATGGGTGGCGTAGCTCAGATTAGGTTATGTGTACACACATCTCATGCAAAGGTGTTGGTAGGTGCACAGATCAAAGTCAAGTGTGTTTAAGCTCATTCACAAGATTGTGTTACGGCAGCTGGTTGTGCTACACACCGAAAGCAAGTACACACACGTACCTTAGTGCATCATCAAGATATGCAATCGTCACCAGAGTATTGTGCAAAGCAGGGGAACTAAGGTCTATGAAATCGTATTTCAGGATTCAGACACCCTCGACTCAAAGCTTAGTATATCGCACAATGAGTTCACTTAATCAAAGGTTTCACTCAATCGCCACGACAGAGCTGCATCATGATACTCGCAACTAGTTCCAAATAGACGGCTACCTTAATTTTCACACAGATCATAAACCTAGCTAGGCAGCTAGTTTATCATCCAAAGATGGTGCATCATGCAAATATTCGTGGTCCTGGTTATGGTGATCACCGGGTTACCTACAAGTCACAAAGACTCAAGAACAAAGTTTCGTGTGGTTGCAGTGGCTGGAGCAATGTTTGGGCAGATAGCTAGGTTTCGCATTCAAGACAAGGTATGCACAAATATGTTGTCACAGTGGTCATGCACAGTTGCAATAAAATCACGTGTCATGCTCAGTTGGCTCAACAAGTTACACAAATTCATGTGTCTATCACCAGCCCAACAGTCACATTAGGTGCGCAAACAAACTCATATAACCTCATGTGAATGATTACCTCGTGTCAAGCTCATACAATTTGTTATATTCATACAACCTGTGTAGATGCTAGACTAACATGGGTTACATGTGTCATGCTCAAAGACATATTATCACCTAGCAAATATGTTTAAGATGCATTCATGGATTGTCGCCATACATTCATCAATCACAGAGCATAGTTAGAGGATGATACCAATTCCACACCGTCCCGTGCCTTTATCCTTCCTTGCCGAAGTTGTACAAAGAAGACAACAGCTTTAGTGTACCTCTTTAGGCACAAAGAAGTTAATATGGGTAGCACACTGATGGCTCAGCCTTTACCACATGCTCCTTCCCCGGGTTGGCTTGCATAGCGCCGACAGAGCACAAGAAGACAGAGCTCCGCAAAATTCCGCTGCTCAACAAAATTCTCGGCCTTCCAGGTAAGTTCAAAGCAAGACAATAACTAACGCCTCTAGTACAACAGATGCTAATTTGAGAATGCGGCACTGGAGTGACGTAAAATGAAGACTGGATGGAGTTAATGCAATGCAAGGTGTAAAATAAATATGTACAAGGTGAACGAGTTGGCGTCTACAATGCAAGGTGCTTATTTTATTGTATGTATGCTTTAAACTATAAAGAAAGAAAATTGATGATGCACAAATTAAGCTAGAAGATGCCGCAAAGGTTAAAACAAGATACAAGTTGGCGTATGACTTTATAAATTACACTACTAAAGGTTAAACAACAATGCGAAGTAAATATGTACAGGGTAGTAAAGAAAACAAGTGAAGCGAGCAACAAGAATCGACTCCCAAGACATTTTTAAGTCCCCCGCACGGCGCCAAAACTTGGTAGGCCTCAAGGTGTATGTAAATGATGGCTCACGGTGATAACCTCAATGCACACTGCCTATCGGAGACGGGTAGACGGGTCGATCCCACAAGGACTCAGTGCCTTTTGTGTGTGATCTAAGGCTTCTTTCAATCGAATCAAGTAAGGAATTGTAACTCATTGGATTTGTGCCGATACAGCTAGATGTAATGAAGTGAACCTAAACTAAGGTATAAAGACAAAGGATAAAAGTATGCTAATGTTTTCTCAAGTCCACCACTAATTCCTATCATGTGATCAACTATGCTGAGGTTCTTGTCATCCCGTGATTGATAAGGGCATAGGTGTCAATTCCACCACCTATCTCTCCCCTCATAATGCCCTCAAATAACACTTCCAAAGTGTGCCGTGAGCACTAGTTGTCTAATTTAGTACAACTAGTCAAGGGAATCAGATTTGTATCTAAGGTTGAGTGCAATACACTCAACACGCAGGGATTTCTAACTACAAGCTGTATCCATGGCATTGGTATACACTCGTGAGAGAAAAAGCATTGGGTATTTGTAATTGAAGACATTTGATAATATTAAGCATTCAAGACAAATAATCATAGTTTAAAAACAGAATATGGAGTTAGGGTTTCATTGAGAAACCTAGCAAACTAAATTAAAACAACAAACAACCAAATTAAAGCTAAATGACGTGATCGATAACACACGCTTTCTTCTTTCTATTTATACATGCAAATCGAAAAAATCCCCAAACCCTAATTTATTATAAAACAAAATAATTCTCACCCACTTCTCAATAGCTTCTCCTCTTGTCGTATGGCTTCGAGAACTCCATCCCTTGATTGATTGATCGAAACCCTAGTTTTAGTCTTCTCTAAATTAGCTTCTAGGTTGAGAAGCTAAGTGAGAGAAGGCTAAACCTAGAGAGGTGGTGCGGCGATGATGGAGAAGGTTGTTGTTGTGTCGAGAAGAGAAAGTGAGGATGGTGATGGCGTGGTGGAAGAGCAGAGCTTCTATGTGGGTGAAGAGGTATTGAGTTCACAGAGAGGTATGGGGGAGAAGAAAGAGAAAGAAGGAGAAGAGAAATGAGGTGGTCGATTAGGTATGTGGTATGGGGAGTCTTGTTGAGCAGTGCACTGGGGAATGATGAGACCGGCCTAGCGAGCGTTGGATCTTAAGTGAGAGATCCGAACTGGTCGAGGGAGAACGAGAGAGATCTGTGTCAGAGCTGAGCACGAGAAATATATGTGAGTGAAGGATCGACCGTGTGATGCATTTGGGTGAGATCTCAACGGCCAGAATGAGCGGGTTCGGATCCAGGGGTCGGGTAGCTCTAGCCCATGTCTTCCTTTTGTTGGGTTGCAACCGATTCGCGCTTGTGCTTTGGCTATGTGCTCCATAGATGCCTCGACTCCAATTCTTCTGCCTTTTGGCTCCTCAATTTCTCCGAGCTTTATTTAGTACCTAAAAACACAAAATTAATTAATACAAATATTTATTCTTGAAAACAAAGAAAACATGGGAACTGGGATAACATCTCGATTCCTAAGCGCAAAAAGACAGCAAATGCCAATAAAACGGTGTATAAATATGCACTATTTGGCACTCATCAATGAACTCCGGAGTTCATTCTTTCAAATGAACACCTAATAAAACCAAACTAAATCACATATGAAAAACAGATTTCTTTTCAGAAATGAACACAACACAAAAAATTGTTGGGTGCAATAATCAAAAACAAGGAAAATCAAATAAGCATAAAGTTATTGATACTTATCTCCTTTATAATGGAAGTAATCGATTTGATGAAACAGACAAGCTCTCCAGATCTCCGCAACAGCAACAAGGCAAAAACTTTGGAAAAACAGAGTGAGTCACGTGTTCAACACGTTGCCCTTAAGACATTAGTGCCCGGCTACACTCAAGAGTGATGCTATAGCCCCCACAGACTGGAGCATCTCCAGATAAAAACACCCTAATACACCTACTACTAGCATATGTAGTAGATGCTCAACTTGAGCTGGCACTTCGAAAAAACCCTTAAGGAAAATCGCGAACGCGTAAGAAAACATATAAAATATCTTCCCTTGGGGGTCCCTCTAAAATATAGAGCAACCCCTTTCCCATAGATTTTACAAAAGTAGTGAATTTGTTTATATAATGGAATAATACAAATTAAAAAGAGGAACTCCCCGATGGGGACTAAAAAGTTTCATTCACAAAAGAAAAATAATAATTTATTATTTTTCTTAAAAACTTTAAAAAATCAATTTTTTATTAATTTTTTCCAACAATCCCCCACATGAATGACAACATCTAAGAAACATGAAAAAAACACAGATAGATCTTGGTAAATCAACAATTTTAATCCCCACGATCCTCGCCCGACCGGGAACAAGACTGGTCCGGTGTGTTGATATCATACTAGTCATTTCTACGCCCCTCTCCCTAACAAAAAGTGTGTTGGACTCCTGTGGTCATACATGGATTGCAAAATCATATAAGATGCAGAGCTTTCATCTTTAGTTCCTTACAAGTAAGACTAAAGGTTCCTTTCACCAAAGTGAAAAAAGCATGTCCTAGTGAACCCTTAGTGACCCTTAGGTCCTAAGTTCCAAGAATACCAAAACCATCAAAACGAAAATCATAAAAAAAAAAAAAAAACGCAGAAATACCATTTTTAGGCAGAGGTGTCCATGAGGTTGAACCAATGCTTAGTGAGATATTACCTAATTACTTGCTAGAGATAGTGAACTATGTCTTGAACTGCTAGCGTTTGATATAATTCGCGATAACGACCACAAATGATATCTCCAAGGTTGCTGCTTTGTGCCTTTTGTCCACTCTGGGCCATGGACATATCCCGTTTCTTTAATGTCTGTGAGAATCAAAGCTCATATTCTCATAGAAGCGGCTCCACTTCCCTCATTCGAGATAGGTGAGTTTCCATAAAGAGGTTACCGCATACACCCCACTTCAATCTTAAATTGAAACTATAAACCTTAATAAGACTTCTTAAAAGTCATCCTTCACATGCAATACACTATCACTGTCTACACCATTGGGAAGGGATGTGAGAATGAAATTCTCTGATAGGTTTTTACTTTTACCCACCACAAATTAGTTGTCTTATTCAAAACCTCGATCTTGGGATCTCCGTCAAAGAAAGTTGAGTATCCTTCATGGAAAGTTTAATTTATGAGCTTAAGCCTCATCCCCCTCGATGCATTTCTAACTATCTCTTTGGATAAACCTTTCGGTCAAAGGTTACGCGATACTTCTCCTTGGACTTTATCCAATCAATGGAAATAACGCGATTAAGATTAGTTATTTTAGCTTTAGCTATTATAGCTTGGCTAACATAATGTATAGATATATTGCAATGTGCCCTATGCCGTAGAGGAATGTCTAAAAAGAATCTGCACTCTACCCCCTCGTGCTTTTCTTTATCTAACGCAATACTCTCTGGGATTCCATAATGACCGAAATATATGTCCTGTCTCGGAAATCTTCCAAAAACAAACCTCCCGCTTAGATTGAAAACATATTCACTCGTGAGACTTAGGGAATCCTCCGGAAATCAATATCCAATTTGCATCACAAAGTCCCACAAGGACAACAAGATACCTTTCATAAATCAAACAAAAGGTAATAGAGTATTTTAGGCACCGTAATACTCTACTAAGTGCATCCTAATGCTCTCGCTCGGACTACAAGTATTTCTACTTAACTTACTCACAATATAGGCAATGTCCTGACTCTGCAGCTCATTAAATTCATCGAGATTCTATAACTCTTGAGTATTCGGGTTAAGATACTCCATTACCCTTATTTTTCTTGAATCTACAAGAAGAATTGTGTGAGTGAGTAATTAGATGCTTTTACAATTAGACCGATTGTATCTCTTACACAAATTTAATATAATGAGAATGACTAAGACTCAGAATATTAGATTATCTTCTAATACTCATCCCTAAGATCATCATCAGGCCTAAGTATTTCAAGTCAGGCTGCTTCTCATTTAGCGATGTTTTTAGTGGAATTAATCACATCTATGTTTGTGTCAAGTATAAGCATATCATCAACATACAAGTATACAATCACACAGCATCCTTAACAAGTTACTTATAAAAATACTTTTCCGATTCAATAACTTAAATCCACTACTCATTATCACATGATCAAATTTTCCATGTCACTCTTTACGTGCTTATTTGAAAACCATACAAAGATTTGTTCAACTTACAAACTTTGTCTTCAAAACCTTTCACTAAAAAGTCCTCAGGTTGGTCTATGTAAATTTCTTTATCTAATTTACGGTTTTAGAAAAGCTGTCTTAACATCCATCTGATGTATCTCTAAGTTTTTTATGACAACAATAGCAATTAGCATCTCAAAGGAAGTAATTCTCGTCAAAGGTGAATAAGAATCAAGTAATATACAACTTCTTTTAGTTTATAGCCTTTAGCTACCAACCTAGCCTTATATTTTCCACGCTCCATCTACCTTACGTTCCTCTTAACACTCCATTTACATCATATGGTCTTACTCCCTAGATATAAATTAATAAGCTCTCAATTTGTTATGACGATCGAGTCCATTTCACTAAATGAATCTTCTTACTGCAATGGGGTTTCAAAGATGTCAAGGCTTTACAAGTCTCGAACTCGATCAAGTTTAGGCATATTATGAAGTCGCCCTAAGAAGTCTCGATTCTAATCCTTTTACTTCTCATAGGATCAACGCTACTTCATCTTCTTTCATATATTCGACTAGTTGAAGGACATCTAGGGATCAACAACACATCCCTAAGAAGAGAACCGGTTTCAAAATAAACATGTTCAAAGAACTCAACATCCCTAGACTCCATAAAAATATTGACACCAATGTCAGAAATAGCATAACTCACAACCAAAAACTATGCAATAGGATACTCAGGATATCTTATCTAAACACCCCCACATTTTGACGTATGCATAAGAAGGTTGTCTATCTTTCCATAATCATATGGATTTTTATCTGATCCTTTAAAGATTACTCTAATCAGGATATAACAAAACTATAGGACGACTACCCCACACAAGTTGGCGGTTAATTCTTTAATCAACATGACATAAATCATCTCCTTAATGGTTATAATTCTTACATTTAACTATACCATTAGACTATGGTGAATATGAGTGCGATCTCATGAATAATGACATTCAACAAATAAAATTCTCCTATATGAATTTCATACTCTCCATCATGTTTAGACCTAACCAATTTAGTGGTAAATATAATGCTATTCAATTTCAAGTTTATACTATTAAGGCTTCTAAGGAATCATCCTTACCCCTAAGAAAGTATACAAGATATAAATACCTCGTACAATCATCTATGAAAGTTACAAACCACCTTAGTTTGGGTTGAACTCATTTCAACTAGACCTAACCTAATTAATTCTAAGGGCTTAGAATTATCAACATTTTTGCTAAAGGTTTTATAACATATTTTGATTCTACATAGCAGATTTCACTTTGTGTTCAAAGTCCAAACTAAATTTGGGCACGCAACATGCTGGCCGGGCTTTATGCATCGACTTATGTTTACTACCCAAGTCTACCATGCAAAACATTCAATCACACAAAAATAAAACACAAGAATCAACTATGTTCACTTCATCATTTTTTTTCCCTGCTAAGGTTCAATATAGACAAAAGTTCTATAATTCTTGGTTAAAAAATCACCGACTAGTTACAACAAGTCTTCCGTATTCAACTATAATTTTAAAACTTATACAACTTGCTACTGTAACAAGATACAAGATTCTTTATTTGCTCTAACATGAAAACTTCATTCAATGTGAGAATATTACATATATGAGCTTCGTCGACCTTTCCCTTTATGCAACCTCCGTCACGCAAATGAGTTACTCATACAGAGTTTCTCAACATCCTCTCTATACTGGATAAGGTAAACATGTCTCTCGTTTCAAAAACATGCTTGGTGGCTCCTGCAAAGAGTCCACCCACCAATCTCTCACATTGGTTATTAGAATAACTTCCGACATCATTCCACTCGAAATCGCTCTAGTTTGTTTCAACTAAATTAGCATTAACTTTCTACTTATTAAGGTTTTTACGCTGTCTACAATTTATCATAAGGCCAGGAATTTACAAACATAAAAAATCACCCTTAATTAAAGTAATGCTAGATTCAGGTTTACTTAAACATACCTTTCTAATGAAGACCACGCTTAGAGTTGCGTTCGATGTTCTCACCTTTGCCATCTTTGGAAGATTTGTTTCCAACCACATGCGCCTATTAGCCATGTCCCTTGGAGATGACACTTTATTCATAAACCACAATTCCAAATCGAAAGTAAAATATGAGTTTCAAGATAACATCTAGATTTACAAACTTCGTTTGAATCACCGCTTCAAAAAACTCATGGTTACCCCACAAAACTACTTTAGTTAACAACAAATTTCTGCTAATTTTTCAGAACGTTTCTCTGTTTTGTAAAATATCAAAAATACTTTTACAACTCCAAAATTCTGAAATTTTTATATGGGAAACTATCAGGATGTCTACTACGTTTTGTTAAAAGGGTTCATCGAAATTCGTTTTAGGTTGGGAGATAAATTCGAAACTCTACAGCTGACCAAAAATTCGTTTTTATTGTTTCACTCCACAATTAACATCCATGATTCACAAACCAACCAACCATTTTCGATTATTACAAATTATAATGTCTTAAGATTGTTGGGTGCAATAATCAAAAACAAGGAAAAATCAAATAAGCAAAAGTTATTGATACTTAGCTCCTTTATAATGGAAGTGATCGATTTGATGAAACAGTATTTGAGCTCTCCGTGATCTCCGCGAACAACAAGGCAAAACTGGAAAAAAGTAGTGAGTCACGTGTTCAACACGTTTACCTTAAGACATTAGCGCCCTGCCACTCAAGAGTGATGCGTTATAGCCCTCTGTGACGGATATCTCCCGGATAAAAACACCCTAATACACCTACTACTAGCATATGTAGTAGATGGCTCAACTTGAGCTTGGCACTCAAAAAAACCCTTAAGGAAAACCGCGAACGTATAAGAAAACATATAAAATATCTTCCCTTGGGGGTCCCTCTAATTTATAGAGCAACTCCTTTCCCATAGATTTTATAAAAGTAGTGAATTCGTTTATATAATGGAATAATACAACTTAAAAAAGAGGAACTCCCCGATGTGTGGGACTAAAAAGTTTCATTCACAAAAGAAAACAATAATTTATTATTTTTTCTTAAAAACTTTAAAAAATCAATTTTTTTATTAATTGTTTTCCAACAAAAATTCTACAAAAATTTTATTCTATGAACTTCATTATATTCTATGAACTTCATTACACTTCATTAAATTTACAAAATTTTTGTTATTAAGAACAAAGGTCGCAGTTCATTCTTTCAAATGAACTCCCGATAAAAAAACCTATATGAAAAGAGTTCATTCTTTCGAATGAACACCTAATAAAACCTATATAAAAACAAGAGTTCATTCTTTCAAATGAAACACACCAAAACAAGAGTTCATTATTTCGAATGAACCGTCGATGAATGCCTATATGAAAACAAAGTTCTTTCAAAAGAATGAACTCCCGATAAAAACCTATATGAAACCGAGTTCATTCACAAATGAACTCCCGAAAAACTATATAAACCAGAGTTCATTGGCCAAAATGAACTCCCCGAAAAAACCTATATAAACCAGTTCATTCACAAAATGAACGATCAAGATCATCATCTTCAACAACAACAGATTTGAGTTCATTCTCCGTCATCTAAAACAAAGAAACATTAATGAACTTCATCAAAATCATCGTTTTCATCATCTCCAGTGAGCGCAGAAGAATAAACGATAAATCTTCATCTTCTTCATCATCTTCATCGACTTCAACAAAGAAGAACAACATCAAATCTTCATTAACAACATCAACATCAAATCGTCTTCATCATCTTCGCTTTCAATCTTCATCTTCTTTGACAACAAAGAACAACAAAAAACAATTCATCTTCATCATAAAACGGTTATAAAACAGAGTTCATCATCTTCATCTTCAACACGAGCAACATCATGAGTTGTTTTGTGGGAGATGTCATTGTTGATAGAGATAGAAGAAATCAAAACAAATTAAAACACATCCAAAAAAGATTCGATCTACTTTCACCTTCGAATCGCCATTGTTACACATCCGCATTTCATGGATTTTTTTATCGCCTTTCAACAACATCATAAACAACAACAACATCTTCGCCATCTTCTTCAACTTCAACACCATCATCTTCATCAAATAGAGAAAGAAAACAAGAAGAGAAAGTAGATCCGAATCTAGAGAGGAGAGAGAAAAGAAATCTAAAAATGATTTCTTTTTCCTAATAAATCCTATATATATTTTTCTCAAAGGTATTCCCCTTCACTCCTGTGATGAAAATTACATCATCTCGCGATTAAATGCACTCTAGACCCAAACGATAATTTCTAGGACCAAACAAAAAAAATATTTTGAAAAAGGACCAAACATGACAGCTGATTTGGTCAACAGACTAAACTCTAATATATTATTTCTAGACTTATTGCATTTCCTACTTAATAAATCGATCAAGAAAATAAATAATCGATTTAGAGAGGATTAGATATAGATATTGTTAATCTTCAATGTTCTTATGGATAGAGCAAAAATGCGTGATAACGTCCTTGTAATATAGAAAAGAGGAGAAGAAGACACAT
>JAJJWW010013960.1:600000-881342 GCA_023531295.1 Papaver armeniacum
TGTCACATTCGCTCTTTGTCGAGGCAGTTGGTCTTCACCAGCAGTAAGTGAAACAAATCTCTACTGATGTCAATAATATGCACGGGTTCTTATAGAATCTATGTTTTATTAGCATTTGATGTGTACAATTATCTCTCTACAGCTGAGAATTTATACAGAAGATGTAGTGAATGAACTAGGAAGAGCAAAAACAGAGTATTTGCTAGCTTCTATTGGAGTTACAAGCAGAAAAAGAATTGTTGTGCCCAAGCTTCTCCACTGGTACATGCAAGATTTTGCAGATGACATGGAATCTTTATTAGAGTGGATATACAGTCAGTTACCACAATCGGGACCATTGAAGCGATTAATAATGGAGTGTCTAAACGGGGAGACCAAAAACCAAACCATAACACTAGTCAAAATTCATCCTTACAAATCTGAATTTCGGTACCTGTTAACACTATAAGCTACATGTTCAAAATTTCAAACACATACCAAGCACAACTTAAATGAAACAGGACACCAGAAGTTGTGCTGTCATTTCTTCGTCCCAATCATTACTCTTCCGTTTTTATTTTAAGTTTTTGTGCTGGTAGAGTGAAGAAGAGCTG
The DNA here is from genome assembly GCA_023531295.1 of Papaver armeniacum. Taxonomy (NCBI): domain Eukaryota; kingdom Viridiplantae; phylum Streptophyta; class Magnoliopsida; order Ranunculales; family Papaveraceae; genus Papaver; species Papaver armeniacum. The sequence goes on from JAJJWW010013960.1 coordinate 600,594, forward strand.
AATTTTAGGTAACATGTAATAATGCCATTCTTGAGGGGGAAATGAACAAAAGAAGTACTCATACAATAAGTAACGCGAAATCACATCCAAAAACAGCTCAACTCAGAAATGCAACAACCCTGTTCAACAAATTCAAGCCAAATATGGTTTCTTCACAGTTGACCTTGACAGAAACACTCAACTGTTCTGAGCATTTACCTTCAACGGTAATGGTAATTAGGCATGGAATCGAGTTACTCAAGATCTCACAGCTGAATCTCAAGGACAAGCCTGATGCATCATCGAGTTTGGCAGAAACTGGCATATCTACTGATACAAGAAAGAAACTTGCATTGCTCAACACTTGCGAAGCTAGGCTCCGGCAAACTAGAAGAAGATTGTCCTCCGTTACTGTGCTATGTTCTTTGTCACTGCTCAGCGCTATGATATGGTCCTTGAAGATGCATCTGTTGGAATACAGAGCAAGTCAGGGATAATTCAACATCCACAGAAGAGAAGCAAAAAAACGATACAAAAAATAGATGATTCTATCCCACAAGAAAATGTTAATTTAGGAAGTATAAAGGAAAAAATAATGCTCACTTTCTAGAATACTCAAACATTCCTGGGAGCTGAGACTCCTTCAAGTGGAAGGCCTCTATATTCATTTGCAGTGGTTTTACGAAGTATCCGATGTCAGGCCGTAACTTAACAGGCAGCCTTTTACCATCGCAGCATATGGCCAAACTGAGAGGTAAAAGATGATGATGGAAGTGAACTTGAAAGATCCTTTTCATTGTCTGACCAGGTTGTAGCGAGGCAATGTCATCCCCAGCTACTAAAGTGGGTACTTCTGAGGAGGTTGAGGAGCTGCAGGGTCACCCAAAAGCTAGTGGCTCAATATAAATATCCAAGATAGTTCAAAACTTAATTTTTAAAAGGAGCATGTCTATAATGGCACAACAAAAATCTATTACACATTCAACGTGTCAAATAAATGAACAAAATAATCATAATTTGCAGATATTGACCTACTAGTTTTAACTAAATCATGAGATTCAAAAATCTGACTTCCTTAGTAACAATTATATTCAAACAGTCAAACATCAGGAAGAGGTTTATTTTCTGTGCATCCTAGTTTTTAGCTCTTGCTCATACTCAATAAAATCACGGTCATTCAAAAATTCTAGGACTGCCTTGTACAATAGATAACCGCCAAAGAAATTGTTAAAGAAACATTAATGGCTAAAGCATCAAAATGAGAAGAAATATAAAAATACAAGGAACTACTTAATTTACTCAGTATAAATAAATAAATAATACCTCTCATATGTTTCTAAAGTTGTAGATTCCGAATTCCGAGTAGAATCTTCATCTGCCAAATTTATAGCTTCTAAGGGTTCTGTGGAGCAATTTTGAAAGGAAACCTCTATGCAAACAAGGGTAGGAGATATGCTTGAAGTCTCCGGAGAAAATGAATAATCCACTTTAAGGCCATTTCCATTAGAAGGATGTAAGAGACTATAACTTTTGGGTTTAACTCTAGCACCAATATCTCGTATGGAAAGCCTTGCTAAAGATGGTTGTACAGAAGATAGTTTAGATGAGCTGAGTTCAGACGAACGAGGCTGATCATCCAACCAAGATTCTAGGGCTCCCTTCGACATTAATCCCCCCAAATCATCAGAGAAATTAGCTTTCTCAGCAGTACTAACATCTAATAGCTGAATCAGCGGATCCTCTTCAACAATTTGACTTGCAGAGCCGGTTCCTTCACTCTCATCTGATCTGGTGTCGGAATCTCGAGAGCTATATTCAGAGCCACTTTCTTCATCCAAAGATCCAGAGAATGTGTTCTGCTCATTTGTGTCAAAAGAGTGATCATTGGCAGTTCGCGGTCCACGGGTTTTATCACTCTGACCATTCATCTCCAGCTGACCAAGTACATCAGATGGTAGACTACATGGCTTTGGAAGAGGCTCATACCCTGGAGCTGCATGAAGCACTATCTGTGAAAGAGAACCAGGGAGGAAAACACGATAGTTATTTGGTGCAAGTGATACAGGTTTTTTCTTGCCCCCAAATATGCTCTTCACAAGCATATGCTGTATGTCTGTAACTTTTGGTGTATACATCATCCCCTCCTCCAAGCTTTCAGAAGTTATGTAGCAAAATAAAAGATTCTCCAATATATGAGCTCGATCACGGATATCATAGTCTGGGTCACATTTGGCAAGCTGAAGAACATAACTTAAGACCTTTCCGTATATAGCGGTATCTTCACCTTCTCCATATAACACAACCTGGAGAAAGGAGCATGTGAAATAAAAAAGTACGTTAAATGAACAATCATGAGACCCTTTTACTACCGCACTGAGAAAGAAAGTAAATAATACCTTGAGGGCAGTATTCAGGATCTGGTTCTTCGTCTCTGCTGCTTCAGTGGTAAAGCACTTAGCAAGGTATTGAAGTATAGTCGCTAACATCCTTGGGATTATCAGCCCCACAGAATTGTACTCTCCAACCATCCACACAATCATAGCTCGGGCCACGGGCACCTTGATCGAATCCAAACTATGTGCCAGCTGTATTATTGCCTTTAAAGGAAAATTTTGTAATAGGTGATTAGAATCAGTAACGTGCACTAGAAAATACTAATCAAACTGATAGGACCTACAGGTCCATTACGAAACATGTAATAATAGTTGAGAACTTACCTTCTCATGACAAACAGGATCTTGCTTTATAATTGCTTTTATGGACATAATTGCTTGAGCCAAAACATTTGCTTGGCCATCCATTGAACTCGCACCAAAAGTCGAGGATTCTGCAATTGAGGGCACAAATCAGAAGAATATAAAAAAACGTATTTTGTAAGTAAACTGCAACAGAAAAGAGGAACTGTTTGCATACCTTGTCTAGTCAAAGCCAAAAGTCCTTCCAGGCAAGTATTAGCCACAATTGGAAGTCTTTGCGCACATAAGCCAATTGCAGCAATCGTGTCACCAACAAATCTTCTATCTGTATCTCTGATGTAATCCTAGCAGCCCACTAAAAATAGTTATCAGTTGATATACACAGAGACGAATTCCAAGCAAATGGGTTGTGTCTAATACTGTAAGGGGGGAAATAACATCTATGTTATTTTTAAAGATGGAAACAATTTGCTAGAGATCAACTGAGATAAGTAATGAAAATAATCTGTGCATAATATATTTATTCTGTATAAAGATAGCAAATAGAAACACTTATGTTATTTGTAATGATGAAAGAAAAGGCTAGAGAGGCTAGAGAATAACTGAGATAAGTAATAAAGATACACACTGCTTAACATATTTATATTGCACAAAAATAATGGATATGAAGTAAGACCAGAAACTGTTCATGAGTAAATACCTGGAACTCTTGGAAAATAAACGGAATAGATGCATCAGTTGCAATTATGGAGAGTATGCCAAGCTTTAAAGCTTTGATCTGATATGAATCAGAAGAACAAACGAAGAAATCTTCAAAATGAGACGTGAAAAGGGAAGGCATTGCCTTGGCAAAAACTTGAATGTTGCATAGAACCTGCACCAAGATAGTGAGACGTAATCAGATTTATAGTCAGTCTAGATAATATGAACTTATCAGCAATTGACAGTAAAATACATATACAGAAAATGAAGATAGAAAGGAAACAACGTTCACATCCAAGAACCAAAATTAAAGCCAATATACTTACCACATACTTCGAGGCATCAGAAGATCGAAGAAGAAATAAAAGTGGCTTGACAATTTTCCGGACATCGCACTTGGGCGACATAATCCAGTGAACACCAGCAGCTGCAAGCACAACTGCACTGTTATGACTCCACAACAATGGTGAAGTGCATTGCAGCAAAAGCTTTACATCATCACAATCTTTGTTGGACGTAGAACCTGCATTGTCAACTCCTGAGGTATCCCTACCCATATAACTTGACCGTGATACATATTCATCTGGTCCTTCTATATAACATCTTGCCAACAAACAAGTCAAATCAAACTCCTTGTTCCCATCTCCCCTTTCTGTGTCATCAATGTTAGATATAGGAACAGCTTCATCCTTCTTTTCAGAATCACAAATGTGATTGTCATGGGAACAGAACAGAATGGACTCTTTCACAAGCCCATGCCTCGCTACTACATAGCGAAGAAGAATACCAATTAAGACTATTTGACCCCACTCTTCCACATCAGGAAGAGTCTGGCATAGCTTTTTGAAATTTCTGCCTATCACTGATAGATTATTAGGACAAACAATATTGAACGCAGCCGCTGCTGCTCCAACTACTCCGGGGGAATGATCACATAGCAAAATACCTACAATCTGCAAAACACATCTTTCATTTTCTAGTGCTGATAATGGTAACGGCAACGGAAGGTATATATTTCGAGGAACTGACCTCTACGAGAGACGATGTGTTCTCCTCTTGGTGCAAATCATTCAATTTGGGAAGAGCATTAGCTGCACATTTCCTAACATAGACCGACGGATCCCTGGCACACTTACTGACAGCAACAAGAACAAGAGGAGCTATTGCATGCAACCGGATTCCTGCCATTGCACGAAGTGCCCATGCACGAACCAATGGATTTGTATCTGACAAATCCTTCTGGAAACAGTTGATAGATAACAACGCTTCATTTGGACGCCTAAAAAAACAGTAATCAATACAGTGCAACAAACATGTACAAGTATAGTGCAAACTTCAAAGTGCCAAAAATCATGTTAACATACATATACTCTAATACAGCAGCCAGTAGCTACATGATTACAATTCAGTTTACATGTATTCCACTGCAAAAACAAAGCTTATAATTTCGATGAAAACAAAGCACTCTTTTTAATATGTTGACATAACGTACTAAAATGCAAAACAAAATTACTAATTAGAGATTACTTTTCAGCATAATGAAGCAGATACAAGTAAACGAGCTTCTTTACTTCCAAAGACTGAGAAGCTACATTCTTAACAACCTGCATTTTCATTAAATAATAATAATATCAGCCCCTCATAAAAAATATGTACAGATCCAACAGTTTTATCCAAACTCTGAAGTTCTGTTATTATTTTGTGTCCTAAATTTTAATTCTTATACCATAAACATCAAATACTTGCAATTTATCATAATAATAAACATCATACCGATAGTGAGGAGTATAATCTAACAAAAGAGAGTTAAAAAATCACAGAAAAAAGAAAAGAATACAAACCTGAGGGAAGAAATTGGAGACATCAACACCTTGGGCAATGAGAGCAAGTAATCTTTTTAAAGCTTCAAATTTCTCTGAATCAAATCGACTATCAAGAAGTGGAATTATATTAACATCATCAGGGTCATCATAGAGATGAGCATCTGTACCGATTCTAAACATCACAGACGAAGCTTTACTTAGTGTCTCCGATGTGGATCCAAATTGGGGAAACATGTTTTTTTGTAATTAATTAGGGCTTTCTTCTAGAGTTTCATTTCTGATCTATTTATATTATACATCTGTAGATCTATGTTTATCTATAATTTGATATGTCTAATCAATTCACGTTGATCGATGAAAATATTCTGCAGCGGTGAAATCCACTGCGTCGTTAAGTTTCACTGAACTTCTTCAATAGAGTAGCCGGATTGAATTTGGTTTTATCGTACGGGAAAATACGGGTTAGTCCAAAATACGGCTAATGGTCTTCCAAAACATACGGCTAATGGTCTTCAAAAAGGCTAATGGCCAAACAGGAGGGACGGACCAATACATAGAGAACTTGTTGTTGTTTTTCTATTGTGCAAGTTCATGAGCAACAAAATTACAAGATCTAGGCTGAAAAGAAAAGATACATTCCAAAAGAGAACAAGCAAAAAGTTGAATGTCTTTAAAGATAGCATCAGTTCTAGGAGTTCCATCAAATCTTCCAGCAAAAAATTGAGAAATAAGATCCTGAGCATCACTTATCACTATGATATGAGTAAGCTTTAGTTCCACAGCTTTCTTCAAAACTGCCCAGATAGCTCTAGCTTCAGCTTCTTCGGCAGACTCCACCTCAACTTGACTGAAGAAGTCCCGCATCACATAGCCTGCACCATTATCCTTAGTAGTGTCATCATAGGCACCATCAATGTTATATTTTATCCAACCAAATGTTGGGGGCATCCAGTGGTCATTATGAGAGAAGACAAAGCTAGGAGGGTTCTGAAACTCTAGTTTTAACAATAAGGAGCATAGCCTTGGCCCTGTGAATGACAGCAACATGATTTTCCTGACTATTTCTAAACACTAGATTGTTTCTACTAGTACATAACGACCACAAGATGGCAACAAACAAGCAATGTCTATCACTGGGGATTCTAGTCAAAGCGTCCAACAACCAAAAACTTAACCAATCAATCATAGAACTAGAAGAGAAAGCAGTAGTATTAGCACAGAAGGAAGCCAAACTCCTAACATGACTAGCAAAGGGACACGGGACAAGAGCATGCATAATGGATTCACTAGGGTCGGAGCATCTTAGACAAGAAACAGAGTCCATTGGCATTCTGGTTTGAAGAATAGTTTTAGCAGGCAACACGTTTTGAGCAACTTTCCAGGTAAAAAGTTGGATACAGTGGGGAGCATTAATTTTCCAAATGCACTTCCAAAGTTTGTTACTTGGGGAGGGTCCAGACCCTCTAAGTCCTAAGTAGGTAGATTTGAAGGAAAATCTGCCATTCTTTGAAAGCTCCCAAGCCCTCCTATCAGGAGTGCATAACTGGCTTAAGGGAATGGTGATGATCTTCTGAACAGAAGCATCATCAAAGTGGGTGTTCAATCTTTGTAAATTCCAGGACCTCGTAGTAGCATCAATAAAGTAAGATACTTTAACACATGGGTCAGGGGGAACCAAAAGATTAGGGGTAACAGATCCCAAAGTAGGGATCAATTTATCACACCAAGGGTCAATAAACTTACCATCACCAACAATCCAAGAACTAAAAGGTTTAATCATCTCTTTAATAGTATGAAGACATCTCCAGGTCCAAGAGCAATCACTAGGACAAACAACATTAAGAAAATCAGTCATGGGGAAATAACGAGCTTTCAGGACATAACCCAAAAGGCATTCATGGTTTTCTATGATTTTCCAGGCATTTCTGGCAAACATGGCTAAGTTACTGAGCTCAGCTTTTCTAAATCCAAGCCCACCTTCAGACTTGGGAGAGCACAAGGCATCCTATCCCAGGAGATGAAGTTTCCTATCTTTAGGATCTAGAGTCTCACCCCCACCAGAATTGACAGAGGTGAGAATCCATTTTCCTGCAAAGATGCTTAGGGATCAGAAAAGCACTCATTTGGTATATAGGAATATCTTGTTCCACATGTTTAACTAAAGTAGTTCTGGTAGCTTGGGAAAGGAGTCTATGAAGCCAGGAGGTAATACGAGCATCCACAGCTTGGAGGATACTCATATGGGTCTGGATCTTGGAAGCTTGAAAAGCTATAGGGGTACCAAGATATTTTTCTCCTAGGTCTCTATTATGGATATCCAAAATATTAGATTGACAACTTTTTGCTAAACAGAATCCCAGATTTTTCAAAATTTATTTCTTGACCAGAGGCTAAATAATAATTCTGAAGATAATCTTTTATAGCTTTAAAATCTTTCTCAGTGGCTTTAGAAAACAGAAGGGAATCATCAGCAAACAAAAGATGTGTCATAACTGAGGTATTTCTACAGACTCTAATGCCATCAACAAGGACCTTCCTGGTAAGGTCATCAATGTAGGCAGATAAAGCTTCAGAGCAAATAATATAAAGATAGGGGGACAAAGGGTCACCCTGTCTTAGTCCTCTTTCAAGATTTATGATACCAGTAGGACTACCATTCAAAAGCACAGAATAAGAAACAATAGAGACACATTGATGAATGAGGTTAATCCAGTGATCAGACAAACCCATTTTATGCAGAACTTTACCTAGAAAAGACCATTCTAACTTATCATAAGCTTTAGACATATCAAGTTTAATAGCAGCTATTCCCTCTTTTTATTTATGATGGTTGATAGCATAGATAGCCTCATTGGCTAAAAAATGTTATCAGATATGCTTTTTTTGGGGACAAAAGCACTCTGGTTTTGGGAGATAATATTATCCATGAGAGGTTTAAGTCTATTGGCTAAAGTTTTGGACAGGATTTTAGAAATGAAATTACATAATCCTATTAGTCTATATTGAGAGACTAATTCAGCCAGAGGGACCTTAGGAATCAAGGCAATGTTGGTAGTATTGAAAACTTTAGCTAGATGACCAGTCCTAAAGTAGGTTTGGGTCATAGAATATCCTAGTTTTTTTGATAGAATAAACTTGTAAACCCATCAGGGCCAGGAGCTTTTTTATCACCCATTTGAAAAACAACATTTTTTTATCTCCTCAGCAGGGGGGGGGTTTAAAGAACAATTCATCTCAGGAGAAAATTTAACAGGGAGGTTTTCTAAAATTTCATCTTGGTATTTCTGAGGATAAGAGGAATAAATAGATTTAAAATAATCCACAAAGAACTTGCTTATGTTATCTCTATCAGTTATAAAATAGTACCAAGATGATTTTTGATCCAACTAATAGCATTTTCTTTTTTCCTAAAGAGAGTCACTCTATGAAAATAGGGAGAATTTTTGTCTCCTTCCAAGAGCCAAATCTCTCTAGATTTATCCTTCCGGTAAAGTTCTTCAAGATTACACACATACTCCAATCTAGCCCTTAATGTAGAGGTAGACCAAGTATCAGTAGGATTAGAGGTTTGAAGTTCTACCAATTCTTCCCTAGTAGTTTTAATATTAGTTTGGATGTTACCAAAAGAGGTCTTATTCCAGTCCCTAGGGCTTTTTTTTTTTTTTTTTTTTTTTTGTAATAAGAAGTTTAGCTTTAAGCTTATAAGCAGGGGAACTAGTAACATTAACAAACCAAGAATTAGCAATGATATCTCTACAGGTGGGGTCTTCCATCCACATAGCCATGAAGTGGAAGGGTTTGGGCATATAATTGATTTCAAAGTTGAAGCCAATATACATGGGACAATGGTCAGAAAAATCCCTTGGTAGATTATTAACACAGAATTCAGGACACAAAGATTCAGCACTTTGATTAATGAAGCATCTATCAAGCCTTTCAAGAATAAGGTCAGGACCCTGATGCATGTTAGACCATGTGAACCTATGACTAGAGAAGCCTGGATCATGTAACTCAAAAACATTACATAAATTCCTAAGGTTGAGGAAATTAGAGTCATTCACTTCTAAAAGACCTAAAAGAGCATTAAAATCACCAATAAAGAAAGATGGTTCTTCTAGAGGTATGGGTGGTATCAAGCATTGGCTATCCCAAAAATATTATCTAAAGGAGCTATTTGGTTCACCATTGATGAAAAAGATATGGCAGGTTTCAGAGCGGATTATGTCTTTAGTAGTAACATAGATGCCCCTATCATTAGTGGAAACAATGCATAAGTCAATTTCCTTTTTCCAGGAAAGCACGAGACCACCACTTCTTCCAACACAGGGTACATGAGAAGTACATGGAAAATCCATATTCCTCAATTTTCTCGCAGCAAAATCTTTTTGCATTTTAGTTTCAGAGAGAAAGATGATATCTGGATTGACATTCCTAAGCAGGATACTAAGTTCCTTATTAACAGATTTTTTTCCAAGACCACGCACATCCCAAGCAACAAGATTAACATCATCAACAGGAAAGGAAGTAAGATTATCATGGGAGGAAGATGAAACTATGGGGGTAGAATAGGAGGAAATCGGATTTGCAGTGTCCTGGTTTCCATTAGAGTGAGGATTAGTACTTCCACCAGCTGAATTAGTTCCTTGGGTCGCGTCCAAGTTCAGATCAGCAGCCTCATGAGAGGAATTGTTGTGGACACCATTGTCAGTTGGAGTAGCATCATTAGGTACAGTGAATGTCCCATAATCATCAGGAGAAGGATGGGTATTGAGGGTGCAGTGAGTTAAATTGAAAGAAGGGATATCCCCAAAATTAGTGATAGGAGGGCAAAGGGTAGAATAATCTGGTTCAGAGCTATCGATTTTGGGACCTGTAACAGTAAAGTTGACTAGAAGAGAAGATGTGGATCTAGTCCTCTTTCGAAGATCAGCACGAGGATTAATCTTCCTTTTGAGAGTATAAAGGGCATCATGTTTAGCAGCTAATGAAATAATTTTTTCTTTGGAGATAACAATTTTCTGAGTAGGAGTAGTTGTTGTTTTGAATCTTCTAGATGAATTAGTAGTTCGAATTGGACCAGAAATACTCGACTGAAGAATGGAATTCAAGATGGAAGAGCCTTCAGCTTTATTAGCAACTTGTTTAAGGATGAGAGGGAGACCATTGACTAATGGAGTAAGCTGTTGATGATGATTACTGCCTCCTTTATTAATTTTGAGATAAGCCGATCTACTGTCAAAAGGCCCCATATTTAGCGTGTTTTTGTGGGGTTTTTGAGTGGTAGTATTGGAATTTTGGCCAATACCATCAGCTTTTCCTTTGTCTACACAACCCCTTTGTTCTAACATTTGACTTTGAGTTGGTACTGAAACAACATTGGCTTGATTTGTTGGCATCATGAGCCTAGACACTCTTGGTTAGACATATTTAGAAGCAGAGGAGCTAGCTTCTTTTATGAGTTGTTGCTTGCTAACCAGTTAGGGCACACTGCATCGTTATGATCAATGATACGACATGAGTGACAAAAATTCCTTGGAACCTTGAAGTACCTGCATTCAATGAGAAATAGATCTTCTCTTCCTCTGATAAGAAGAGGAATGCCTGTTGGAAGAGCTCGCTTGACGGGGATTCTAACATAGACCTTAACATTCTTCTTGAGAGGGTGATTACCATATGGTTCTTTAGCATCAAGCAGTTCTCCAAGATTGAGAGTTCAGGTTCCGAAGATCTTCAAATTCAACACATTCTTTAGGGACATTACATAGAATGGGCCACATTAAATCTTCTTCAAATGAAACTTGGAAGTTTGCATGCCAGTCGGTGGGAGGAACAACACGTAGCACTATAAGAAATACGCAAGCAAACCATGGACGTTTCTCATTAACTCTATTGAAGTCACTCTCTGCTAAGAATCGGATCAAGACTTTGTTTCTCAACCCACTGAAGTTAGTACAGTTAGGGTTTGTGCTAGAGGCCATTGAGAACACATGTAATATCTTATAGAGGAAGTATGGACTAGTGTTTCGCTACAAACGTAGCCAACCATACACCACATCAAGTTAGAATCATTTTCAGCCAAAACCACAGTTTTATTTATGAACACTGGTTCCGAGAGAGAAGCAGGGAGGTTTTTGAGTAAGGTAGGTTTCTCAGCCATTTGGGAGGAGAGATTTTGGATGGTGGTAACAAAATGATTATCATTAGAAGAATTTGAGGACTCCATATAAATAAAATACCAGATACTGATCTTGAAAGAAATATGGGTATATGTGTATTTGGGATTGCAAGAAAATAAAATATGTAAATGTATCTGAAGGTGACAATGCCAAGAGAAGGTAGAGAGCAAATGAGAATAATGAAAAGACATGGAGATATCTAGGAAAATTGTAATATAAGACTGTATAGGAGACTGAACCTTAAAAATGGAAACTCTGGAAGGTTTAGTATAATGTATGTTAGCAAAATGAGAGTGATTTAGTGAAAGATTCTGTTAGAGCATATCTCGGTTGAACCCACAAAGCGTTGGTATGTCAATTTTGGTTGTCATATTTTAGTGAACCAAAACTCATTTAAATAGTCGCTTGATTATTTACTAGAGTCAACTTCGTATAGGTTTACTAGAAAGTTATTAGGATATGAGACTTACAAGTATTACGTGAAGACTTCAAGAATGTGAAGAAGTAAAGATCTACAACGACGACATCATCCTTCCTCTTGAGGTTAGTAATATTTGACTTGAACTGTTTCATTCCTAACGTATCTTTCAAGTCGTGCATATTGAAAACATAACTGCGAAGCTGTGAATGATTATAATCTAGTTAGACATAGTATTAAGGAATTACAATACGAAGTATAACGTCTATCTTTTGAACTTCGTATATAAGACATCGACATAATCGTATGAATGCTATTGTGATTATGTATGGGTATGGGTGAATATTTCGTCATAGGAAACAATGTTTTACATTCGTTTGAAGGAAGTACAATTCATAAACTTGTTTTGTGAATCGATAGGGAAATCACTAGGCTTATTAGTATTGTTATTCATTGCAAATCTTTGGATTACCAATATGTGTGTTTAGTATAACCGCTCATAACTTGTTTATGTATCTTGGTAAAACTATTCACAAGGCCTGACTTTTATATTGGTATAACTTTTATTAGTGATACCGATCTTAAGTAATCACCTGAGATGGTATGATCGATTTGTTGTAATTGGTATGACCAACTCTAGACATTGGGGAACCTATCCTAGTAAGAGGTGCAACCGATCACAAGCAAGGGGAATCGGTCCTTGTAAGAGGTACAACAAGTCTTAGATATTGGTAACTGATCATATGACTTGTGCAACCGAATACAAGTTAGATACCATAAATATGTGGTAACCGATCCTAGCTAGTACCTAGTCAACCAAATTTTGGAAAGATAGTGTGACTGATCCTAGTACCCACATGGAGGTAGAACCGAAACTTGTTTTGGTAGAACCGTGAAACCCATGATTGGTGATTTGATAGGATAATCAATCACATAGTTCTTGGAAGTCAGATGAACCAATTCTAAACTTGTTTGGAAGTGTGGCAAATCTGTTCCAAGATTGTAAATATGAAAAAGGATTTACAAAGTAAAGATGTCGATATACTTTGAACATGTGCAATAACTCTTATCTTTTATTGTTCAAAGATGTTCCTTAATAGCTAAAGAAGAATCCCGGATCGAAATAAATTGAGAATCTTTTAATTAAGGTTTTTAGTTTTATATGCTTTTAATTTCCAGCAATTAAACTGCATATCTTTAGAAAATAAAATGGATAATTGGAGTTTAGTACCCAGGTTTTGCCCAACACTAGACTTTGGTCTAACATTTGTCCAACGTTAGGGCTTGGTACCTGGACTGGACGTTGACTCGTGTTGACTAGGTTAAGTCCTAACTTCTGTTTAGTAATTATTAATAAATTTATATAAAATGTATTTATTTAATAAAATTACAATAATAGCCTTTACTATACTAATATTTACACACTAACCATTCACTTACCCTAATTTTTTCACCTCTTCCTTCGCCGAACCGTCGTCGTAACCACTATCAGAGAGAACAAAATAGTTCTTCACCCTCAAAACAGTACCACCAACTCATCCACAATGAAAACCCCAAACCAGCAAACCAATCTTCCATTGTCGTAGATGAACGGCTCTCTACCTTCAGAACCATACAATCCATTTTCTTCCTTGTTGTCTTCTTCTCAAACTCATAGCAGAAAAAGTTTTATTTGCATCGAAGTTTTAATACCTATTGTTTTCAAAATTAATCAAATGGGTTTGTAGAACAAGACTTATTGGTTGTAAATCTGACAGCTAATGTGATTCTAAATCAAAATTTTAGAAGAAAGATAAGATTTTTGGTGAAGAACAAGTAAAGTTTATATGAAAAGATTTTTTAAACTTTTATTTTAAATCATTAAATCTGATTTTTTGAGAACAAAATCGGAGAAATAAAAAGAAGATTCGTCTTTTTATGATTGTTTGATTTCACTTTCCCAAACTTTTTCTTTCTTCCTGCTCATGTAATCCCTATAACCCATCTTATCATCAAAACTCAACTTAGATTCATCTAGTGTTTGTTGGATTTAAAACCCATCAATCGCCCAGAATTGCAAATCCCATTCAATTGCAAATCTTCTGAAATCTCTTCCATTAACAGAAAGCAACTAATCCTTGTTCGAACTTCCATTAATCTCTGATTTCTTGAAATATACAGAATGAAAACTCTTCAATTGTTCAAACCCTAGACTGCAAACTCGAACCCAAGCCTAAATCGGATGTGCACCCCAACAATCCTACAACTATTGTTTGATTCTCGGCTTATAACTCTTCCCTCGATTCAACAACACCATATTTTTCTCAAATCTCTTCGTTAGATCATGAAGAAGAAAGAAATCATCTTTTGACAAAGAGTGGGGAATTAGGGTAATGAATTACTTTAGGGGTACAATTGTAACTCAGTATTTGTTTTTATATGTATTTTATAAAAATTAATAAAATTTTGGTCATAAACGGTCAGCACGGGTCAACATCCAGTCCAGGTACCAAGCACTAACGTTGGACAAATGTTAGACCAAAGCCTAGTGTTGGTCAAAACCTGAGTACCAAAGTCCAATTATCCCAAAATAAAAATTGGTAATGTGCATTTACTAATTGGAGATTTTCTACTGAGATTTCGGTCAATATTTGGATAAAGCATTTCCAGGAATTATGGAAACCAAATTTGGAAATATATTGCATATCTTGAGAATATTTCCGGTTTTGGAAATTCCTTGGTCTCCAAACTTGCTTGGTCTATAAATATTGAAGTTTGCATTTCGAGCAAACGAATCCTCAGAGCCAGCAAAACTACCTAGTTGTGTTGTTACTGGTGGAGCCGTCTATTCTGAGAGGAAAGTACCCTAATTAGGCGAAATATCTTATGACCGCTCGTTTTAAAGACTTCTTTGGGATTGGGAAGCTCTACGAGTACCGTTGGTGGGAAACTAAATAATTGCAGTTTATTATTAGTTTTCGATTGATTTGATTGACTAACGGTTGTTGAACTTTGATTGCACCTAGTTTGTTTATGCTTGAAAATCTTTTCTTCTGATATAAGATTCACTCAAACTAGATCGAAGTTTCGACGGGGATGTAGATCTAAATACGTCTTGTGATAATCCATTGTTAACAGACTCCATTTTGTTTTAGAGATTCAAGTTGATTGTGTGCAGTTGCTTATTTAAGATCTAAGAAGATTTGAATACGAAGAAGATTTCTGATTTGGGTTTATAATCTTTGGTGTGCACAAAACTTGATTGGCTGGGGATCCAACTATAATCGGTTTATCTGTGTGATAACTTTGATTAATTGGTTGAGTAGATCGGCATCAATACGTTTCTTTGTGATTCAAAGTATTGATTGTATAGTCTCAACAATTACTTTGGTAGTTGTTGAAAAGATAGATCTAAGAACCTGACAAATGAGTTTATTGGGATAAACGGAAGAGACTTTTGTCAAACTCATATCACGTTGTTTGAAAATAGTTGTTACCGAACAAATTTGTTGTTCCTTTACTATTTGGAATACGAACCAAAGGAATTGTTCCAAGTGCGTGACTTATTGCAAGTTGGAGGCGCAGGGATACAAACGAAACTAGGTGAACTATAGGTTTAGTTGCTTGGTCTCAACTATACGAAGTTGGTTTAGATTTTGTATAGCGGCTTAATCCTGTGAGTATTCAATTCTGGACAAGGTCCAGGGGTTTTTCTGCATTTGCGGTTTCCTCGTTAATAAAATCTTGTTGTGTCTTTTACTTTTCTATTTCCGAAATTATAATTATTTTTATTATAATTAGAAGTAAAATACACAAACATTAATTCATATTTACTTGATAGAAATCCTATTGTGGTTGGTTAAGTCCGAACCTTTTATCAAGTAAACATACTTTGTTGTTGTATTTTCTCGATCTTGTATTCATAGTCAATCACACAAGTTATCTTGTTGTCGTATTGTATCGATCTCGTATCCATAGACGATCACACGAAGTGTGAACCGATTAGTTGTATTGTCTCGACTCAATCCATAGACGATCATTTTCGGAGAAAGGACTTATAGGTGGGAAAGTTTTAGATTGAGGTATATTTGGGTACCCTCGTTTTTTCAGATTCAGGCGGGATGTGTGTTGGTAAGGCTCAGGGGCAGTGGTGTTGGACAGAGCATCAGTGGTATCAGCATGGTCCGTGATATCATCATAATGATAACCTTTTATTGGGCTATTCATTTGGGATGATAAGACAGCTGCAATAATGGTAGCATAACCAATTGAATAGGTTAAGACTGGCATGTGTAGAAAGGCATTATAAACCTTAAAATTAAGTTCCATTTATTTTGTGTTGTGAACTTTATAGGTGAGAGGAAGAAACTGAATATAGACAACTGTAATAATGGTAGTAGTATGGATATTGATCAAAAGATAGTTGAAGGGTTTGGGGTTCATGTACTTGATGTGCCCCAATAGCCAATAGTACCTCCAAACAGGTGGTGCAAAATCTGAACCTGCACAAAATCGAACACCCAGATTAAAAGCCAAGGAACCAAGACTAGGTTAGGTGGTTTACCAAAAGCACTCAGGATGGTAGAACCAACAAAGTTAGGGAGGTGTAGGAGGCTAGGTTTGGTGTATTGGGGATTTAAGAACAAAGGGGTGTAATTAAGCCAAAACTGATGGGTTAGATAGAATTGATTGTGAGGGATAATTTTCAAAGAGTCATGATGGTTTTGAGTACCGTGTATGGGGTATTTAAACGGAGTGCATGGTCTAGAGACTTGACTCTTAACCAAACGCCATAAATGGCTTTGAATGGTATTAATTAGGAGGCTATAAAATGGGTTTATCAGTTGATAAGAGAAATTGTACCCAGAACAGGCAAAGATTTAGAGAAATGAGAGATTTTTAGAGTTATAGATGTGTTTTCTTTGAATGGTACTTTGAATGTTATAGATGTGTTTTTTCCTGTTGATTTCAGTGTTGATGCAAAGTAGTCTTGAACATACATAAATTGATGACAAACTTGATGAAATGGCTTAGAAATCCACAGATAGAAAGTAATAGGAAATTGAATTGAGATGACCATGAATTGCTAGGAGAAACAGACAATTGCATTAGAGAATTCTCAAAAACATTCACTGAGAAAAAAAGGCTTACGTCATGCTTACTAAGAAGAGCATAAGTTGTAAAGTGACAATAGGAAATGGAGAATTATTACTTCCCACTAGTTGGTCTCGTTATTGATAGAAGGGTTCGGGAGTATATTGATAGAAGATTTTAAGACTATATTTTGATAGTTTTATCCCAACCAGCCAACATACATACTACCGACATTAGTAGTTTTAACATTGTTATGATTATTATTTTTTTGGACATCTTGGCATTGCACTTTTTTTCTTAGACAAGGTTTAACCACGGGATTTTTTTGGCAAGGTTTTTAATGAGACAAATGCGCGTCTATTGTAGGGCCTTGAGCCCATGTAATATGCGGCCTATATATGTGTAACCATGATTAATATTGTAGCCTCTAAATATAGGCTTATTCCTATGTAATACTATATTGATATCTAATGAATAATATCTCTCTCTTCTCTATATTTGTCTTTTAACACGTTATCAGCACGACTCTGCCACTTTGTGCGATTTAGTTTATTAGTTTTATCGCTCGAGATCAATCATGGATTACTTCACGAAGATATTAGCGTGGTTCTGATCAAGCTTAATTTTTATTATGGATGTGCTACCTGGTATTCTCGATCCACAAGAGAATTTCGTTTTTATAGTATATATTAGGGTTCCACGGATGTATATTTATCTAACATGGAGATTACATCGTTAGATGTTCATGTAAATTTAGTCCTGTAAAATTTCAATTCAATTGGAATATGATGCAATCTCCAATACTTGATTTTAATGAATATGTGTATGTTCATGAAACTCTATTTTATAACAGCAGAATAAAACCTAATATTGAAGAATTCAAACCGTTGGATTATGTTTTATTTATTGTTCCTGTGGAGCTATTGTAAACATTTCAGAAAGATCCAACCATGGGAAGTACTTCAAAGTACGTAATATTTTCTGTTGTGTCCACAGAAACGTTAATTGGAACAGTCATACGGTGTCATGAATATCGTTTTATATAGTCGTCATATATAATGGACCATATATGTGCACTTTTGTTAACCATGACCAAGTCAACCCAATTCACCAGTCCTTGACCAAACAAATAACCGGGTTTTGACTAAACCAACTCGATTTGAATTTGAACTTTTGGACTATGTAAACTCATAAAACGTCCACGCCTACCTTATGAGCATAAGCGGAGACATTTGTCTCCCATATGTACGAATCGCCCTTATTTGAGCTAAGAGACCGATTCCTCGCAAGATACTAACTGTTCATGTCTATTCTAGACCCCCGACTCGATGTACTGAGGCCTCTTGGATAATTCCTTGAACATCCCCGCGAGATACAACTGGTTATTTTGCCTCCGGGCTCAATGACATACTCCTAGAACATCCTTCGAGATATAAATGGTCATGTCGGCCCTACTAAATATACACGGTCGTATGCCGTAACTGACTCCTAGAACATCTATGCGATGTATGCTTGTCAAAGACAACTGAGCCAAAATCTAATAGAGACGTTAATGATAAGCACGAAAGTGCTGCATTTTATACCCATATTTATATTAGCTATGACTCGATATTTTGGCTAACAACATTATTTTAGTGCTTTTGTAGAAAGTACAAGCAAATCCAATCTTCCGGAGAAAACATAACTGATTACCAGCTAAATGGAATTTGCGACAAGAACCATGCATGTTGCTACTGGCGGTACCAAAAGAATTGTGGATGCCCATGTATGCTCGTTTGGCACCACTTAGCCATGCATGTCACGACAAGAACATGAAAGGAGGAGGAGTTAAGGGCCGGCTGAACTCGTTCCATTTTGTATTGTGTTATTTCGCTGACTTCCCTTGCAATTAGTTGGAGGTGGTATCAGATTGTCAGAGAACGAATTGGAGTAGTGGTCTGAGCTTGATAAGAAGAGAAGTTAGATGGTTTTGCCGGTGACTGGTAGTGATTGCAGCAGCAACTTGAATCGGGAAAATGATGCGTTGTAGCCGAAATGGAGTATGGTTGTGTTGGTCGAGATGAAAAATAGAGCTGAGATGGTTATAATCATTGCAAGGAAGAAGAAGCTCAAGTTATGCAGTCCTCCTTCTCTAATCGGCAGTGCTAGTTCTTGAGGATGCCGTTAGGGATATGAATCATATTGAGCTTGGGGTTCAAATTGTATGGCTTACTGACAAGTTCTTGAGCTATACGAATTGGGTCAGCTGTAACGAGGTTTTGAGATGAATCTGCAGTTCGAGTAGGTGATGAATGGGTGAGATTCAACAGAAGCTCTCGAGAAGATTTAAAAGGCAGTGATGGTTTCTCTCTAGAATCTACAACGGGCTGAGAAGTGAAAACGGTGGTGATGTTGTTGTGCGAAGATAGAAGTGCAGTCGATGGTGAGATGGATAGCAAATGGCGTTGGTTGTCGTCGATGGATTGGTCGGAACTACTGATGGCTGTGTGTGGATCTGAACATATGAATGGAGATGATTGAAGTTATTTGTTTCTGAGTCACTTTGTCCAAGATGCTAGTATCAAATAGAGATGGGAATGAAGACGAATTCCAAGTGGTGCTGTGGTTTACCAAAATTGGCCTGAAGTTTGGTCGTATATGAAGCTATGGAGAATGAACTGGCAGTACACAGGGAGAAGTGCTAGCTTTGGCCAAGATTCAAGATGGGTCTGGGAATTAGTTCACTGCCATGGATTTTTGTTGTTTACGAGAGGGTAAAGATCGGTTTTCGAAGGCAAGATGCAGGCGATGCCGCGAAAGGAAGTGAAAATGGAGGATTGTCTTGTTGTTGTTTACATTGCGAAACTCTCGTCAGTGAATGGAAACAGGTGCTGTAGTAATGAAATGTTGGCAGTTCGTGGTTAATTGTGGGAGTTCAGGCTACAGTGAAGCTAAAATGCGTGTGTTAGATGGTTCGAATCTATGTGAGGCTGTTGGTATCTATTGAAGAGAGTAACTGTTGTAAGGTGGGTGCACTGAGATAAAAGAGTTGGTGGAGAAAGGTCTGACTTCTGGTAGGAGGTTTAGCCGGAGAGAGAATAAATGGCCAGACCAGAAATTGCAGCCGGTGGGAACTTAGGATACGGGTCGCGTATTGGACTGGGCCTTTGGCCAGATTTGCTGTTCTTTTTCGAAGTCACAACATCTATGAATATATGAGTAGAGGACGAACATAAGAAAGGGGGGAGGCTCGGCTACATAGCCGATTATGGTTTGGAGTTCTTTATTTGGTTTTTCGATTAGCTTGTCGTTTTGATTTCAATTTGTTTATGGCTTTTGAGAAAGCCATGACGAGGTAAATCCATGTTAGGGTGAAAGGATGAAGTTGTAGGTTGATTTATTTTGTGTTCTTGAATAAGGTTTCTACAAATTGAACTTAATGATAATGTTTGTGATTCTCTTTCAATGTTTTACCTTCTAGCTACATTTTTCATGTTCTATGCCATGTATAATCCATAGTTAGATTAGTAGAAGGATTCGTTAAACTTTAGCAATAATTGATTTATGAATATCTTTTGACTATTTATGCCATGTATACTTAGTGATTTGGAATTCTAGTTTAAGGTGAGAACAAACTACCGTAACGATAATTCTTTTCGATGATTCTTAATGAAATATCTTCCGTGTACTAATAGCTAGGTTTGCTATTTTACATGAGTTAATTCGAAACTTTTGTGATTGAATACAAATAAGTTACCTACAACGGATTCCCAGATCCTTAACACTTTCATTTTCTTGGTTACATCTTTTATAATTTTGTGATATTAGTTCCGTAAAGTTCTGAAATATTAAATTTGATTGGTTATTCTTGATATTAGTTAGTAGAAGTATTTTCACACTCCTCGTGGGAACGACCTGTACTTGTCATTGTCTACTAGTTAGACGATGTGCACTTGCAGTATTATTATTGTAGGTTTTCCAACCTATCAAGTTTTTGGCGCCGCTGAGGGGGAGTGGTTGCAAAATACTCTCTGATTGATATCTTTTTGTACATAATTTTATTTTCTTTTTCTTTTAGATTTTCTTTAGTTCCTTTTTTACGCAGTTTGTTTGATTTTTTTAGGTACCTTAGCCTGAAGTTCTGCGGGCGAAAATAAAGTATGCACTCGCAAGGCTTTTGCAAGAGCCACTCGGAAGATCCATTAGAGGTTTTCTTAGCTCATTTTGGGTATGATTTTGATGATGATAGTGTTATTTGTGAAGTCAATGCTTTGTTAGACTCCACACCGCTGCTAGACACTAATAAATGGAAACCCAAACTAGAACCTCTAGTTCTACCCGAGTCTCGACTAGTTACATCAGTCGAGAAAGCTCTGACTTTGACCCATAAGCCAATGTCTGACCTATTAGGGTCTGATTGTTTTCATCTTGGTGATATTAATAATGAAACTTTTGTGGATGAGAATGGGTCTATGAGTCATGATATTATTGCTCCATTGAGCCATTGTTCAGCGAGTGAATTTGAGCCAATATATGTTCGTGTGCCATATTTTGCTGAATTTGAACCAATATCAGCCGTGGAAGTTATTTCCGCTGATTTAGAGCCTGACTTAGGGCGTGCACCTCAACAAGAAGCTATTGAACAGTTTATACCTCTTTGTGTGAATGATTTGCATATTGTTTTGTATGGAGAATGGATTCACATATGTCTTTGGATGATTATAGTGTTGGCAGGTGCATATTTTCAGCTGACCGGATTGGTTGGGTTGATCCCCAACTTTTCAGACTTTATATATATGATTGGCAGCTTACTTTGGGGTATCAACCTTACCTTGTTTGAGAAGGTGCTACTGGAAAACAAGGAAACAAATACCTTTTGCTTCATGGGAGTCAACCCATCAGATTTGTTCACTTTACTCTATCTTTCGTTTATTTATTTTCGCATATATATTACGAATTTCCCATCTTAACTTTTATGTTGGATGACTCAATTACATTGAGGACAATGTAATGTTTAAGTGTGGGGGAGTGGTTAACATTTTACTTTTCTTTTTCAGGAATTTTCTTGCAATTTATGACCAGCTGTTGAGCGGGTCTATTGTATTTGTAGGGTTCTTATGACCAGCTGTTGAGCGGGTCTATTTTTTTTTTTCTTATCATTTTCTTATGACCAGCTGTTGAGCGGGTCTATTTTTATGTATTTTCATATCATATTATGACCAGCTGTAGAGCGTGTCTTAAAAAAAAAATGATGACCAGCTGTTGAGCGGGTCTATTCTGTTTCTTATCATTTTATGACCAGCTGTGGAGCGCGTCAACTTTCTGTTTTGCTCGAGGACTAGAAAAATATAAGTGTGGGGGTGTTGATAAGCACGAAAGTGATACATTTTATACCCATATTTATATTAGTTATGACTCGATATTTTGGCTAACAACATTGTTTTAGTGCTTTTGTAGAAAGTACAAGCTTCCGGAGAAAAAACAACTGATTACCAGCTAAATGGCATTTGCGACGAGAACCATGCATGTTGCTACTGGCAGCACCAAAAGAATTATGGCTGCCCATGTATGCTCGTTTGGCACCACTTAGCCACGCATGTCACGACAAGAACATGAAAGGAGGAGGAGTTAAGGGCCGGCTGAACTCGTTCCATTTTGTATTGTGATGTTTCGCTGACTTCCCTTGCAATTAGTTGGAGGTGGTATCAGATGGTCAGAGAACGAATTGATGTAGTGTCCTGAGCTTGAGAAGAAGAGAAGTTAGTTGGTTTTGCCGCTGACTGGTAGTGATTGCACCAACAACTTGAATCGGGAAAATGATGCGCTGTAGCCGAGATGGAGTATGGTTGTGTTGTTCGAGATGAAAAATAGAGCTGAGATGGTTATAATCATTGCAAGGAAGAAGAAGCTCAAGTTATGCAGTCGTCCTTCTCTAATCGGCAATGTTAGTTCTTGAGGATGTCGTTAGGGATATGAATCAGATTGAGCTTGGGGTTCAAATTGTATGGCTTACTGAAAAATTCTTGAGCTATACGAATGGGGTCAGTTGTAACGAGGTTTTGAGATGAATCTGCAGTTCGAGTAGGTGATGAATGGGTGAGATTCAACAGAAGCTCTCGAGAAGATTTAAAAGGCAGTGATGGTTTCTCTCTAGAATCTACAACGGGCTGAGAAGTGAAAACGGTGGTGTTGTTGTTGTGCGAAGATAGAAGTGCAGTCGATGGTGAGATGGATAGGAAATGGTGTTGGTTGTCGTCGATGGATTGGTCGGAACTACTGATGGCTGTGTTTGGATCTGAACATGTGAATGGAGATGATTGAAGTTATTTGTTTCTGAGTCATTTTGTCCAAGCTGCTGGTATCAAATGGAGATGGGAATGAAGACGAATTCCAAGTGGTGCTGTGGTTTACCAAAATTTGCCTGAAGTTTGGTCGTATATGAAGCTATGGAAAATGAACTGGCAGTACACAGGGAGAAGTGCTAGCTTTGGCCAAGATTCAAGATGGGTCTGGGCATGAGTTCACTGCCATGGATTTTTGCTGTTTACGAGAGGGTGAAGATCGGTTTTCGAAGGCAAGATGCAGGCGATGTCGCGAAAGGAAGTGAAAATGGGGGATTTTCTTGC
The DNA here is from genome assembly GCA_023531295.1 of Papaver armeniacum. Lineage (NCBI taxonomy): Eukaryota > Viridiplantae > Streptophyta > Magnoliopsida > Ranunculales > Papaveraceae > Papaver > Papaver armeniacum. The sequence goes on from JAJJWW010013960.1 coordinate 624,066, forward strand.
TGTTGTTTACATTGCGAAACTCTCGTCAGTGAATGGAAACAGGTGCTGTAGTAATGAATTGTTGGCAGTTCGTGGTTAATGGTGGGAGTTCAAGCTACAGTGAAGCTAAAATGCGTGTGTTAGCTGGTTCGAATCTATATGAGGCTGTTGGTATCTATTGAAGAGAGTAACTGATGTAAGGTGGGTGCACTGAGATAAAAGAGTTGGTGGAGAAAGGTCTGACTTCTGGTAGGAGGTTTAGCCGGAGAGAGAATAGATGGCCAGACCAGAAATTGCAGCCGGTGGGAACTTAGGATATGGGCCGAGTATTGGACTGGGCCTTTGGCCAGATTTGCTGTTCTTTTTCGAAAGGGAAAATTAGGCTAAGGCCCCACTCATGGGTTACCCATAATATGAGGCTCTTAATTAAAATAAGTTTAAATCTAGGCACGGAGTTATTAAAAGACATACATACCCTTTTATATATTGTCAAGCCCATAATTAAATAAAATTGAAATTGAGGCTCAAAGTTATTAAAATATAGTCAATCACCTCCGACCACCTCCACCAACCACCTCCGACCACCGTCAAATCACCTTTGACCACCACCAACAACAACCTCCGACCACCACCATCAACCACCTCCGACCACCACCTCCGGCCACCACCACCACCAACCACCTCCGACCAACACCACCAACGTCAAACCACCTCCGACCACCACCGCCACCAACCATCTCCAACCACCACCAACAACAACCACCTCCGACAACCACCACCACCAACCGCCGCCGCCGGCTGCCACCACCACCGACCACTGCCTCCCACCAATAATATATGTGTAATCTGAAGTTACACATGCAATGAGCATGTGTATCCAGAAGTTACACATGGGTATGGCATGAAAAGGGTTATACATGTGTATGACATGTGTAACCATAAGTTACACATGCATATGACATGTGTATCCAGAGGTTATACATTCATATGGCATGTGTACTGAGAAGTTACACATCAAAGAAAAAAAAAATACATGCATTATTTGAACATTTGTTTACAATAATTTCTTAGCATGTGTAACTATAAGTTACACACGCATCTGTCTAGTGTAACTGGGAGTTACATATGCATCTATCTAGTGTAATTGAGATTTACACATGCATCTGACTTGTGTATTCAGCGTCAACTCCAATTCCAGCTAGACCAATACCACAAATAACCAATTAGCTTTTATGAAGTTATTGGAAACCTGAAATATAACAACAATCAATCAGTTTTTATAAGATTAAATGAACGGTACATACAACAATGCATAGTTTCATATGAATTTGACTAGTGTAGCTAGAAGTTACACATACAACTGACTAGTGTAATTAGGAGTTGCATATTCAACATCTTCCTAGTGTAATTGGTAATACACATGTATTTTCCTAGTTTACTAAGGGTTCACATACATTTTCCTCATGTAACCAAGAGTTACAGACGGTTTGAGTCAGTTTTCTCCACATGCGTCTGACTAGTACAATGAGAGTTTCACATTCATAACCTTTATATCCCATCAATTAGAAAGTGTAACTAGAAACCACACATCTAATTGGCATATGTAACTGGTAGCTACACATCTAATTAGCATGTGTAACTAATAGTTACACATGCATCTAACTTGTGTAATTAAAAAGCAACCACTACTCCTAGTTCTGGTTCTACTTCTTCTTCCTTTTTTTACCACAATTTCATTAGAGTTGACACTGAATCTAGCAAAATCATCAACATCTTCCTAGTGTAATTGGTAGTTACACATGCACTTTCCTAGTGTAACTAAGAGTTACAGATGCATTTTCCAAGTGTAACTAAGAGTCACACATGCATTTTCCGAGTGTAACTAAGAGTTACACATGCATTTTCCTAATTTAATTAGACTTCAAATTTAATCCCAAAATTACTGATTTCAATATTTTGTTCAACTTCATAGAGGTGTAAGAACATCAATTGGCCAGAGTAACATGACTGTGCGCTGAAGCACGAATTAGAATTTAACTAGAAATAGTACCTCATGCTCCTGTCCATTTTCATGCCCATGCCCATGAGAGTGATCTTCATGACCCTCCCAAGGATGTATCCCGTGGAACAAGAAGATGTTGAAGGTTAGTCTACGGGTGAAGACTGAAAGGACCAGAAGGTAGAAAAAGTGTGAAATGCTCGGATGCTTACCAAAACTACTGGGTTATCCTTCTTAGCACTATACATAATCCAAAACTTACGAACACATAAGCATGCCATTTAGTGAATGATTACAGTTGCTGATGAGACAAATGAAACAAAACATGTACATGAAAGATAATAGTCATGCCAATATACTTATATTTTGGGATATTTTGACTTTGGGTCACAAAAAAGTGACCAACTTTGAGTTTGGGTCACCAGAAAATTTTAATTAGAGTTTGGGTCACACGACCTTGTTTGACCGTCTTGACCATGAGGAACTCAGTTATATCCTAGAATGACTAAAATGACCTTAACAGTCTCCTAATTTTACTAACTAAACCAAACGATCTTCTCCATGTCCAGAGATAAAAAAGAAGAAATAAGAACAATAAAAGCAGCGATGTCGTCTCTTTTTTTCTCAATACACATCTTAGATTTTCCCATTGTTTCGTCTCCCTTTTTCAGTGACGTTAACATCTTAGAGATATGATACCCCAAAGCCCTGTAAAGAAAATGATGATTAGATTAATTTTTTTATTAGCTTTCTTAACGACATCAATTGCTAGAACTAATCAATTGCAAAAATTAAATCCTCGTAGTCACAGGTTAATCAATTTATATTGGATATGTTTTTTATCCCCAAAATCTTAGTTGTTGCAACACGTGATGAACTAACGAAGATCTTGATGTACTGAATTAACCCAATTAGACATTAATGAAGAAATTGATGATATCAATGAAGATCTACGATGGTGGTTATCAGAATAATTTTCCATATCCTTTGTTCTTCTTCCTTCTCTCTGGTTTACATAGTTTGAAATTTGGCATCTTGAATCAAAACTCTAGTCTAGTACGGAGCCCATCCAACTAATCCTATCAGCAACAGAGAGAACTCGCAGACGAGAAGAAGAAATGAATTCTTCTTGAGATTTAGATTTTAGGGTTATTAGAAATGTCTGTTATCACACGTGCGATTTACATGTGGACAGTCAGTAACGCTGTTACCTAAATGCAAAGTAATTACAAAAATTATTATTTCGGTAACGGTCAAGACGGTCAAACAGGGTCCTCTGACCCAAATTCTAATTAAAATTTTCTGGTGACCCAAACGCAAAGTTGGTCACTTTTTTATGACCCAAAGTCAAAATATCCCTTATATTTTTTTAAGCATTGGTCCCTTGAAGACATGATATTGTTAAGAATAAAAAATGTGAAAATCAATGGCAGTTCAACTTTTGGATGCCTTACCACTCCATATTTCACGAGAACATCGCGTAAAGGCTCGTATGCTGTTGTTGCCTTTAAGTCATTCTAATTAGCATGTGTAACTAGTAGATACACATCCATTTAGCTTGTGTAACTTATCTAATTAGCATGTGTAGCTACTAGTTACATATCCATAGTCTGTCAATGCTAGTTAGGGAATCATACACATTTTGGCAAGGGATGTATATCTAAGAAATTTTCTCTTTAAAACAAGTAATGCTGATTATTGATGGTTTAAATCATGATAAATTTATGATGCAGAGTATCAGAAATATCAACAAGCACATGAGAACATAAGCTAGAAGCTAAAAGATTAAACTGGAATTGTCACATCAATTTCAACTCTTTAAAGTAAGGACGTGCTCATTGATAATCCGTTGAACTGTCAAATCTTGACTGTGAGCTCATTTTTCAGCTTGTCTCTTTTGTACATTGCCTGAATTTTACACAAAATAATAAGCATTTAAGATAACGAAAACCTATGATTTCAAGTTTAAATAACTGAAAAGCTAGCAGCGACGGATCCAGGAATTTGTGTTGAGGTGGGCTATTTTTCATTCGTTTCAACTGCGATAAAAATAAATACAGTAAAATATCTAAAGAGTATAAATTGGGCAACGTTATCTTTTAGAGCACAAAAATTTTTGAATCAAATTTATTTACCATAGAGTATATTTACAATTGCGCTATGCTATGTATGAGATACACAAACAAAACTATAAATAAACACAACACTTTGATTTGATAATGCGGCCGTAGGCCGCCAATTTTTTTGGGGTTCTGTAAATTATTTTTTGGTTTCCACAAATAAGATATTACTTATCAGTGTGTCAAATATTTTAAATTTATGCTTCTTCTATATTCTCTCTTTGGTTTGCAAAATAATTACTAAATCAAAAAAAAAGTTAAATTTGTGCTTATAATCATGATAAGATATGGCATTTTTCTGTCTATCCCTGTAAGTAACATTTTAAGTGTTACATTTATAATTTATCATATTTGTCCCCGTAAGGATACACATCATTTTAAGATTTTGAATCACATACAAACAAGATATTTAATTCTTTGGATGCATGCATATAAACGTGTCCTCACTCTCCTTGCATATCGCTAGATCTTAGTCATACAACTACATATATGTTCCCGTTTGTTAGATCTTTTTCAAGATACGTCAAGTTTGATTTTCTTTTGTATGGGCTATCCAAATTTAGACCTGTGCTTTTTCTTTTTTCCCAGGAAATTACCAAGGTGAAAGTGAGCTATTACAGATTTTAGGGGGGGCTGCAGCCTGGGTAAGCCACCCCCCACATCCGTCCCTGAAAGCTAGTACAACATACTTAGCATCCAACATTACCAGTGAATAGAGAGTGATAGCATAACTGAAAACAGAAGAAGAAACAAAATTAGAATTGCCATGAAAAGGAAAAAGAGAACCAAGACCTTCTAAAGGAAAGCTAAAGAGAGTGACTAATTGGCCGAACATATCCACATTAAGGTTTCGCTGCGTGGGATCAAGTAAATCACCTATCTTCTCATTATATATCTGTAAAAACAACAAAATGTTAATAGCTTATACACCACATAGTATATGTAAAGCTAAACTATTACTTCACTATGAAGGAAAAATAAGCAGTCAAAGCTTACTTCCAGAAATGAACATCGACACTAATAATTGACCTGCTTCTCTCCAGAGTTTTCTTGTTCCTATAAGAAACAAATAAGTACACCTAACATCTGGAAAGGAAAGACAAAATTCAATTTAAATCTAAAACAAAAATGAGAGAAAAGCAATCATACTCTTTGAATCTCTGAGAATAGCATCTGGAAGATACGAGGAACAATGCCATGGTTGCTACTTTGTGAGTGACCTTCAACCATAGCGCTCGGAGGACCCCACATAGTATAAGTTTTTTCACTGCCCGTCTTTGTAACGTCTTTGTAACCGACATATAATGAAATAATTAGACATATCAAATCAAAATTCAAACCCTAAGCGAAATCTAGGAATCCAATCGAGAAAGCAAAGACAATATGTAGCAACTTTCTAATACATGTCCATAGGATAAGACTATAGTGTTATAACCAGCCAAGGAATCCTTTACTACTGGGACCCCCACCAATTGGAAGATGTCTTCCTGAGATATACAAATCAGCCGAAATCAAGTTATGTTTGCCCTTATTTATCAACCGAGCCAAATGCATTTTTATAGAAAGTAAAATCCATAATTTCTAGAAGAAAGAAATGAAGAAATCAGGGAAAAAACACATAAACCACAGAATTAGATGCAAGCATATATGCAAATTAAAGCAAATATGGCCGGTAGCTAAGTTTCTCTCAAAATTAGGGCATACCTGTGTAGAAGTTGAATCAACAACAGAATCAAAATTAAACACGCGATCTTCAACAGAAATTGAAGTAGGGCTAACTTTACGAACAGTCGTAAGATCTCTCTCACGCCAGCTAACAGGTATTATTCTTGCAATAATCTATCAAAACAACAATAACAAAAAATCAGAATTGAATCAACCCAAAATTTGAGTGGAAATAGGCCAAAAAGAAATAAATATATATGAATGTAAGATGATTTTACATTCACCGATGGATCGGGAGGAAGAGCTACTGATTTATCAACTTGATGATCTAAAACTAAGACGTCTCTCTCGAAAACTAACTGATTTCAGTGGTGATTTTTTTATAACTGGAGAAGAAATGTAATCATTATCTAACTGAACATTTAGATCCGAAGGAGGAGTGTTTTCAGTATCAATCGATTTGATTGATTTCATCTTCGGTGACATATCTGCCGAAGAAGATCTAGGTAGTAATTTACGGATCGATTGTGTTAAAATTCCTCCTGGTAGTTTGTTTTCAGAGATGTCTAACAATGGTGCCATGATTTTCTCGATGGAACGAGAATCGTTTTCTTCGGTTCGATGAAAGAACCCTAATTTTCTTCAGAGCAGAGACAAGAGAGAAGTGAAATAAAGTGAAAATGAAAATGAAACTGGAAATGAAACCTATAGCCTATTTCATTAGGTATATATAGTAAAGGGCATTCTTGGTATTACGAATTTTCCCCAAACCCTAAACTTTATTACCAAGCCCCGAAATCTAAAGTTCTGGGCCTAGAAATATCAAAAAGTGAAAGTATGGAGTTGATAGGGGAGGATCCATTTAGTGGGGCTTCTATATATTGAACCCATATAGTAGGGGGGTTCTAGTATTTTTCACTTTTCGAAACCCTCACAAGTCACAACATCTATGAATATATGAGTAGAGGACGAATAGAAGAAAGGGGGGGGGAGGCACGGATACACAGCCGAATAGGGTTTGGAGTTCTTCATTTGGTTTTTCGATTAGCTTGTCGTTTTGATTTCAATTTGTTTATGGCTTTTGAGAAAGCCATGACGAGGTAAATCCATGTTAGGGTGAAAGGATGAAGTTGTAGGTTGATTTATTTTGTGTTCTTGAATAAGGTTTCTACAAATTGAACTTAATGATAATGTTTGGGATTCTCTTTCAATGTTTTACCTTCTAGCTACATTTTTCATGTTCTATGCCATGTATAGTCCATAGTTAGATTAGTAGAAGGACTCGTTGAACCTTAGCAATAATTGATTTATGAAAATCTTTTGACTATTTATGCCATGTATACTTAGTGCTTTGGAATTCTACTTTAAGGTGAGAACAAACTACCGTAACGATAATTCTTTTCGATTATTCTTAATGAAATATCTTTCGTGTACTAATAGCTAGGTTTGCTATTTTACATGAGTTAATTCGAAACCTTTGTGATTGAATACAAATAAGTTACCTACAACGGATTTCCAGATCCTTAACACTTTCATTATCTTGGTTACATCTTTTATAATTTTGTTATATTAGTTCCGTAAAATTCTGAAATATTAAATTTGATTGGTTATTCTTGATATTAGTTAGTAGAAGTATTTTCACACTCCTCGTGGGAACGACCTGTACTTGCCATTGTCTACTAGTTAGACGCTGTGCACTTGCAGTATTATTATTGTAGGTTTTCCAACCAATTAGTTAAGCCTCTCAATCGGCCTCATGATAATCCAATTTGAACCACCTTGTTAGAAGAGTCTTGTACAAGCCAAGACTCGGACACAAGACCCACCTAGGCTAGGGCATAGTCCTCTTTCTCGGCTTCTGAAACACATTCACTGCTAGTAAATTGAGTCTCAACTACATATGTTTATTCGAAAACGTGGATGAACTTCCTTGAGAACCTCATCATCATAAAGCCGAGAATATTTATATATCTTGGCCAACGCCGTTTATAGATAATACTTCTTCTCTCAACACATCATTGCAAAGGGTGACTCAGTCACACACAAATGGGAGGATACCAATTAGGGTTTTGGTCTGGAAATCTACGTCGTGTATGAGAAATACCCGGCCTATTTCTTATCGCAAAAGAGAATAAAGGCGGTGGGATAAGGAGATAAACTCATCTTGGTTTATCCCTAGTGTTTATGCTAAATTAATTACCCCAACAATCTTCTATATGTGTGTAAGATGATCCAATCGCCGTCGTTGATTAAATTCTCCAAAGAATTGTTGATGGAAATATGGGGGGTACCTGCAAAGACACTCCGATGCTAAAATCAACAAGAAATCTGAGCAAGTAAGGAGATAAGGAATAGAAATTGTGTACCTACTACTAGGTTGGATTTTGGCATCTATTTATAGGCATAGAACCCTAATCTAGTTCCATAATAACCCTAGATTTATAATTATTCTGAATAACCACTAAGATGTGTACTTATCCTTTAATATTTGTATCTATCCATGAAGATCCATATTTATCTTGAAAGATCCTTATATATCTTGTCAAGATTTGAGTTTATCTGGAAAGATCATTGTCTATCTTCACAAGATTTGAGTATATCCTAGAATATCCTTGTCTATCTTCATAGGATTTGAATATATCTTGGAAGATCCTTATTATCTTCTCAAGATTTGTGTATATCCCCACAATATTTGTATCTATCTTGAAAGATCCATGTTTATCTCTTCAAGATTTGTAACTATCTTGGAAGATCATTGTCTATCTTCCAAGATTTGTGTCTATCTCAAAATGACTTCTAAAATAAATCATTTGGGCTTCTAAATAGCTAGACTGAGCTTCTATATTAAGCCCTGTTTCCTTTAATAAACCATTTGGGCTTCCAAAATAATCCACCTAGGTTTCTTTACTAAACCAACGGTTTTCTTTAATAAAACGATGGGTTTACATAATAAACCAACTGGGCTTCTACAATAATCCATGGGTTTCCTTAATAAACCAACTAGGTATCTTTAATAAACCGACTGGGCTTCCAAAATAAGCCAACTGGGCTTCTACAATAAGCCATGGGTTTTTTTAATAAACCGACTAGGCTTCTACAATAAGCCATAAGTTTAACCAACTGGGTTTCTTTAATAAACCGACTGGGCTTCCAAAATAAGCCAACTGGGCTTCTACAATAATCCATGGGTTTCCTTAATAAACCAATTGGTTTCTTTATTAAACCGAGTGGGCTTCCAAAATAAGCCAAATAGGCTCCAATAATAAGCCATGGGTTTCTTTAATAAACCAACTGGCTTCAATAATAAGCCATGGGTTTCTTTAATAAACCAACCGAGTTTCTTTAATAAACCGACTGATTGCTTGTGTGGTATGGACCTACACCATTTTAATGGGTACAAACATCGCCCTTCTTAATTCTCAACTCGTTGAAGAATTAAGAAAATAAAAGCGAATTAACCTTCACGTCTTGTTCAAGTTCGCCCTATACCGTTCATCGAGCAACCTTTCATGGCCTTGGCCAGCTTGTTGCATAGATTTGCCCCAAACATGGCTTAATAACTCGCAGTGCCAAAAATGCACTTAACCATCTCATAAGTCACTACTCCTTAATCATCAAACACGTTCAAAGTACCAATAATGTACTTAAAATTCCAAAATACCAAACACGTGGGCACAAGATGTCCTCTTGCTCTTCTTTTTAACTAAGTAATGACCTACATGTTAGTCTTGTAAATATTCGAACATTACATTCGTGAAGCCATGTAACTTTAATTCTTGTCTTTTTCTGCAGATGTTCTCCTTGTTAAAACTTTCATTTTCTAGCTCGCATTTCTTGTAAGATATTACCAAAACTAATTCAATTTGCGAGACAATCCGTTCCTTAGTATTTATCTTTCATAAAAAAAAACACTCAAATTTATTAAACTAGTTTATCTCTTTAATAGAAAAACCATTATAATCATGTTCCCACAAATATGAAAATTCGGAGCCTGGATTAAATTAATAACTTAATTTTGATTTCGAGAACATACCTCACTCAAATGCAGGTTGCCCCCATATCTTGTTAGCCACATTCATTGCTCATATGTTCCCGTACTTGCCTAGAATTTGCCGACTAAACGCTCTTGAGTCTCCGAATAATGAATGTATGACAATCTCTGGTGTACGGGTTAATTGTCTCTAGCTTTTTGTCTTACATTTTTTTTCTTTCGCTCCAGCTCCTTTACCAAACGCTTTTCGTTTTCTCATTTTGTTTCATCTTTTATTGAAACATTTATACTCTTATTCTTGAAGTATTTCTATCAAATTAAACACTTCGTCTTTGTTTTTCTCTTTTTTAGAAAAACATTGCAACTATTTCCTTGATAAGCAAAACACTTCGTTTTTGTTTTTCTATTTATTAGAAAACCATTGCAAGTATTTCCTCCCCATGCGTTTTTTAATATTTTCCTTTTGCTTCTTTCGCCCCTTTTTTAGCTTCAGCTTTTATTGAAACACTTTCTTTTTCTCTTTCTCATTATTAGAAAGACATTGCAGTTATTTCCTTAACAATAAAAAAACTTTGTTTTTGTGTTTCTCTTTATTAGAAAAACATTGCAAGTATTTCTTTAATAAATACATGCGAAAAGTGTTCTCAATTGTGATTATAAACTCTATTTATAACGTAACAATTGGCGAGGACTTACCTCCCAGGGCGTTCATTAGTTGAACCCTGGTCGCCCCCATTACTTGAAATGATATTGAAAAGATGTCTTCTATTGTTCGAATCCTTTAAACAAGTTGTTTTTGATTACGTGCTTGGCGATACTTTAGCTGCCCCAATTATCTGTAGAGATATTTCCAAATAACAAAGTCTCCCCCAGGTAAAGTAGGAAATAGATCTATTATATCTGATCCTCACTTGCTAGATGAATATGGGCTTATGATCATGTATCTTTTCCGTTGCCATCTCTATTTCTGGGTCCATATTATGAGGTTTTTGTCTTACCGGTTTAAATCCTTCACTGATATTCAACCTATTGCACGCAATGGCAGGGTCGATACCAGGTATGTCTCTGAGGCTCCAAGCAAATGCATCTTTATTATTCTTCAATAGGGTAATCAATCTCTCACTTTCGCCTAACGATAATTCTGCTCCGATAAACATTGTATGCTCCTTTTGATCCCCAATTTGTACTTCTACCAACTCCTCAATAGTTGGCGGTCCTTCCTTTCCTCTTCCTTGATAAGTGGTTGGGAAGCACTCTGATTACTATACTTTATTTCCGACTTGGAGTATTTCCGAGCCCTTTAGTTGGGACTTTGTATACTCCTCCATTGCACTTTCGTGACATTTATGAGATGCCACCTGATCGCTTCTAACTTTCATCACCCCTGCTGGAGTAACACATTTCAAACACTGGTGGATATTGGAAGTTACCGCTCCCATTGCATGAACCCAATCACGTCCTAAGATAGCATTGTAGGGTGTACGACAATCTAGCAACGAGAAATACTGCATAACTGTTCTTCCTCCCACTATCATAGGTAGATTAATTATTCCCATTGTTGTCATCGTTTCACCACTAAACCCGATGATCGGATTATCATCTGCTTCAACTTGGTTCTCATTCAGACTCATTGAAGAGTACGCTCCAGAGAATATGACACTAATTTGAAAATACGAGGGTACCCAAATGTACCACAATCTTAAACTTTTCCACCTAAAAGCCCTCTTACCGAAAGTGATTATCTATGGACTAAGTCGAAACAATACAACGAATCGGTATTCACACTTTGTGTGATCGTCTATGGATACGAGATCGAGAAAATACAACAATCAAAGTGTGATTACTTGATAATAGGTTCAAACTTAACCAAACTCTATAGGATCACTATCAAGTAATACAGAGTTAACGTTTGTGTAATTTACTTTAAATTATAATAACAACAATTATAATTGCGGAAAACAAAAGTAAATGACACAACAAGATTTTGTTAACGAGGAAACCACAAATACAGAAAAGCCCCGAGACCTAGTCCAGAATTGAATACTCTCATAATTAAGCCGCTATACAAAATCAACCTAACTTCATATAGTTGAGAACAAGCAACTAAACCTATAGTTCACCTAGTGTCTTGAGTATCCCTGCGCTTCTGACATTCAATAAGTGCACGCACTGGAACAATTCCTTTGGTTCATATTCCAAACAAGTAAAGGAACAACAAATTTGTTCGGTAACAACTCTATTCAATCTCAGTGATATGAGTTAGACAAAGGCTCTTCTGTTTAATCCAATAAACTCCTTTGTCGGGTTTAGATCATGTTAGAGCATTTGCTCGGTTGAACCCACCAAGCGTTGGTATGTCAAGTTTGGTTGTCATATTTTAGTGAACCAAAACTCATTTAAAGAGTCGCTTGATTATTTACTAGAGTCAACTTCGTATAGGTTTACTAGAAAGTTATTAGGATATGAGACTTACAAGTATTATGTGAAGACTTGAAGAATGTGAAGAAGTAAAGATCTACAACGACGACATCATCCATCCTCTTGAGGTTAGTAATATTTGACTTGAACTGTTTCATTCCTAACGTATCTTTCAAGTCGTGCATATTGAAAACATAACTGCGAAGCTGTGAATGATTATACTCTAGTTAGACATAGTATTAAGGAATTACAATACGAAGTATAACGTCTATCTTTTGAACTTCGTATATAAGACATCGACATATTCGTATAAATGCTATTGTGATTATGTATGGTTATGAGTGAAGATTTCGTCCTAGGAAACAATGTTTTACATTCGTTTAAAGGAAGTACAATTCATAAACTTGTTTTATGAATCGAAAGGGAAATCGCTAGGCTTATTGGTATTGTTATTTATTGCAAATCTTTGGATTATCAATATGTTTGTTTAGTATAACCACTCATAAATTGTTTATGTATCTTGGTAAAACTATTCACAAGGCCTGACTTTTGTATTGGTATGACTTTTATTAGTGAAACCGATCTTAAGTAATCACCTGAGATGGTATGATCGATTTGTTGTAATTGGTATGACCAACTCTAGACATTGGGAAACCGATCCTAGTAAGAGGTGCAACCGATCACAAGCAAAGGGGAATTGATCCTTGTAAGAGGTACAACAAGTCTTAGATATTGGTAACCGATCATATGACATGTGCAACCGAATACAAGTTAGATACCATAAATATGTGGTAACCTATCCCAGTACCTAGTCAACCAATTTTTGGAAAGCTAGTGTGACCGATCCTAGTAAATATGAAAAGGGATTTACAAAGTAAAGATTGGTGATTTGATAGGATAATCAATCACATAGTTCTTGGAAGTCAGATGAACCAATTCTAAACTTGTTTGGAAGTGTGGCAAATCTGTTCCAAGATTGTAAATATGAAAAAGGATTTACAAAGTAAAGATGTCGATATACTTTGAACATGTGTAGTAACTCTTATCTTTTATTGTTCAAAGATATTCCTTAATAGCTAAAGAAGAATCCCGGATCGAAATAAATTGAGAATCTTTTAATTAAGGTTTTTAGTTTTATATGCTTTTAATTTCCAGCAATTAAACTGCATATATCTTTAGAAAATAAAATGGATAATTGGAGTTTAGTACTCAGGTTCCAAGATTGTAAATATGAAAAGGGATTTACAAAGTAAAGATTTCGACATACCTTGAATATGTGCAGTAACGCGCATCTTTTATTGTTCAAAGATATTCCTTAATAGCTAAAGGAGAATCCCGGATCGAAATAAATTGAGAATCTTTTAATTAAGGTTTTTAGTTTTATATGCTTTTAATTTCCAGTAATTAAAATGCATATCTTTAGAAAATAAAAATTGGTACTGTGCATTTACTAATTGGAGATTTTCTACTGAGATTTCGGTCAATATTTGGACAAAGCATTTCCGGGAATTATGGAAACCGAATTTGGAAATATATTGCATATCTTGTGAATATTTTCGGTTTTGGAAATTCCTTGGTGTCCAAACTTCCTTAGTCTACAAATATTGAAGTTTGCATTTCGAGCAATCCTCGGAGCCAGCAAAACTACCTTGTTGTGTTGTTACTGGCGGATCCGTCTATTCGGAGAGGAATGTACCCTAATTAGGCGAAATCTCTTACGACCGCTCGTTTTAAAGACTTCTTTGGGATTGGGAAGCTCTACGAGTACCGTTGGTGGGAAACTAGATAATTGCAGTTTATTATTAGTTTTCGATTTATTTCATTGACTAACGGTTGTTGAAATTTGATTGCACCTAGTTTGTTAAAGCCTGAGAATCTTCTCTTCTGATATAAGAATCACTCAAACTAGATCGAAGTTTCGACGGGGATCTTTAGACTATTTTTAGATCTAAAGACATCTTGTGATAATCCATTTTTAACAGACTCCGTTATGTGTGTGATTGATCACAAGAGATTCAAGTTGATTGTGTGCAGGTGTTTATTGAAGATCTAAGAAGATTTGAAGACGAAGAAGATTTCTGATTTGGGTTCATAATCTTTGGTGTGCACAAAACTTGATCGGCTGGGGATCCAACTATAATCGGTTTATCTTTGTGATAATCTTGATTGATTAGTTGAGTAGATCGGCATCAATGCGTTTCTTTGTGATTCAAAGTATTGATTGCATAGTCTTAACAATTATTGGTAGTTGTTGAAAAATAGATCTAAGGACCCGACAAAGGAGTTTATTGGGATAAACGGAAGAGCCTTTTGTCAAACTCATATCACGTTGTTTGAAAAGAGTTGTTACCAAACAGATTTATTGTTCCTTTACTGTTTGGAATACGAACCAAAGGAATAGTTCAAAGTGCGTGACTTATTGCAAGTTGGAGGCGCAGGGATACATACAGAACTAGGTGAACTATAGGTTTAGTTTCTTGGTCTCAACTATACGAAGTTGGTTTAGATTTTGTATAGCGGCTTAAACCTGAGAGTATTCAATTCTGGACAAGGTCCCGGGGTTTTTCTGCATTTGCGATTTCCTCGTTAAAAAAGTCTTGTTGTGTCATTTACTTTTCTATTTCCGCAATTATAATTGTTTTTATTATAATTAGAAGTAAAATACACAAAAGTTAATTCCTATTTACTTGATATCAATCCTATTGTGTTTGGTTAAGTCCGAACCTATTATCAAGTAAACATACTTCGTTGTTGTATTGTCTCGATCTTGTATCCATAGTCAATCACACAAGTTATCTTGTTGTCGTATTGTCTCGATCTCGTATCCATAGACGATCACACAAAGTTGTTGATGGTGGTTTTTAGCATCCGATGTGATGTCACTCTGCAAGGAAACAGAGCCACGTGTGCTAACCTCTCCACTGGCAAATTTATTGAGCCGCTCAATATACTTACATGAAATTTATCCAGACTGGCGAACCCCAGATGTTCTGTAAATTTCGGCGCCTCGCGCATATTCACTTAATATAAGTTCCTCTGAATGCATGATATGCTATGTTCTCCGGCTGAACTCTTAATGTTGATATGGCATGACGATTCGTGTTCACTCGCAGCAGAGTAGCACGAATCTCCAAGTATCAAGAATTAGATCTCTGCATAAGGTATTCAATCAGAAAAGCATGCTGCTCTCTGGCAATGAACTTAAAAGAGCTCTGTGTCGACACATAGAATTCAATCGACCTTACTAACTTGCAGAAGTCAGGGTTTCGCGCCTCGCGCAATATACTGGACCTTGCTTGTCAAAAAATTAGGCCTAGGCAAACTAGGTAGTTAATCCGCCATGGATTAGCAGGTGCAAAACCTCGCCCAGAATCAGAAAAAACTGGGAGCCGCAGCAGCAAAGGGAGGTGTGGCCTTGCCATTGGCCACGCCCCATCCTAAACCGGCCCCACTTCTCATCGACCAATCAGGTCGCCCTAAATGCGCCACCCCCATTCCGAATGAGGCCGACCCCATTTAGCTTACCGGCCCCCAATTCTTCCAAGGAGAATTCTTCCACGGTGCCTTGGCCACGCCAAGCCCTAATTCTTCCAAGGAGAATTTTTCCAACGACGCCAAATCCTTCCAAGACGCCAAGATTTGGCCACGCCAAATCTTTCCAACCACGCCAAAATCCTTCCAAGGCACCAAGATTTGGCCACGCCAAACCTTTCCAACCACGCCAAACCCTAACTTTGGCTGCGGAGCCAGTTTTTAGCTTTGGCCATACCGCAACGTCGCTGGCATACCACTATGCCGAGGCTACTCTCATGCCGCCATGCCATGGCTATGCCACCAGCATGCCATTAGCATGTGGCCGACGCCACTTCACTATACAACAAGATGTGGCCATAATCAATGGCCATCCTTGTTCATGAGATGCAATCTCAGCCATCCAAGTTCGCCAACGAACCGATAAGCTCACGACAAGTTTTAGGCGACTAGCCAAGACGAGCCTAGCATTACATGTTATTTACCTGCGACAAGCCTCTCAATTTTAACTTTCCACACGTAGAAAAGTGCTACATGTTTCCACGGAAACACTCGAGACATCAAAATATGTCACAAACTGGGGGATGCTCATCAGGGTATTGGTCTGGCGGTTTACGCGTGCGGCGTGCAATGCGCCCGTTACAAGAAAGTGTCATGAAGTAGGATAATTAGTGATGGTGAGAAGTAACTGTGTAAACAATTCATTTCCTTTATCATGGAAGAGTAATGACTGACGGTGACACGAATTCACTTCCTTCATCATAGAAGCATAATGTTTGGCAGTTACACGTTACTCTTTTCTTCCACCACTCAATCGTTTCCACTTCCTACGAGACCAGGGTACGTTTCACTATGACTTGTATAAATAGGTTTCACCTATTTCCACCAAAAAACAAGTTTTGGTCGGCAACACACAATATCTAGAAATTACCTGGTAGCTTTCCATCCTGCTTACCAATTCTACTTTCTGATACAAGTCATAAAACGCCCACACTTCCAGAATCAACTATTCTGGTCTCAACACTTTCTTCGCTTCCCTCCCTAAGACCAACCCTTCTCCTTCACTTTGTGACCGAAGCAAGCCTGGAACGGCCATTTCTTGGTTTAGGCCAGGATTGTACAGATTGATCTCTCGAATCAAAAGTACTCCCGTGCAGTACATTGTTTAGGGTTTAGATTTGTTTCTCACCCACACACCCAAAATTACCAAAATCAGCAGAAACGGTTTTCACCCATAAAAAATTGGCGACCACGGTGGGAGATCAATCTCTCGGTTACAATATCAATTTCCAATTCTAAGTTTCATTCTTCAACCCAGACATCAAGATGGTAGAAGTAAACGATTGCGCGGGGTTCAATGGCGTAGTTGTTAGTTATCACACGATGAGGAATGACTGGGGACTTCTCAAGGACACAACGACGTCGCTCATGAAGCTCAGACATACGCCCGGAAGATCCATTTTGTTGGGAGACCCTAAAAGCGAGTAAGTCTTATTAGACAGAGTACACAATCTACTACTTCAGGTTTTTACTTTGGAAGCCGACAGCCATGTTATCCCCCCCCCCCCCCAAAAAAAAAAAAAAATCTCATCCCATACTTTCTACCGTCATACAACATTCACGGTTCCATGACTCTCATGGAATATTTATGCTACTAACAGTCATAATTAAAACGACATTATTCCAAAATTCATTCCAAGGAATAATCCAAAACCCTCATAGGTAACAATCATCTATCAATCCAAAAACCAGAAATCCAAACCATAAACTAGGCGTTTCGTTTGCCTTTCAAAAAAAAAAAAACCTAAGCAAAAGAGGTCCAGAATGCAGAAGATGTTCAAGGAAAATCATTCAGCAATGGCTTGCTCTTCTTAGAGAAACCCTCCTTCGCGCTTTGAAGAGCCGCCTGTTTCAGCTTCAACTTTTTGGACAACCTTCCGATTTCCGCTCCCTGTTGATTGATCACATCCGCGGATGGGCCTTCGGTCGCCTCAACCTACAACTTTTGGATCTCGGTGAAACCCTCAACGAACCAGGGAGCGTTGAACTCAAAGTTTACGCACATGTCCCGGTGGAACTCCCAGCTCGAGATTACATCCTCGGAAACGGTCCGGATTAGCAACAAACCCTGAGAACACTTGCGCTAAAATTATCCTCGGTGCTGGCGTTCCTTCCAATAGTGTTAATACGCCACCTGTCAACACCAGCAACATGGAAAATGCTCATTCAGGTGTTACACCTCCAATCACCAGAGCCAGAGCCGCTGCCGCCTCTCCCAATGTTTCTTCAAGTGTGATAGCTCCAACCGTCACCAGAGTCGCTGCTACTTCACCATCAGGATGAGAGACTGGATGAGCCAGAAGAAGCAGATCTCTTCTTACCACTGTTGATTTGATGGAAAGACAAAAGGTTCTCATAAGGCTCAGACGGACATGACTACAACTCAGAAAGAGATACCTATTTTCCTCAAGACACTAACAAGCGGCTACCACAAGAGTCACGTCCACCCCCTTTTAACATCTAGCGTAAGCACTTCAGCAGGACGCGCCTTTATAGATGAAGAGGCTCGCGTTGCTCCTAAACGCCCAGTAGAAAAGAATCAACAATCTAATTTCATCACACGTGAAGATTAGGAACGCCTTCTCCAAAATCGAGGCAAAGAAGATCAACAACCTTCCTAAGTTCACAGAGACCCCCTTCCCTTCAGGAGCTGCGTGATTTCTGGGGACTTTGCCCACAAAATCGTGCATTCTATGATGAAACATTTATGTGAGATCTGTATTTATCCAAGGCGCATCGTCAAGGCATGCTTGCAGCCCTCAACTGCACTGTATCAGGAAAACAGCCGTTTCCATCCAGGGAAGCTATTCCCGAACCCCAACCTCTCCTGGAAAGCACGATTGATAGATGAAACTGGGGACTCCTAACCACTGTTCACTTGAAGGATGTCGAGTTTGACAGCATGCCGATTGATGCGGCCTCTGACTTCAACATTGTAACCGTCAAGGCTCTGAGAGTTGCAAGGGAAAATCAAACATAAGAAGCGTATTCTTTCCCATGATGAGAAAAATATTACTTGTCGACCAGCACTATTTGTGACGTCTTCCCGTATGCCATATTGTATCAATTCGTTTTTCGAAGTCAAGGGTTAATGGCACCCTTACAGGAGTTCTCTCCAGGAGCCGCTCAACGTTTCGCTCCAGAAGCCGCTTCAACATTCTCTCGGGAAGCCGCTCCGCTTCCAGAGCCAGAAGCCGCTCCGCTTCAACATTCTCTCGGGAAGCCGCTCCGCTTCCAGTGCCAGAAGCCGCTCCGCTTCCAGAGCCAGAAGCCGCTCCGCTTCAACATTCTCTCGGGAAGCCACTCCGTTTCCAGAGCCAGAAGCCGCTCCGCTTCAACATTCTCTCGGGAAGCCGCTACGCTTCCAGAGCCAGAAGACGCTCCACTTCAACATTCTCTCGGGAAGCCGCTCCGCTTCCAGAGACAGAAGCCGCTCCGCTTCAACATTCTCTCGGGAAGCCGCTCCGCTTCCAGAGCCAGAAGCCGCTCCGCTTCAACATTCTCTCGGGAAGCCGCTACGCTTCCAGAGCAAGAAGACGCCCCGCTTCAACATTCTCTCGGGAAGCCGCTCCGCTTCCAGAGCCAGAAGCCGCTCCGCTTCAATATTCTCTCGGGAAGCCGCTCCGCTTCCAGAGCCAGAAGACGCTCCGCTTCAACATTCTCTTGGGAAGCCGCTCCTCTTCCATAGACAGAAGACGCTCCGCTTCGACATTCTCTCGAGAAGCCGCTCCGCTTTAATGTTTCGCTCTGGAAACCGCTTCAACATTCTCTTGGGAAACCGCTCCGCTTCCAGAGCCAGAAGCCGCTCCGCTTCAATGTTTTGTTCTGGAAACCGCTTCAACATTCTCTCAAGATTCCGCTCCGCTTCCAGAGCCAGAAGCCGCTCCGCTTCAACATTCTCTCGGGAAGCCGCTCCGCTTCCAGAGCCAGAAGTCGCTCCGCTTTAGCATTCTCTCCATAAGCTTCAACGTCCTCTCCAAGAGCTGAAGCCGCTTCAACGCCACACTCCTTCCTTCCAAAGTTCATGCTCGTATCCACCACACTCCTCCCTGACAAGGATCGTGATCATAGCCAACCAAGGATCGCAATTGTGGCCACGTTTTGATCCATCTCGCCAAACCTCGTGGTCATGGACAGTTTACTCGCTTACGCATACAGCCGATCCCTTTGCTTCCATGGACACCCATGCAATTCCAGCCGACCTATTTTGGTTCCCACGCGATGTAGTCTCTTCTGATCACATCTACTGCCAAGAACTGTTTATGCTCGTTTGTCGATACCAGCCAGAACTTCACCATAGCAACAACGCTACAAGGGTAATCCGTACTTCTCCATGTTTTAGTTTCACATGGAAGAAGTAATAGAGTCACCAGTACGGATGCAAGATGGTGATATCCTTATCATTGTCAACTCACCGACCATACCAGATATAAACATGTAAACCACACTTGGGGACTGAGGCTCTACACGGGAGCTCTTCAATGTCAAAGCTCAGAAGACACGGTCAACCATAAGTCATAGCCATGACAAGGTCATCCACCCTTCAAAGGTGTTGCGTAAGAATATCATCACCTCTCTGTCTAGAAGGAGCCTGCAACACTTTATGAGGCCGCGACGGATCCCAAGCCTACTCAGATAAAACAACTTCAGTAACCAAAGAGAAGTGCGACTAGGGACTGCTCATCACGGTCCATCCACGACAACAATCAAGCATCCATGAGATAACTCCAGAGACGCGGCTGAAACATTTTTCTTGAAGAGACAGAGGGAGCCACAATTAACGACATGACTCTCTCACTTCTACTTCTTCGTTATCCAGAATGTTTCTTCCATGTGATATTCCAAGCACCCCAGCATCACATCCAGGAGAGTATGATAAGATTGTATCAAATCCTATAGGCGTGGATTCAAGGAGATGCAGTTAAAGTAGGCTACACCTGGGGACTGAAGCCTCCTTCATTTTTTAGAAGCTTAAACGCAGTCACCACCTTACCAGTGAATGCAGCCGAAGCACATGTTCCATAAGAAAATAGGCTCATGGTAATTACACATGGGGACTACTAGAATGGGACGCCTTCACTGCTCTCAACCAGGTCATTTCCGATTTCAACATCATCACTGTCAAAGTTTTACGAGCCGCAAGAATTTCTCAACATGAAGCCGTACACGTGCATCAAAGACCCCAAAAGCACGCCACAGAGATACATTCTCATATCTGGCCACGCCATCGGATATAACAGAAGTATAACTGGGGACTGCTCACCGCACTCCATGCAAACGCCGCCTCAACAGCAGCAACTCTAGCATCCCATCCAGAAGCCACCTCAGCAGCAGCTTCGGCATCTTGTCCGACGTTTGTTTCAACAGCAGCCCCAACATATGTTTCTGTGGCTTTTCCAATGGATCCAGCATATGTTGCCTCTGTCTCTTCATATGCCTCAACGACATCCTCAGCGGCCACTTCAACGACCCTGACAACGGTTTCGGCGTCCACTCCAGAAACTGCTTCAGTTTCGTAAACCGTGTCGACATCCTCCTCATGAGCTTTTCCAGTGGATTCTTGAGGATGCCCCGGTTCATCCGCATCAAGGTCAAGGATTACAATACCAATGTGGACAGGGTAATTAAACCGACTCTCATCTAAAAGTTTCATGGACTCAGTCTTCCGCCGCTTCAACCGAGAGGTGAATCGTTCAACCCTAACACTGGGTTGTAGAGAAGCTTCCTTGCTTTGAGATCTCCCAACGAACTGGGATGCCTCATCGTGCCTCCACTTTTCCTCCATGTCCACTGAAGCCAAGAGAGTCTGAACACACATCTGTACTCTGCATAAATGGGTGAGAGACATGCCTTGGATAATCTCGTCAGCCTTGCGGAACAGAGAATCAATTCTGTCTAATATCTCCTCATGAGAAGAAAGCTGGTTTTCTTCGAGTTTAGAATTTCTCTCCGAAGAGGTACGATCATCACTGAAAGATCTCATTATATGCTACAAAAAAAAAAATTACCACGATTGCACCAGCAATCTACATGATGAGAAAGAAAAAATAGAACTTGGGGAAGAAACGCGAGACAGTACCTGTAAAGAAGGTGGATGCGAATTTTATGATGATCTATATGAGCGAAGGGTTCAAGATCACCTCTTATATTCAGCAGAAAATCTTTTACCAGCGTGAATCAAGGCCTCACATGCGTAATACCAGCTGGATTAGTTATTTGTTTATGCGAAGTAATTAGGGTTTGGTATCCAAGTCATTCTGTGACTTAACCAGCGTCATCTTTCCACTCCGAGCCAGCACCGTCAATGGCTCCACGTCCTAGCCGACACCAACATCTCGCATTCTTCCCGCGCTAGCTTCTATGCTCGATAGCCGATGCACCAACGACGCCATCCGCGTCTTCTGAGCCAGCCACTCCATTGGTTTTCCAAGCTTGCTGCGCCATCGGCCTTCCAAGCAAGCCAACGCTCCATTGGCTTTCCAAGCTAGCCTCGTTCATCCGCCACTCCAAGCTAGCTGCGCCATCCGCCATGCCAAGCTAGTTGCGCCATCCGCTTCTCCAAGTCAGCCGCACCTGGCCTGTGCCAGAAGTTCGCGCCCAAGCTAATAGCGCTATTCCGAGCTAGTCGCTCCATCGGCTTTTCCAAGCTAGTCGCGCTATTCGCCATTCCGCAGCATTATCTCCGCTCGGCCAAGGTTGAAGCACCATCTTCGCCGTTCAAGACAACGCAATCTCCACCGTTCAAAGTCGCGCGTCCGCCATTCCTAGACCGGAAGCACCATCTTCACCACCCCATGTCCCAAATTGGCACCAATGTTCCGAGAAGCAAGACTCTACATCGATATCCCCTGGTCGGTCCGGAAATGCGCCAAGTTGTCAATACAAGATCACGGATCCCTCATGCCTTCCACTAAAGGTTAGTTGAATTACCCCGGAAAACTCTTCACGTCTTTCCCCCCTTCGATTTTGCTCTTGACCGTCACCATCTCATGCTTACCCCGCAACAATACCACTGTTACGTGCTAAGCAGGGGACTTAATGTTGATGGTGGTTTTTAGCTTAGGGTTAAAATCGTAAAACCTTGCATCTGATGTAACGTCACTCTGCAAGGAAACATAGCCATGTGTGCTAACCTCTCCACTGGCAAATTTATTGAGACTCTCAATATACTTACATGAAATTTATCCAGACTAGCGAAGCCCAGATGTTCTGTAAATTTCGGCGCCTCGTGCATATTCACTTAATATAAGTTCCTCTGAATGCCCTCTATGTTATGTTCTCCGGCTGAACTCTTAATGTTGATATGGCATGACGATTCGTGTTCACTCGCAGCAGAGTAGCACGAATCTCCAAGTATCAAGAATAAGATCTCTGCATAAGGTATTCAATCAGAAAAGCATGCTGCTCTCTGGCAATGAACTTAAAAGAGATCTGTGTCGACACATATAATTCAATCAACCTTACTAACTTGCAGAAGTCAGGGTTTCGCGCCTCGCGCAACATACTAGACCTTGCTTGTCAAAAAATTAGGCCTAGGCAAACTAGGTAGTTAATCCTCCATGGATTAGCAGGTGCAAAACCTCGCCCAGAAACAGAAAAAACTGGGAGCCGCAGCAGCAAAGGGAGGCGTGGCCTTGCCATTGGCCACGCCCCATCCTAAACCGACCCCACTTCCCATCGACCAATCAGGTCGCCCTAAATGCGCCACACGCATTCCGAATGAGGCCAAGCCCATTTTGCTTATAGGCCCCCAATTCTTCCAAAGAGAATTCTTCCACGGCGCCTTGGCCACGCCAAGCCCTAATTCTTCCAGGGAGAATTCTTCCACGGCGCCTTGGCCACGCCAAGCCCTAATTCTTCCAAGGAGAATTTTTCCAATGGCGCCAAAACTTGGCCACGCCAAATCTTTCCAACCACGCCAAAATCCTTTCAAGGCGCCAAGATTTAGCCATGCCAAACGTTTCCAACCACGCCAAATCTTTCCGCCAAACCCTAACTTTGGTTGCGGAGCCAGTTTTTAGCTTTGGCCATACCGCAACGTCTCTGGCATACCACTATGCCGTGGCTACTCTCATGCTGCCATGCCATGGCTACGCCACCAGCATGCCATTAGCATGTGGCCGATGCCACTTCACTATACAACAAGATGTGGCCATAATCAATGGCCATCCTTCTTCATGAGATGCAATCTCAGCCATCCAAGTTCGCCAATGAACCGATAAGCTCACGACAAGTTTTAGGAGACTAGCCAAGACGAGCCTAGCATTACATGTTATTTACCTGCGGCAAGCCTCTCAATTTTAACTTGCCACACGTAGAAAAGTGCTACATGTTTCTACGGAAACACTCGAGACATCAAAATATGTCACAAACTGGGGGATGCTCATCAGGGTATTGGTCTGGCGGTTTACAGTGTGCGGCGTGCAATGCGCCCGTTACAAGAAAGTGTCATGAAGTAGGATAATTAGTGATGGTGAGAAGTAACGGTGTAAACAATTCATTTCCTTTATCATGGAAGAGTAATGACTGACGGTTACACGAATTCACTTCCTTCATCATGGAAGCATAACTTCTGCAGTTACACGTTACTCTTTTCTTCCAGCACTCAATCGGGTTACACGTTACTCTTTTCTTCCACCACTCAATCGTTTCCACTTCCTACTAAATAAAGTCCTGAGGCGAGACCGAAGAATTGGAGTCGAGTGGAGCAGAGAGCCAAACGTTTCACTATGACTTGTATAAATAGGTTTCACCTATTTCCACCAAAAAACAAGTTTTGGCATTCTCATCGTCCTCTCGCTACTCCGCAACACACAATATCTAGAAATCACATAGTAGCTTTCCATCCAGCCGCACCACTACTCTAGGTTAGTTTTCTTCACTACTTTCCGATACAAGTCATCAAAACGATTCCCATACTTAAACATTGATTTCGAATTTTGAAATCAACTATTGATGGTCTCAACACTTTCTTCCCTCCTAAAAGACCAACCCTTCTCCTTCACTTTATGACCAAAGCCAAGCAAGCCCTGGAACTCTTGGCCATTTCTTGGTTTAGGCCGTTAAGTGGGATTACTAGGAATTTAGTGGTGGAATTGAGAACCCAAACATACCTTTTATCTCTTGATCTCTCGAATCAAAAGTACTCCCAACTAAACTCTTTCTTGAGTGAGCAGGTAAGTACATTGTTTAGGGTTTAGATTTGTTTCTCACCCAAACACCCAAAATTACCAAAATGTGTGCTGAATTGTATGAATGTATGCATGAATCGCGATCTGATGAGTTGTGTACCATAAGCGACTTGTGCAACCCTCCAACATTTTGTGAGGCTGTGTTGCAAGTTAACCAAGTTTGATGCCGACGCCCTTTTGTTTTCACCCATAACTTGTTGAGCCAACTGAGCATATTCTTGTGCATTTGTGTATGATCCTGTGCATCATTGAAAACTTGCAAATCTGTGAAACCCTGCTGGATATTCTGTGCTACCAATCTGTCCTGTGCTCTATGCTGTGCTGTTTGTATAAGTAGTGGTGAGCACAAAACTTGTTTGTCTTGAGCACACACAGCCAAAGGCATGAGCTTGCCAAGGAAGAACAGCGGGCTCTACACACAACCAAGCCCACATAAAGCCGAACTGCAGTTGGGGTGGAACCCAGTTCCACTAGGCTTGCATTATAACTGGGCGCACTTGACTTGGGCTATTGGGCTGCTCACAATCACACAACTGTCGTTAGCCGAAGCCCAAATCGCTATACATTTTCGGCCTAACTCATGCACCAAGCTGGGCCAGACCATCTAGGCTAGAACCTATTCTGTTGGGCTGTTTAACATCCAATGGGCTATACTTTCCCAATAAACCAAAACCCAAACAAACCAAAGCCCAATAAACCAAATTCCCAATAAACCAAATTCCCACATAAACCAAAGCCCATTTTCATGTTATATTTGTTAATGTTTGTACATATTTTCTATTGGGTTGATGTGTAAAAACCTCCAACTCTTAGAGATTTTAGAGTCACTAGCATCGAAAGAATGAACTTGGAGAAGCACGGAGAACACAATCGGGTTCCTTAGTTGATTAGAGCGTTAAAGTCGGATTTAACCATACAGGAGGCATTAGGTGCTTGTTTAGATTTTGGTAGAATTGTGATCAACCATAGTGGAGACTACCCATTTTACATCAAGCGAGGTACCGAGCCTTCACTCTTTGTGATCTAGAAAAGCTTTAGAGTGTGTGTCACCGTACGTCAATTCGGGTAGAATGGTGAGCTACAACCGCACCACTTTCAACTACTTTTGTTTCTTGAGTGCTAATTAAGTCAATCATGAGGGTGACGTCTAAAAGATGAAAACTCCTTCTAAATACCGATTTGTAGTTAGCATCATTCTCTCTCTCAATCGACAAGACCCATAGAAACACATCATCGTCGGCAACGGAGCGAGAATCAGAATATTGAAAGAAAAATTGATATAGTCAAGGTTTACGTGCAACAAAGAAAAGAAAAGAAAATAGGATGAGAATTAATGAAGTTTGTGAAAAATTGAGTTTTATCGTTTTATTGTAACTTAGATTTAAAAAAAAAAAAAAAAAAAAAAAAAAAAATTGTAGTTTATTTTCTGTGTCTAGTTACCACAAGTTAAAAAAAAAAAAAAAAAAAAAAAAAAAATTATTATTAAGTTTTTGTGAAGTTCATTAAGTCATCAATAGTGAAGACTGAAGACCGAAGACAAAGAAGATTGAAGCGTTTCTATGGTTTCTTTATGAGAGAGTGATATTAATTGCCGACGGGTGAGAAGTGAGTGAGTACTCCACCCTTACTAATGGTTGATTTTCCCTTCTTAGAGATCATTAGAAAAGATTCTTTTGTCCACACATCTGTGGAGTCTCCAGTTTTTATTTCGAAGGTTATCCTTCTTACCTACAACGTGTGCAGATTTCTCTCTTTATTCCGCCTGCACACATGAGAGACTAAAAGCGATCTTTTTGAGTGCAATTATCATAAAACCCTAATGGTGAGGCAGAAGTTGAGACTTATGATCACAATCGAATCCGAATTCTTTCATATGGTATGGTTACTTCTCGCTTGACACTTAAGGATGAGAAGGCGTTCTTCGATAGTTCTAACTTCTCTTAGCATCACCGGAAAACTCTATGTCCTCACCTTGAGACTCTCAAGTTGGAGAAGGTTTTGTGGGAACTGAGCACGATTCTCGGAGGCGACGTGACCAGGAGCGACGTGGGTATGGGTTGATTTTATTTTAAACCCTATGGATCTCCTGGATTAGCCGGGCGGTCAATAGATTTAATTTCATTATTTTGTGTTTTAATTTAGTGTGAGGTTTGAGATGAAACCCTAATTCTGATTGTGATTAAACTCGGTTGAAATGTTCTTGTATGCTTAATATTATTAGGTAACTTCAATTCAATCACTTGACTCTTTTCTCACAAAGTGCATACCAAAGCCATGGAAAGTTAAATTAACTTGAGCTGAGAGTGATTCAGCTCTTGTTTCAATTATTAAATGCTAATTCCTTTGATTAGTTATACTTGATTAGATAACTAATGCTCGGGTTAGTACCCTTTTGAAAGCTGGTATTTGAAGTTTTACATGGTGAAACCCCTTAGTTAAGTGGCGAGAACTGACATTGTTGCCCTTAGCTACTATAGGAACAAGACACTTAACTTAGTTGAAAGCACATACTAGGAATTTAGTGGTGGAATTGAGAACCCAAACATACCTTTTATCTCATTTTATACTTTAGCTTAGGTTCACCACGCAATTAGCCGTTTCGGCACAAAACCATCTGTTGTCACATTGTCACTTAGAACTCATAAGCGGCCTTGATCAATATCGAGCACCACAAGTCCTTTTCGAGGGCCTAAGCGTCTTTAGATTATAACATTAGGTCATAAATATAAACACCTTTAGAGGCCTACCAAGCTTTCCACACCGGTTCTGCTTTACATTCACAAGTCATAAAAATTAATCAACTATTCTCGGTCTCAAACTTTCTTCCCTCCCTAAGACCAAGCCTTCTCCTTCACTTTGTGACCGAAGCAACGGTTTTCTTGGTTTAGGCAGGGATTATACAGATTGATCTCTCATCAAAAACAGTACATTGTTTAGGGTTTAGATTTGTGAAACGGTTTTTCACCCATAAACGATTGAACTGATTAGTTGTATTGTCTCGACTCAGTCCATAAACAATTACTTTCGGAGAAAGGACTTATAGGTGGAAAAGTTTTGTACCCTCGTCTTTTCAATTGGTATCAGAGCAGGCAAACACGAAAAGATCTAACAATCTGTGTTTGGTGCGATCCAACCTATAAGAAAATGAATTTTATGAATGATTCAGTTAACGTAAGTCAAGATGAAAAATCAGCACTTGAGGATAACATCTTCTGTAAATATACTGAACAGGCTGACCCCTATAATGTAGATTTTGGTGACTGGCAAACCTTCCTTGAAAAACAACTTGATGAAATTTCTGAAGATGGTGACTCAGAATTCGATCAAGATGTTGAAGAAGATATATCAGAATTCACTTCTATACTAAGTGTTATTTCTACAAGAAAAATTTCTACCTCAGATGTGATTGAGCTCATTGCTCCTCTCTGTAGAGAAAATAAGAAACTAAGAGAAATTTTCTCTGGTTTCTTCTATGGATATCAGAATTCCAGATATCTTCTTAAATACTACAAAGAAATTCTACACTAAAAAACCCTTGAGTTTGAAAATCTCAACATAAAACATTACTTGTTGAATAATAAACTTGTTGAGACATAAGCAAGGATTAATTCTCAACAAGTAACGAGTAAGGAACAAAATGAGTCTGATTCCTTCAAGAAAAATCCTCTTGAGGATCCACTAACTGAAGCTCTTGAAAGAATCAAGGTCTTAGAAGATGAAGATGTAAGGCTGAGAAGACTCAATGATAGCGTAATCAATTTATCTTCCATGTTGGATGCAGGGAGAAGTCATGGCGACAAACGTGGTTTAGGATACGATGGAATTGATACTTCGTCAATCAACAAGGAAGTAAAATTCGTAAAGGATGTTTGCCATTCCACCCCAGAAAATCCACCTGAACAAGCTTGTACGCCTGAGTCACCTAAGTGCTCAAATGAGATTCTGACAGAAAACATCTCCGAAAGCAATCATAGGAAGACTCCAACTAAGGATCAACATTGTAACCGAACGTCTCATAAAGGTAAAACTAAAAACTTTACTCCTTTCAATAAACATTGTTATTATTGTAGAGATAAAGGTCATATGCAAAAGGAATGTATAATTCTAAAGATGCAAAACGCCCTATCATTTGTATCTAAAGAATTGAACAGATTCTTTCCCAAAAACCTCTCAGACCATCATTGTCCTGTGAGACAAACGAATTATTACAAGACTTCAAAATCATATCCCAAAAGAAACATTCCTAAAAGTAAAAATAATAGAAATGGTAATACCTTTAGCAATGGGGGTATGAGACCTGAGATTTCAAATCGGAAAGATGCAATGTCGCTAGAGATGAAGAACCTTCATTCAAAGTCCACCTACAAGTGGATACCAAAATCCGAAAAGGTATCCAAAAGGAATTCATATAAAACAAATTCTAAGAAAAACAATCCTGTTGTAATCTTAGACAAAGATGATTATGAGTGTCTAGTGCTTAGACTCAAAAAGGATCTAGAGATATCCAGTGATATCAATGTACAAACATCTTTCGATGATTTGCTACACTGTAGCAAAACAAAAAGGGAGTTAATCAGGACTCAATGACTTCTCAAAACTTGTGATATCTTCTTTGCATGTTTAGGGTAAGTTTTTGTTTCGGTACTTGTTTAGGAAAGTTTTCCGAATTGAATTGCAGTTTTGAAAAAAAAAAAGGACAATAAATAGGTTCGGTTATGCTCTTCTTATTGCGATATCATAATCCTGTGATATAATGCTTTCTCCATATGTAGAAAACAAGGAAGACTTAACAGAAAAAATTCGAATATAATTAGTTCATGTAATTCCCTGCCTCGATCAAAAAACTTACATATGATTCCCTTCATTATGAAAGAAAATGAATGTAATGATGTTGTCTGTAATTTTTGTGTGGAAAATATTGAAAGAACTCTTGAGTCTAGTTCCACATATTATGAGGAAAAAAAATATGGACTCTGTTCCGAATATTGTTCCTTTCTGATCGCTGTCGTATGCGTCAAAAATAATTTCACTTTCCTAAAGTATATGATAAGAAAGAGTTCGTATCCACAGAGAGGCAATTGTAGTTATTTCGTAATCAATTTCTTAAAGTAACCAATTGGGGGGATTTCTGAATTTTATGTAAGCAATAAAAGTAAATTAAAAGCAAAGTAAATTGTAGAAAATAATCAATGGAGAAAGATATTGGTCAAGGAATTCATCTTCAATCTTAGACATGTGCTTGCATATATGATTAGAATTACAATTTAATCTCTTATATTATCAAAAGCGTAGAGAATCAAGAGAGCAAGATAATCTATTAATTTCCTAAGTTCATCAACACACACATTAGAGCTGCGTATGTGAATTCTACCTAAAGAATAACCTAACGCCTTGCGCTAATCAAGTTCAATTCCTAGGAGCATTAAGTTTCAGAAATAGGCTAATCAATGCAATTTTCATGCGTTGCGCATAACAATTCGGACAATGGTCAAACTCTACATATGATTACTAGAGTGTATCACTACAAACCGTAAACATATCATGCTACTTGTATTCAAGGTTATCGCTTGATGAAAAACCCTAAAATAGCTATGGACTAAGATGCAAGTTCAATTAATTGGCCACTTAACTAATCAAACATCAAAATCCTATCACAATACTTCAATCATGTGATCATAAAAACAGAGAGAATTGAACGATAATCAAGAGAGAAAACTAATACATAAAGCAAACACAAGTTTTAGAAATCGGACTACATCCTTAACCAATAATAGAGAATTTAGCTACTCATAGCTATGGAGTTCATCACAAAAATATAAGTTGAATAAAGAAAAAGATGAACAAAAGCAAACCCTAGTTGTGCAACCAAAAACGGCTCTCCAAAGTTCCAAGAATAAGATGTAAGATGTCCTCCAAAAGTTGTAGAATTCCTCTTTTTATAGCTTTTCCTTTCTTCCAAAATTAGGTCAAATCTTCAAAGTCCATTAGATAAAAATCCACCAAGCCCATAAGAGAGAGAACCCCGTGTAGAAAATATGTCCAAAAAGTCGTCGCCGGAAAACTGGTATTGTGGCCGGAAATCGGCCGGAGAAGTGGCCGTAATTCGGCTCCGGTGACCGGCAAAGTCCGCCCGGTCACCGGTTCAGCGATTCAACTCGGTCAGGTCATCGGGTCAGGTCAACGAATCAGCTCGGGTCAACTCGGTCAGACCCGAGTCACAAGAATCAGAAGCTGAGTGAGTTGAGTCAAGGTCTAACTCAGCCTGACTGGTTTTGGCCAAAGCCAGCCACGAGGCCATCTTGCCAGGCCAACCCTCTGATGCACCATCATTGTCTTCATTACTTCACTGCCAGCCATCATGGCCCTGGCTGCCAATTGCATCACTATTTCAATTCCTTCTCCCTGCAACAACATTTCTCAGACAACCACTTCATTACCACCAAGCCATGACATTAACACCATCTGCATCTCCTCACCCCAGTTGCATTGCAGCCATCTCAACTCACTGCATAAAACACCAGTGCCTTGCTCTGTTTAACATCATTCCATCATTGAACTCGAACCATTCCGCCTGTAGCCTTCAAAAATCCACCATTCTTCTCTTCCCTGTACTGCAACTCAGAAACAGCAGCATCACTGCATTCCTACCTGCAACACAGCGCTCTACATCTCAGCCAATAACACAATCACCACCATTCTCCCCTGGCTGATTACCTGAGCTCACAACCACCAGTTTGTGGCCATTACATATTCCCCTGTTATCCGCACCAGCACCTGCAATGCCATTTCTCCATAACATCAGCTGCACCTTCTTGTTTAGCTCAAGTCTGGTACCTGCGACTTTCTGTAACTTCAGCTTGCACTTCATCCTCCAATGCCAGTAGCTGTAGCTTCATACACAGCACCACAAGACCACCTATACCTGCAATGCCTCAGCCTATAATTCCATCCACCATTTCAACAAGTCTTCGCCAAGATCCAGTGCAGCACTGCAACGACGGTTCCAACTCCTTCAGACTTCACATTCCCCGGCAGCTTAGCAACTCCAACCTCAGGTTCAGCTCAGGTTCAACCACCACTCATCTTGAGCTCAACAAAGCAACATAACTCCCATTATCTCCCGATACTTCAACTATCACCATTCAACACAACCCATGAAAAACTTCACAAAGAACATCGATTTTTGCCACCTGTCTTGCCCATGTCAATCACCAACACCACTAGATCGTGAATCTCTTCTTTCATCTTGATTCAAACAACACACAAAGACATTCCCTGCGTTAATGCCCTCAGTTCCATTCCTTGCTTGAAAGTGCACCGTTCCAACAGCAAAACCTCCACACTGTCATGACCAGCTCCAACTCCCATTAACATCACAACATCTTCTCAAGCTCTCAGATTCAAATCTGAGCTCATAACTTCATTCCTTGCTGCACTTTTGATTCCATCTCTGTATCACCAGCTTCAGTAAATTTCACCAAGACCAGCTCCAAATCGACTCCACTACAGATCTATCTCGAGCTCCTGATTCATCCAATTCAGCCATCATAACCCATTACTCAATCAGCTCCAGATCCCCTTTTATTCATATGATTTACGCCCAATAATTTCCACCAAATTCTCACATTTCAACCACAGACTCTGCAAACTTTTCCCTTGTATGAACTTGTCCTGACCCTCCGTGAAAACTCCTTGTTTCGAATCGAAGCTTAGGTCTTCATCTCAAGATCCAGCAGCTGAGCAACAACATCATACCACCATCTTCAGCTTCATCCATCAATCTGAAACAAACCCCTGTCACATTTCTTCCTATTGCACTCAACAGCAACACCAGCAGATCTAATCTCCTCTCGATTTAATTTCTTCAAACTCAGATACCCAAACCCATTTCGTCACCAACAAATCACTTAGAGTGAAAGTTCTACTAATTTGCCAGAAGAACCCTTGAATTGTTCGGTCCTCAAAATTCAGTGAACATCCTTCCATCACAGCAGCTATCTCTCCCTGTATCTCTCGATCTCTCTGATACTTTACTCTCTCTGAATTCCAGACGGACAAGATTGAGAGATGATTCTCAATTCGAGGTCATGTAGGAACCAAAATTACTATCGGCACCAGTCGACTGGATAAGGGCTATGCCACTCTCATTTGACCTGTCAGTTTCGTGGAACCGACTGTCTATTCGATCTCTTGCTCAACTATCGTTGAACCGACAGTTCATTCTTCGCCTCCTTCTCACGCACTTGCCCGCTCCAATTATAGCTCGAATGTGGGCGCCTTTGTGCTCATTTTCGTTCCAAATGGCTAATTTCTTCTCCTTTTGTTCTCGGTGACTCCATGGCACCTATAAAACTCAAAAGCAAACATAAGATACATAATTCACACGAAAAATAGCAAAGAAAGCATAAACTCTAGATAGAAAATACGGTGTATTCTACACCTATCAGATTCCCCCACACTTAGACTTTGCTAGTCCTCGAGCAAATCAAACAAAACAAAAAGATACATACAACTCCGTGTCGTCGAGGCTACGGTCACTTTTAGCATAAATAACAAGCCTTTAAACCCCTAGGTGTCCCTAGTGGACGAGTTATAGTCTCGTGAGGGTTTACTAGAGATATACCCACAAAACCTATATTTCCAACTTACTAGTTCTCCGTAATGATAGTATCCAACGCGCTAAGAAGACATAGAGATTCTGCACACTAGTCATAAGAAGTTAGACACATAAATGAACACAATCTCATTCTTAAAAGTTGAGAGAGAAATAACCATCCCTTCTCGACTAAAATTCGGGTTCGGAGTGATCAAAAGTCTCGACTCTGCCTCACAAGAAAGGGTTTTATGAATTTTGCACTCAATAATAAACAACTTTTTATGGGTCACACATGTGTCCAGGTTGGAATGAAAAGAGAATCCTGCGACACGTTGAATGGTAGGAAGGCAAAACCCTCCGAATGTTTTGAAAACCCACATCTTTTATAATTTTTGAACACCCATTTTTCTGACGATCTCTTCGAAAGGAAATCAACCATTTAACGAAGGTGGGAATATGCTTACTTACCTCGTTATCCGTTCGGCGTGCAGCTAGCACCACTCTCACAGCATCCATAGAAACGTCTTCGGTCTTCTATCGGTGTCTTCATCTTCGTCTTCGGTCTTCAACTCTTGATGAGAACTCTTGAACTTCGTAGAATCTCGACAATATGATTCTTTCCTCTAATTCCTTGTTGCTTGAAACTTCATTATAGATATTCCTTCTTTCCATTGGCATTATTGAAAGAAAAATACAAAACTAAATTCAAACTATACAAACCCAAAATTTACTCTTTTTTTTTTTCTTTTTCATTTTTTTTTTCATTTTAATAAAAATAAAACAAAAACAAAACAAATACAAAATAAAACAATAAAACTAATGATGAACCTAAAGAAATTTTCTCTTGTCTCTATTTTTTTTTTTAATTTTTCGTTTTTTTTTTTTTTTTTTTTTTTTTAGTTTTTTTTTTTCCTTGTCTTGTTGCTTTACTCAAATCTGAAATCTGCTCAATTCTGTACCGTTGCTTGTAAACCATGAACGTCTTCAACTTTCCTTCAACTTTGTGATGCTCCTCTTGTTGATGATGATGGTGTTTCTATGGACCTGTTGGTGTAGAGAGAGATAAGGTGGATGGTGCTAACTGCGAACAAGATTACAAGTGGTATGTAAGTTAGCAATTCGATGTCACCAACATGGTTAATAAAAATAGCACTCAAGAGATCAAAATAGTGCTTCTATGGTGGAAAGTTGGACAGCTCACCATTCTGCTAGGAATTTTCGTGACGGTGACACACACTCTAAAAGCACAAATTTAGACAGTACAAAATAATTGAAGGTTGGTGCCTCACATTATGTAACATGGGTAGTCTCCACTATAGGGGATCACTACTCTAATACCGAATTCATCTGCACCTTATTTGCCACGGCATGGTTAAATCCAACTTTAACTCTCATACAATTAAGAAACCCGATCATGTTCTCTCGTCATCTCTAAGTTCAGTCACTATTATGAGAATTTCGATGTAATCTTAGCGACATGTATACTATGTGACTCTAAACTAACTACAAGTTGGAGTTTTCTTATTCACTAATTACACAAAAGTTGAAAAATTTGAAAAATTTACAAAGCAAACCACTCCCCCACACTTAAACTTTACATTGTCCTCAATGTAATTGAATAAATCCAAAGAAAGTCAAGGTGGGAAATCCTAACGGAAAAGTGACAAAAAATCAGAAAAAGTAAAAACATGACAAGAAAAGAACATAAAAAGATAAGAGATACAAAACCGATGGGTTGCCTCCCATTTAGCGCTTGGTTTAAAGTCGTCACCCGACTATCTCCTTGCTTTCTATGACTCCTCCGGAGGGAGTACTTCCACAAGATTAACTCCTTCCACGACATCCGAAGAGAAGTTCTCATAATATGGTTTCAACCGGTGCCCATTCACTTTAAGTTCATTACCCGTAGCTAAACTACGAATTTCCACCGCACCATGAGAAAACACATTAGTCACAATAAAAGGTCCAATCCAACGTGACCTTAATTTACCGGAAATAATTGCAAGCGAGAATTAAACAAAAGCACTTTCTCGCCCAATGCAAAATTGTTTCTTTGTAATCATATTATCATGAAAAGCTTTCGTCTTTTCCCTGTAAATCCGTGAGCTTTCAAATGCATCATTGAGAATCTCCTCTAACTCTTGAAGTTGTAACTTTCTTTGCTTTCAAAGACCATCCAACTCCATATTGCATTGCTTAATAGCCCAAAACGCCTTATGCTCAATTTCCACGGGTAAGTGACAAGGTTTACCATAAACAAGCCTAAAGGAGACATCCCAATAGGTGTTTTATATGCGGTTCTATATGCCCACAAAGCATCGTTGAGTCGCATGCTCCAATCCTTCCTTGTTGGATTCACCGTCTTTTCAAGAATGGATTTCACCTCTCGATTGGAAACTTCGGCTTGTCCATTTGTTTGCGGATGGTAGGGAGTTGCAATCCTATGCGACACATTGTACTTCCTTAACAAGCTTTGCAAAAACCTGTTTTTGAAATGTGAACCTCCATCGCTAATTATAGCCCTTGGAATTCCAAACCTTGCAAATATATTAGCTTGCACAAAATCTGAAACAACTTTAGAATCATTAGTTGGGGTGGCCTTAGCTTCCACCCATTTCGAGACATAATCCACAGCAAGCAAAATATAATAATTCCCATTAGAATTGACAAAAGGGCCCATAAAATCAATTCCCCATACATCAAAAACCTCCACAAATTGAATAATAGTTTGCGGCATTTGATTTCGAGCACCTAGATTGCCGGTTTTTTGGCACCTATCACATGTGGTACAAAATATATGTGTATCCTTAAACAAAGTTGGCCAAAAGAAACCACATTCTAATACCTTGAGAGCGGTTCTCTTACTCCCAAAGTGTCCTCCACAAGCATATGAGTGGCAAAAAGACAAAATAAAATTAAATTCAATTTCGGGAACACACCTACGTATTACTTGGTCACTACAATGTTTCCATAGGTATGGATCATCCCATATGTATTGGTTTCCTAACTTCTTAAGTTTGTCCCTCTCAGCAGAGACAAGTTCTTTGGGATTTGTTTAGACACTAAGTAATTAACAATATCAGCGTACCATAGTTCTCCAAAGGCAATTGAGAATAGTTGCTCATCCGGGAAACTTTCACGCAACGGGATAGTCTCCTTGTCCACAGCAAGTCGGCTCAAATGATCCGCAACGGTGTTCTCAATTCCTTTCTTGTCTTTGATTTCAATATCAAACTCTTGCAAGAGTAATATCCATCGTATGAGCCTCGGTTTCGCCTCTTTCTTTGTAAGCAAGTATCTAAGTGCTGCATGATCAGAAAAGACAACAACTTTTGTACCAATTAGATAAGAGCGTAACTTTTCTAAAGTAAAAACAATGGCTAATAACTCTTTTTCAGTGGTTGTGTAGTTTTGTTGGGCCTCATTTAACGTTCTAGAAGCATAATAAATGGCATGAGGTATCTTCCCCACACGCTGCCCAAGCACCGCACCAACCGCATAATCACTAGCATCACACATGAGCTCAAAAGGCTTGCTCCAATCCGGTGGTTTAATGATAGGGGCTGAAATCAAAAGTTCTTTCAAACGATTGAATGCCGCCACACACTTCTCATCAAAGTTAAAAACCACATCTTTTTGCAATAAGTTACAAAGTGGTGATGCTATCTTGGAAAAGTCCTTGATGAATCTACGATAAAACCTGCATGACCAAGAAAAGAACGTATCTCCCTCACCGTAGTGGGAGGGTTAGAGCACGAATAAGGTCTATCTTAGATTTATCGACTTCCAAGCCTTTAGAAGATATTATATGACCTAAAACTATGCCATGAGTTACCATGAAATGACACTTCTCCCAATTTAGCAAAAGATTTGTTTCAACACATCGTTCAAGGATTAGAGACAAATTATTCAAGCAAAGGTCAAATGAATCACCAAAGACACTAAAATCGTCCATGAACACTTCGATTATGTTTTCAACATATTCGAAAAGATACTTACCATACACCTTTGAAAGGTAGCTGGAGCATTGCACAAGCCAAAAGGCATCCTTCTATAAGCAAAAGTACCGAAAGGACAAGTGAAAGTGGTTTTCTCTTGGTCCTCCGGTCTTATCACAATCTGATTATAACTCGAATAGCCATCAAGAAAGCAATAATAAGAGTGTCAGCTAAACGTTCAAGCATTTGATCAATAAAAGGTAAAGGAAAGTGATCTTTTCTAGTGGTGGCATTCAATTTTCTATAATCAATACAAACCCTCCAACCGGTTTGCACACGCGTTGGGACAAGTTCATTCTTATCATTTTCCACCACCGTCACACCTGATTTCTTTGGTACTACTTGTACCGGGCTTACCCACTTGCTATCGGATATGGGGTAGATAACACCCACGTCCAAAAGCTTGAGTATCTCCTTTTTCACCACTTCCATCATGGGAGGATTCAAACGGCGTTGCGCTTCCCTTGTAGGCTTTGTATCATCCTCCACACGAATCTTATGCATACAAACGGCAGGGCTTATACCCTTGATATCGGCGATTGTCCATCCTATGGCCGTCTTGTACTTCCTTAGCACCCTTAGAAGTTTTTGCTCCCGTAATTCATTAAGCTCGTTAGAAACAATCACGGGTAAATCTTCATTGTCACCCAAGTACAAGTACTTTAAGTGACTTGGAAGAGGTTTCAATTCTAAACTTGGAGATTTAACAATAGATGGCACAAGTTTTTCATTATTGCATGGTAAAGAAGCATATGAAACATTCTTAATTGCTGATTTTTCCGGTAATGAGTCAAGAGAACCAATGGTTTCTTTAATCTCATCACTATACTCCAAACCGTTATCAATAGGTGTAGTGAGCACGGTTTCCAAAGTATCAACACCATTCAACTCAAATATTTGTTGCGCCAATGTGTCCATCACATCAATGGAGAAACAAGAGTGGACATCACTAGGATATCTCATCGTCTCGAAAATGTTGAAACGTATTATTTCTCCATCAAACTCCATAGTTAGCGTTCCCTTATCAACATCAATAATGGTTTTCGCCGTTTTCATGAAGGGACGCCCAAGTAGCAATGGAAGAGATGAGTCCGGTGAACCTTCATCCATCTCTAACACGCAAAAGTCCGCTGGAAATACAAGTTGATTAACTTTGCACAAGAACATCCTCAACAATACCCATTGGGTAGACATTAGAACGATCGGCTAATTGCAACACAATTCCAGACTTTTAAGAGGACCAAGATCGAGTGAATTATACATAGAGGCATGACATTAACGGATGCACCTAAGTCCAACATAGCTTTATTAAATGTGGTGTTACCAATTGTGACGGGAATGTCAAAGCTACGGGATCCTTGCACTTAAGTGGGAGTTTGTGTTGTAAGATTGTAGAAGCATTCTCCCCCACACTAAGCACTTCATTACCTTTGAGCCTTTGCTTATTGGTACACAAGTCCTTCAACACCTTTGCATACTTTGGAACTTGCTTGATTGCATCTATGAGTGGTATGTTCACATGGATCTTCTTAAGAATGTCTAAAATCTCCTTTTCTAGTTCCGCCTTCTTGGAATTTGCAAATCTGCGAGGGAAAGGTAGAGGAGGAACATAAGTAGAAACCGGAGTTTTAGAGTTAGAAATAGGTACCTCAGAAGTTTGGAGAGAATCCTCGGTTTTCTCCTCCAAAAAAAGTTCCTTTGGTGTTTCCACCGTGCCCGAATCGGCAACTTCGGGTTGCACAAGTTGTGTACCACTTCTCAACGTAATTGCATTGACACCCTCTTTTGGGTTGATAGTTTAAGAAGGGAGTTTCCCACCATTTTGTGCCTTTAATTGATTCAACTCCATAGCCATAGAACCAACTTGAGTTTGTAACTCCTTAACCGAACTCTCCATTCTTTGCATAAAAGATTTCAGCAACTCCTCCATATTGGACCCCATATTTTGAGGTTGTTGTTGTTGTTGAAATTGTTGTCTCGATTGGAATTGTTGTTGTTGAGGTTGAAATCCACTCGGGTTGTTGAATCGCTCCTTGCTTATTGGCATAGCTAAAATTGGGGTGATCTCTCCATCCCGGATTGTAAGTGTTGGAGTAGGGATCATACCGTCTTTGTTGATTTGGAAAGATCGCATTAGCTTGCTCGTCTTCATAAGCTTGAGTGGAACTCGGTATCACCGCAGCTGCAACTTGTTGAAGTATTGCGTTTATGTTACCCATTTGTTGACGAAGTTCCTCAACCTCGCTCACCTCACTCACCCTTCTTAGAATCACATCCGACCCACGACTCAAGAATTGTTGTGAGTTCGCTGCCATGTTTTCAATCAACTCTCTAGCTTGTGCCACCGTCTTGTTCACTAATGTACCACCACCCGCAGCGTCGAGGAGATTCCTATCACTTGATTGGAGTCCTTCATAGAAATATTGGATAATCACAGCGTCACTGAATTGGTGGTGAGGACAGCTTCCAACCAATCTCTTGTATCGTTCCCAACATTCATATAAGGATTCTCCCACGTTTTGCTTCATCCCACAAATCTCCTTGCGAATTTGAGTAGCCTTTGATGCAGGAAAATATCTCTCCAAAAAGAGTTTCTTCAACCCATTCCATGTTGTGACACTTCGGGAGGTAAATA
The DNA here is from genome assembly GCA_023531295.1 of Papaver armeniacum. Lineage (NCBI taxonomy): Eukaryota > Viridiplantae > Streptophyta > Magnoliopsida > Ranunculales > Papaveraceae > Papaver > Papaver armeniacum. The sequence continues at coordinate 664,249 of JAJJWW010013960.1, forward strand.
GTACAACCAATCCTTAGCACTATCCAATAAAGAGAAACGGAAAACTTTCAACATTGCACCATCCGCCGCAACATTCATTTGGAAGCATGGCCGTGACAATGGTGTGGAAGTCCATAAGATGTTTGTTTGGATCTTCATTCACCATGCCATGGAACTTTGGTAATTCTATAAGCAACCCCGGCTTGATCTCAAAAGTAGAGTCCGTTTGAATACACCCCTGTTGTGTATCTAGCCTATGAGAAGCCAACTCCTTGAGTGAACGATTTGCATCACCCATAGCTTCTTCTTCTTCAACTTGTGGTTCGTCTACGATTGGAACCTCTTTTCCTTCTTCTTGTTGTTGGAAAATCTCTTCTCCTACTTCCAACTCGTGCTCGTCGTTGTGTCTTGACTTGGTTGGAGTATTGTGCCTCGTCGAGTAGCTATCCCGCACCTTGGATAATTCCAATCCTTAGAAGCCAGAGATTAGGTACCTGCAAACAATTCTCGCAAACAAGTGAGAAACAAGACAAGAAACAAGAAGCAAAGATAAAAGCAAAAACAGAAATAAGAAACTAAAAACTTAATAACTAGCCGTGTGCCTCCCGGCAACGGCGCCAAAATTTGATCATTGTCGATCGTCAAAAATAATTTCACTTTCCTAAAGTATATGATAAGAAAGAGTTCGTATCCACGAGAGAGGCAATTGTAGTTATTTCGTAATCAATTTCTTAAAGTAACCAATTGGGGGATTTCTGAATTTTATGTAAACAATAAAAGTAAATTAAAAGCAAAGTAAATTGTAGAAAATAATCAATGGAGAAAGATATTGGTCAAGGAATTCATCTTCAATCTTAGACATGTGCTTGCATATATGATTAGAATTACAATTTAATCTCTTAGATTATCAAAAGCCTAGAGAATCAAGAGAGCAAGATAATCTATTAATTTCCTAAGTTCATCAACACACACATTAGAGCTGCGTATGTGAATTTTACCTAAAGAATAACTTAACGCCTTGCGCTAATCAAGTTCAATTCCTAGGAGCATTAAGTTTCAGAAATAGGCTAATCAATGCAATTGTCATGCGTTGCGCATAACAATTCGGACAATGGTCAAACTCTACATATGATTACGAGAGTGTATCACTACAAACCGTAAACATATCATGCTACTTGTATTCAAGGTTATCGCTTGATGAAAAACCCTAAAATAGCTATGGACTAAGATGCAAGTTCAATTAATTGGCCACTTAACTAATCAAACATCAAAATCCTATCACAATACTTCAATCATGTGATCATAAAAACAGTAGAGAATTGAACGATAATCAAGAGAGAAAACTAATACATAAAGCAAACACAAGTTTTAGAAATCGGACTACATCCTTAACCAATAATAGAGAATTTAGCTACTCATAGCTATGGAGTTCATCACAAAAATATAAGTTGAATAAAGAAAAAAGATGAACAAAAGCAAACCCTAGTTGTGCAACCAAAAACGGCTCTCCAAAGTTCCAAGAATAAGATGTAAGATGTCCTCCAAAAGTTGTAGAATTCCTCTTTTTATAGCTTTTCCTTTCTTCCAAAATTAGGTCAAATCTTCAAAGTTCATTAGATAAAAATCCACCAAGCCCATAAGAGAGAGAAACCCGTGTAGAAAATATGTCCAAAAAGTCGTCGCCGGAAAACTGGTATTGTGGCCGGAAATCGGCCGGAGAAGTGGCGGAGTCGGCTCCGGTGGCCGGCAAAGTCCGCCCCGGTCACCGGTTCAGCGATTCAACTCGGTCGGCCATCGGGTCGGTCAACGAATCAGCTCAGGTCAACTCGGTCAGACCCGAGTCACAAGAATCAGAAGCTGAGTGAGTTGAGTCAAGGTCTAACTCAGCCTGACTGGTTTTGGCCAAAGCCAATTTGCAGGCCATCTTGCCAGGCCAACCCTCTGATGCACCATCATTGTCTTCATTACTTCACTGCCAGCCATCATGGCCCTGGCTGCCAATTGCATCACTATTTCAATTCCTTCTCCCTGCAACAAAGATTTCTCGAGACAACCACTTCATTACCACCAAGCCATGACATTAACACCATCTCGCATCTCCTCACCCGGTTGCATTGCAGCCATCTCAACTCACTGCATAAAACACCAGTGCCTTGCTCTGTTTAACATCATTCCATCATTGAACTCGAACCATTCCGCCTGTGGCCTTCAAAAATCCACCATTCTTCTCTTCCCTGTATCGCAACTCGTAAAACAAGACATCACCGCATTCCTACCCGCAAACATCGCTCTACATCTCAGCCAATAACACAATCACCACCATTCTCCCCTCGGCTGATTACCCGAGCTCACAACCACCAGTTTATGGCCATTACATATTCCCCCGTTATCCGCACCAAAGACTCGCAATGCCATTTCTCCATAACATCATTTTGCACCTTCTTGTTTAGCTCAAGTCTGGTACCTGCGACTTTCTGTAACTTCAGCTTGCACTTCATCCTCCAATGCCAGTAGCTGTAGCTTCATACACAGCACCACCAGACCACCTACACCTGCAATGCCTCAGCCTACAATTCCATCCACCATTTCAACAAGTCTTCGCCAAGAGCCAGTGCAGCACTAGAACAGCTTCAGTTCCAACTCCTTCGCAGCTTCACATTCCCTGGCAGCTTAGCAACTCCAACCTCAGGTTCAGCTCAAGTTCAACCACCAGCTCATCTTGAGCTCAACAGCAACATAACTCCCATTATCTCCCTGATACTTCAACTATCACCATTCAACATAACCCATGAAAAACTTCACAAAGAACATCGATTTTTGCCACTTTGTCTTGACCATGTCAATCACCAACACCACTAGATCTCGTGAATCTCTTCTCTCATCTTGATTCAAACAACACACAAAGACATTCCCTGCGTTAATGCCCCCAGTTCCATTCCTTGCTTGAAAGTGCACCATTCCAACAACAAAACCTCCACACTGTCATGACCAACTCCAACTCCCATTAACATCACAACATCTTCTCAAGCTCTCAGATTCAAATCTGAGCTCATAACTTCATTCCTTGTCGCACTTTTGATTCCATCTCTGTATCACAAGCTTCAGTAAATTTCACCAAGACCAGCTCCAAATCGACTCCACTACAGATCTATCTCGAGCTCCTGATTCATCCAATTCAGCCATCATAACCCATTACTCAATCAGCTCCAGATCCCCTTTTATTCATCTGATTTACGCTCAATAATTTCCACCAAATTCTCACATTTCAACCACAGACTCTGCAAACTTTTCCCTTGTATGAACTTGTCCTGACCCTCCGTGAAAACTCCTTGTTTCGAATCGAAGCTTAGGTCTTCATCTCAAGATCCAGCAGCTGAGCAACAGCATCATACCACCATCTTCAGCTTCATCCATCAATCTGAAACAAACCCCTGTCACATTTCTTCCTATTGCACTCAACAGAAACACCAGCAGATCCAATCTCCTCTCGATTTAATTTCTTCAAACTCAGATACCCAAACCCATTTCGTCACCAACAAATCACTTAGAGTGAAAGTTCTACTAATTTGCCAGAAGAACCCTTGAATTGTTCGGTCCTCAAAATTCAGTGAACATCCTTCCATCACAACAGCTATCTCTCCCTGTATCTCTCGATCTCTCTGATACTTTACTCTCTCTGAATTCCAGACGGACAAGATTGAGAGATGATTCTCATTCGAGGTCATGTAGGAACCAAAATTACTATCGGCACCGATCGATCGGATAAGGGCTATGCCACTCTCATTTGACCTATCGGTTTCGTGGAACCGATCGTCTATTCGATCTCTTGCTCAACTATCGGTGAACCGACAGTTCATTCTTCGCCTCCTTCTCACGCACTTGGCCCGCTCCAATTATAGCTCGAATGTGAATCGGCCTTTGTGCTCATTTTCGTTCCAAATGGCTAATTTCTTCTCCTTTTGTTCTCGGTGACTCCATGGCACCTATAAAACTCAAAAGCAAACATAAGATACATAATTCACACGAAAAATAACAAAGAAAGCATAAACTCTAGATAGAAAATACGGTGTATTCTACACCTATCACTTTCCTATCAAGACATCTCTCTCAACCATTCTTGCTCAAAATATGTTAGAGGGAACAATGGAACTTATTGGAAGAAAAGATCTTCTTGAAGGTGATATTGCTATAGCAAAGATGAGTATCTCTGGGTATGAATAATCTATTGCTAATCATAGATGTCCAGAAGACTTTGGAGAATCTATCTAACTAGATGATAATTGAAACCAAATACTTAATTCTCATTCATTCTGGCCCCACTTTTTGATGATGTGGATTGCTATAATAAGAGAATTAGGAAATAGAACTCTCTTATTGATTGTTGCCCCACACAAGAAAACTACACTTTTAGTTACACCTGATTTACACCTCCATCTTCCCCTTTTTCGAACTTTTGACCCCCACTTCCTGTTTCCACTAATTTTTAACTGCCCGTAATTAAAATTAGAGAAATCAAAACAAAGTAACCAACAAAACTAATTATCCTTTTGTAATCAAAACTTTTTCCTATTCCAAGCCGCTGTAATCAAAACTAATCAGTTTGTACTAAAGAATCAAAGTTTTGAAGGTAAGTTTCGTTTTTAATCTCTCGGATTTTTTTTTATTTCCCATAGTTAATTAGCTAAACTAAACATTGATTGTCCTTAGGTATCTCAAAGGCCTTACAAGTTACAAGCGATGATGATTCTGCCATTTTCCGCCATTATTTTGGGTAAGCCTAAGGTCCTAAATCTACTGTCATTATATTGTTTCTTTAGATATTTGAAGAGATATCTTTTAATCACTAAATGTCTGTTTGTATTAATGTCACAACCAATGTTTTATATGGCTAAATGAGAACTTCTTTCCGTTTTCAATTGTTGCACTTTAAGTGTTTGTTAAACTACTTTAACAAAAAGGATTTGAAAGAAGAGAAATGGCATCAGGCGGAGAAACTAATAAATACCAGGTTTGTTTCCTAAGATGATTTGTATGGTAAGGTCCATGCATAGGTTTCTCTTAAGCAACCAGTCATATTTTTTTCCACAATTGGGAATAGTGTTTAGGTGAATTTTTTTGTTGCAACAGTATTTAGCAATTGAGATTTCAGATAAATGTTTTCGTTGTCCATGAAAGTTGCGGCATCAATTATACCTGAGTTTGTAAATGTTAAGAAAAGCACTGCCATGAGTATGTTTCATATTCATGGTCATTAGTCTTTTGTGCAAATTTATGCATGTTCGTGTAAAATGGTTAACTCTTTAAGGTGAATTCAGCTTAAGAAATTCCTTGATGAGTAATTACTTCATTCCTTTTCTTTTCATAATGGAAATTAAATTTCTGCAGTTATTTATATGTGCTCAATTTTGTCTTTGTATCCGTTGGCAGATATTGGAGCAGTGGAGTCTCATTTTACCCCAGCCTCATATTTGAATCTGCAGGTAAAATGAAAATTCATTTGGTTTTACATACCATTTTCGTTAATTACCTTCTTTTTTTTTTCGATCGGCATTCGTTAACTACCTGTTACAACGAAAGCTACAACATGTATATATTCTCTTATCTCAGACAATAATGAATTATATATTTTTATTTTGGTATTGGTTTGTAGAACTCAAGAGTTAAACAGTAACAACTTTAGAACTTAGATAATCAACATAAAATCTAACTCCGATAATTTGAAGTTAACATGCTCAACTTAGATATTACATATATAGTTGATTACTTGCTCATCTGATATAAGATTAAAGTATTAGTTACAGTTACAAATTTGTCGGAAAATGCTACATTGGACCGAACCAAGGATAAAGAATCCTGGAATTGTTTTGACGTGCAGTTTGCTTTCGAGATTTTAACCTTTAATAATTGTTGCATGAGATGTATCTTCCTTTCAAGAAAACTTTCCATACTGGCCATCTGTAGTTCTTCGTGTGTTTTTCCAGAAAAAATATTTATACTTTGTGATCAGATGGGTGCGCATAAGAGAAGTAGCATTGCCTTCACTTGAAATAATCGATCACCGGGGCCACTCGGCATATTCACATGCGGACTTCCTTTGACGTCGGTGAATGAGGTCTCATAATTTTACCTTTTTTTATGTGCTTTTCTTTTGATTCTACTACGAATGTGCATTGTACTTGACATTGTGATGTTTTTCATATTTTGTAGGAAATTTGCACCCATTTCTTACTTCTGCACTTTATTGTAATTTGGTTCCCTCCATAATCTATATGTACGAGCTAATCTCTAGAATTTGAATAAAAATTCTAGGAACTCATTAATGAAATATATAACACATAGTAGTTTGGTTTGGTACTCTGGGTTGGATTTCTAATTCTACAGGTTCGTTGTCTGAATGGATTGAAAGTTGCTTTGATGGTCTGCAGAACGGTTCCATCAAAGAAGGTGAAATAATTAACAGGGCCATCGTTGCTTGGAATATCTGGATAACAAGATGCAACAAAGTGTTTCAGCAGTCAAATCCTACGCCTGAAGTTAATATTCAACAGTGTAAATCACTGATGGAGGAACACATATCTAGGATCTATAATTCTCCTCACCCTTCTCTTAGAGTTAACCGTATTAATGCTCACTGGATTCCTCCACCTATAGACACTTTAACCATTAATTGTGATGGTTCCTTTGATTCGTATAACCTTACTGGGGGTATTGGTCTAATCCTTCGAAACTCTGCAGGTACACAGCAGGCAGCAAGGTGCATCTACCTGAATCAAGTCAGAACTGCTGAGCAGGCTGAGTGTATGGGACTCTGGAGAGCGGTGCAATGGGCGAAATACCTACAGCTTGATAGAGTGATCTTTGAAATGGATGCTAAAGTGGTTGCAGATGCAGTCAATAATGAAAACAGTTCCATAGATTGGAGACTACACCATATTGTTCAAGACATCAAGCATTTATTTTCAGTTTTTAGAAGTTGGAAACTCATTTATGTTCCAAAACAAAGAAATAAAATAGCTGATATTCTAGCCAACATGGCTAGAACAAGTAGGTTTTCTAATTCCTGGGTTGTTCTTCACCTCCTGAAATTTTACTTCAGCTTGCTGAAGATGCTTCTCATGTACTGGTTTAATAGTTCTTAATCAATACATCTTTTCAGTTTCAAAAAAAAAAAATATAACACATAGATACATATCTCCACCATTTCCATGGCATACCGAGTTCAACGCATATAGGAGTTTGTGAAAGAACTTGAAAGTCAGGTTAGTTGAGGTAATTTAATCGAGACTCTTCTCCTATAATGAAATTACCCTTTTACCTTTTGTTTATGGTAACATACATGAAGGAAACTTTACCAACAAAGATCACCATTAAAGGCAAAGGAAATTCAAATGTACAGGACTAACGGAGGCTCATTGCCAAACTCTGGAGTATCTTTCAGCAGGTAGAGAAATAACATTATTGCAATGCATCCATTTTCGAAGACCACTCCTACTGCACAACAGGATGATGATGCTCAACAAGGATAGACTTTATGTTACAAATGATGTGACCACATACATCATGAAAGTGGGATGGTGGATCAGGTGAAGGCATCTCCTCAGACATTATTGGCCAGATTATTTAGTGTATCATGGGAAAGTTTGAAGCTCATGTGGAAGAGGAGGAGATGCTACCCCCGTATAGAGTATGTCACAGTAAACCCAAAGCCCTTATTTGTATGCCTATTGGCCATTTATAATTTAAATAATGGCAGGCACCAGATAATATCTTTTTCTAACTTGATGAATGTATAGAAACGCACAGGCATTCCATAAAAAAAAAAAGAAAAAAAAAAGAAAAATTACTACCTCCCGGTGCGCAGCACGGGTTACTATCTAGTTTAAAAGAAATTTAGAATACTGTAAAATGGATCTAACCGAAACCAAGTTACTTCTAAAGGAATTCTCCAGTAAGGCATGCAGAGCAAAAATAAGATTAAATTCTTATATAAACTTAGGCTACTTTATGTAAAGCCTATTATGAATAAAACTATCTTATTTATGAATAAAATTATTAGTTTATAATTTTTCTTGTGATAGTTTTCGTTTACATAGCCTGTGCTTGAATGCTTTATCTTATTGTTATGTATGTTTATGGGATGTTTGATTTCGGTTTTTTTTAACCTTAATATTCGATCTCATATGATGTGAACCCTTATGGTTTGGGTGACTTTTTGGTTTAGCAGGATTAAGTTCTAGCCCATGTTGGTAGGCTTTATCAAAGGATCATTAGGGGTTCTGATTGAAACTAATATGTGAAAAAGTCACAATATTTTGAATCGTTTGGTTTAGCATAAAAGCATATGTGTTTTGGGGTTTCAACTTTTGCGTTGCATTAGTTAAAACCGGTTTTCAACCTTTCTCTGGTAAAGGTTGGTTTTTGTTGTTGTTCTTTTGTCTTGCAAGAGGATGACAACATAATGGGGGAGAGTTCTAACTTGAACTGGCGCTGAATGACATATCTTAAGGGGAGAAGAGGATGTGGAACTTGAGGTAACGAATTTGTTAGTTGATCATTTTCCTGTTTAAGAAAAGCCTGATTTTATTGCATATATTTATTGCTTTTGCTTAACAAAATTTTGGTACAATTGATGTTCTATTCCATTATTTGTGTATGGATTTGTGTGCGATTCAATTGTTTACGGTTAGGAAAAACTATTGTTATCTTGCTTTATTATTTGGTATCAATTGTTTAGGCTTACGAAATTTCGGTGCAATGGCGGTACTTTAATGTCTATGTTGTTTCAATTGCTTCCGGTTGAGGTAAATAATTATGCAAGTTGATTTATTTGGTTTGAATGAATTGTTTATGGCTTAAAAAAAGGTTTTTGGGATGAATTGTTTAGTCCAATTCGATTCCGGATAAGTGAAACTAAGTTAATTCTGATCTTAGTTAGACTTATCAAAGTGGAGGTTTTGGTTATTCAAGTCTAATCGAATGCCTTAACAAGAAATGCTAGTTAACTAACCTAGTACTTGTCTTGTTTAAAAGTGAAAGGTATAAGTTATTATTTGAATAATTAGAACCTGATGAGAAAAATAGAGTTAATTCTTATCTTTATTTTGGTCTTATCGAACAAGCGATTGTATTTGTGCAATCGGTTTAGCAAAGGAACTAAGGTGCTTAGTCGATTTTTGGTTTGCTAAACTATTAGGGAAATTGCTTCGGGCAATTGTTTCTTTGGTAACATATCAAAACAAAATTACTTTGTAGTTTCGTTTTTGATATTGGTTATCAAAAATGGTGTGTGGAACCCTCGTGCTTAACTCTTATAGGTTGCAAGTCTTTTGAGATTTGTAAGATCCTTTCGGTTTTACTTTTATTTGCTCGTACCTTTGTCATTTTGTGACAAAAAGGGGGAGAAATATATGGAGTAAACAAGTGATTTTGTATCACTAAGGAAAGGACATTGGTGCTTAAACGTTACATCTAACGAAAGTGTAAAGCATAGACTAAGGCGGGTAGCAGATCATATTGATACTTGTAGTTATATGGACTACAAAGGAAATAACAAAGACGTGCGGATTGAAAATCTACCTATCTTACCTTTAGGGGGAGTATTAGCTTTGTTATTATAATGTCAACAACGGTATTTATGGATTGAATGTATACATGTTATTGTGCTGTTGAATTTGTGAATTAAGCGTATGTGTAATGAATTCTTGTAATTTGTTTATCCATATGATGTAAGAGTTTTGTCACTAAAATTGACAAAGGGGGAGATTGTTAGAGCATTGCTCGGTTGAACCCACCAAGCATTGGTATGTCAAGTTTGGTTGTCATATTTTAGTGAACCAAAACTCATTTAAAGAGTCACTTGATTATTTACTAGAGTCAACTTCGTACAGGTTTACTAGAAAGTTATTAGGATATGAGACTTGCAAGTATTACGTGAAAACTTGAAGAATGTGAAGAAGTAAGGAGCTACAACGACGACATCATCCTTCCTCTTGAGGTTAGTAATATTTGACTTGAACTGTTTCATTCCTAATATATCTTTCAAGTCGTGCATATTGAAAACATAACTGTGAAGCTGTGAATGATTATACTCTAGTTAGACATAGTATTAAGGAATTAAAATACGAAGTATAACGTTTATCTTTTGAACTTCGTATATAAGACATCGACATAATCGTATGAATGCTATTGTGATTATGTATGGGTATGGGTGAATATTTCATCCTAGGAAACAATGTTTTACATTCGTTTAAAGGAAGTACAATTCATAAACTTTTTTTATGAATTGAAAGGGAAATTGCTAGGCTTATTGGTATTGTTATTCATTGCAAACCTTTGGATTACCAATATGTGTGTTTAGTATAACCACTCATAACTTGTTTATGTATCTTGCTAAAACTATTCACAAGGCCTGACTTTTGTATTGGTATGACTTTTATTAGTGAAACCGATCTTAAGTAATCACCTGAGATGGTATGATCGATTTGTTATAATTGCTATGACCAACTCTAGACATTGGGGAACCGATCCTAGTAAGAGGTGCAACTGATCACAAGCAAAGGGGAATCGATCCTTGTAAGAGGTACAACAAGTCTTAGATATTGGTAACCGATCCTATGACTTGTGCAACCGAATACAAGTTAGATACCATAAATATGTGGTAACCGATCCTAGTACCTAGTCAACCAAATTTTGGAAAGCTAGTGTGACTGATGCTAGTACCCAGATGGAGGTAGAACCGAAACTTGTTTTGGTAGAACCGTGAAACCCATGATTGGTGATTTGATAGGATAATCAATCAAATAGTTCTTGGAAGTCAGATGAACCAATTCTAAACTTGTTTGTAAGTGTGGCAAACCGGTTCCAAGATTGTAAATATGAAAAAGGATTTACAAAGTAAAGAAGTCGACATACTTTGAACATGTGTAGTAACGCTTATCTTTTATTGTTCAAAGATATTCCTTAATAGCTAAAGGAGAATCCCGGATCGAAATAAATTGATAATCTTTTAATTAAGGTTTTTAGTTTTATATGCTTTTAATTTCCAGCAATTAAAATGCGTATCTTTAGAAAATATAAATTGGTAATGTGCATTTACTAATTGGAGATTTGCTACTGAGATTTCGTGTCAATATTTGGACAAAGCATTTCCATGAATTATGGAAACCGAATTTGGAAATATATTGCATATCCTGAGAATATTTTCGGTTTTGGAAATTCCTTGGTGTCCAAACTTCCTTAGTCTATAAATATTGAAGTTTGCATTTCGAGCAAACTAATCCTCAGAGCCATCAAAACTACCTTGTTGTGTTGTTACTGGTGGAGCCATCTATTCAGAGAGGAAAGTAACCTAATTAGGAGAAATCTCTTACGACTACTCGTTTTAAAGACTTCTTTGGGATTGGGAAGCTCTACGAGTACCGTTGGTGGGAAACTAGATAATTGCAGTTTATTATTAGTTTTCAATTGATTTGATTGACTAACGGTTGTTGAAATTTGATTGCACCTAGTTTGTTTATGCTTGAGAATCTTCTCTTCTGATATAAGATTCACTCAAACTAGATCGAAGTTTCGACGGGGATCTTTAGATTGTTTGAGATCTAAAGACGTCTTGTGATAATCCATTGTTAACAGACTCCATTCTGTGTGTGATTGATCACAAGGGATTCAAGTTCATTGTGTTCAGGTGTTTATTGAAGATCTAAGAAGATTTGAAGACGAAGAAGATTTCTGATTTGGGTTCATAATCTTTGGTGTGCACAAAAACTTGATCGTCTGGGGATCCAACTATAATCGGTTTATCTTTGTGATAATATTGATTGATTAGTTGAGTAGATCGGCATCAATACGTTTCTTTGTGATTCAAAGTATTGATTGCATAGTCTCAACAATTACTTTGGTAGTTGTTGAAAAGATAGATCTAATGACTTGACAAAGGAGTTTATTGGGATAAACGGAAGAGCCTTTTGTCAAACTCATATCACGTTGTTTGAAAAGAGTTGTTACCGAACATATTTGTTGTTCCTTTACTGTTTGGAATACGAACCAAAGGAATTGTTCCAAGTACGTGACTTATTTCAAGTTGGAGGTGCAGGGATACAGATGGAACTAGGTGAACTATAGGTTTAGTTGCTTGGTCTCAACTATACGAAGTTGGTTTAGATTTTGTATAGCGGCTTAAACCTGAGACTATTCAATTCTGGACAAGGTCCCGGGGTTTTTCTGCGTTTGCGGTTTCCTCGTTAACAAAATCTTGCTGTGTCTTTTACTTTTCTATTTCCGCAATTATAATTGTTTTTATTATAATTAGAAGCAAAATACACAAATGTTAATTCCTATTTACATGATAGCAATCCTATTGTGTTTGGTTAAGTCCGAACCTATTATCAAGTAAACATACTTCATTGTTGGATCAATCTATCCAACAACTACCAAAGTAGCAGAGTTTAGATTATGCAATCAATAATAGGATCTTATCAATATGCTAAATACTGATGACGATATACGCAACTAATCAATCAAATATATCAATGATAAACCGATTATAGTTGGATCCCATGCTGATCAAGTTTTGTGCACACCAAAGATTATGAACCCAAATCAGAAATCTTCTTCGTCTTCAAATCTTCTTAAATCTTCAATAAACACCTGCACACCACAACTTGAATCTCTTGTGATCAATCACGCACAGAACAGAGTCTGTTAACAATGGATTATCGCAAGACATCTTTAGATATACAACCAATTCTAAAGATCCCGTCGACACTTTGATCTAGTTTGAGTGAATCTTATATTAGAAGAGAAGATTCTCAAGAATAAACAAACTAGGTGCAATCAAAGTTCAACAACCGTTAGTCAATCAAATCAAACCGAAAACTAATAATACTGCAATTATATAGTTTCCCACCAACGGTACTCGTAGAGCTTCTTGATCCCGCAGAAGTCTTTAAACGAGCGATCGTAAGAGATTTCGCCTAATTAGGGTACTTTCCTCTCCGAATAGACGGCTCCACCAGGAACAACACAACAAGGTAGTTTTGCTGGCTCTTAGGATAGTTTGCTCGAAATGCAAACTTGGGTATTTATAGACCAAGGAAGTTTGGACACCAAGGAATTTCCAAAACCGAAAATATTCTCAGGATATGCAATATATTTCCAAATTCGGTTTTCATAATTCCTAGAAATGCTCTATCCAATATTAACCAAAATCCTACTAGAAAATCTCCAATTAGTAAATGCATATTACCAATTTTTATTTTCCAGAGACATGCAATTTGATTGCTGGTAATTAAAAGCATATAAAATGAACAACCTTAATTAAAAGATTCTCAACTTATTTCGGTCCGGGATCTCCTTGAGTTATTAAGGAATATCTTTGAACAATAAAAGATAAGAGTTACTGAACATGTTCAAAGTATGTCAACATCTTATTTATTTGTAAATCCTATTTCATATTTATAATCTTGGAACTGATTATACCACACTTCCAAACAAGTTTAAAACCGGTTCATCTGATTTCCAAGAACTATGTGATTGATCAAATCAACACACTAATCATGGGTTTACGGTTCTACCAAACACAAGTATAAGATTTACCTTAATATGGGGCCGGTTACATCAGTTACCAAATTGGTCACGTCAATTACCAGGACCGGTTACCATATTCTAATGGTATTACTTTTGATCGGTCACACCAGTTACTAGGATCGGTTACACCAATTACCAGGACCGGTTACACCAATTACAAGGATCGATTACACATTCTTTTGTGATCGGTCACACCAATTACTAGGATCGGTTACACCAATTACTAGGATCGGTCACACCAATTACAAATATCCATCATGCCATCTTAGGATTACTTAGGATCGGTTACATTAATAAAAGTCATACCAATACATAAGTCAGGCATTATGACTAGTTTTACCAAGATACATAACAAGTTATGACCGGTTCTACTAACTCACACATAAAGATATGCAATGAATAACAATACCAATAAGCCTAGCGATTTCCCTTTCTATTCACAAAACAAGTTCATGAATGTACTTCCTTTAAACGAATGTAAACATTGTTTCTTAGGACGAAATCTTCACCCATACCCATACACATAATCACATTAGCATTCATACGATTATGTCGATATCTTATTGTTGATGGTGGTTTTTAGCTTAGGGTTAAAGTCGTAAAACCCTAGTCAGACAGTGACGTCACAGAACTTGAGTAATAATGTCCAAACCAAGCACATTTATTGAACCCTTTAATTTGTCTGCGAGAAAATTACCAGGGTACCTTTTTTCTAATTAATTACTAATTAGGGTTTCGATAGGCCAAAACCCTAATTCCCACGCCACTTGTGCCAATGGCAAACCGTGCAAGCCACATCCACCGCGCCAAGGCATGCCAACCATGCTAGCCGCACCCTTGCGCCAATGGCAAACCGTGCTAGCCACACCCACCGTGCCAAGGCATGCCAACCATGCTAGCCGCACCCTAATGCCAATGGCAAACCGTGCCAGCCACACCCATCGCGCCAAGGAATGCCAACCATGCTAGCCGCACCCTTGTGCCAGCGGCAAACCGTGCCAGCCACAATCACCGCGCCAAGGCATGCCAACCATGCTAGCCGCACCCTTGTGCCAATGGCAAACCGCGCCGGCTACACCCACCGCGCCAAGGCATGCCAACCATGCTAGCCGCACCCTTGTGCCAATGGCAAACCGCGCCAGCTACACCCACCGCGCCAAGGCATGCCAACCACGCTAGCCGCACTCTTGTGCCAATGGCAAACCGTGCCAGCCACACCCACTATGCCAAGCCAAACATCACCTTGCCTTGGTCCTAGCCATGCTAGCCGCACCTACCAAACCCTTGGCCCCACATGCCAAGCCAAACCGCACCTTGCCTTGGCCCTAGCCATGCTAGCCGCGCCATGTGCCAACGGCATGCCAAACCCTTGGCCCCACCATGCCAAGCCAAACCGCACCTTGCCTTGGCCCTAGCCATGCTAGCCGCGCCATGTGCCTACGGCATGCCAAACCCATGGCCCCACCATGCCAAGCCAAACCGCACCTTGCCTTGGCCTTAGCCATGCTAGCCGCGTCATGTGCCAATGGCATGCCAAACCCTTGGCCCCACCATGCCAAGCAAAACCGCACCTTGCCTTGGCCCTAACCATGCTATCCGCGCCATGTGCCAACGGCATGCCAAACCCTTGGCCCCACCATGCAAAGCCAAACCGCACCTTGCCTTGGCCCTAGCCATGCTAGCCGCGCCATGTGCCAACGGCATGCCAAACCCTTGGCCCCACCATGCCAAGCCAAACCGCACCTTGCCTTGGCCCTAGCCATGCTAGCCGCGCCATATGCCAACGTCATGCCAAACCCTTGGCCCCGTGCCAAGCCAAACCGCACCTTGCCTTGGCCCTAGCCATGCTAGCCGCGCCATGTGCCAACGGCATGCCAAACCCTTGGCCCCACCATGCCAAGCCAAACCGCACCTTGCCTTGGCCCTAGCCATGCTAGCCGCGCCATGTGCCAACGGCATGCCAAACCCTGGGCCCCACCATGCCAAGCCAAACCGCACCTTTCCTTGGCCCTAGCCATGCTAGCCGCGCCATGTGCCAACGGCATGCTAAACCCTTGGCCCCACCATGCCAAGCCAAACCGCACCTTGCCTTGGCCCTAGCCATGCTAGCCGCGCCATGTGCTAACGGCATGCCAAACCCTTGGCCCCACCATGCCAAGCCAAACCGCACCTTGCCTTGGCCCTAGCCATGCTAGCCGCACCTACCAAACCCTTGGCCCCACATGCCAAACAAACCTAGCCGCGCCACCATGCTGGCCTTCCCTACGCGGCTACCAAAAATGAAGGCGTGCGACGATCCACGGTCCCCCTTCAATCCCAGGAGCAAATCCTAGCCATCCAAGGTTACTAGACGACGCATGGTAACCTTCGGCCCGAAAACCTAAGTATGGCCACGACAAACCATGCCATGCCAACGGCATGCCAACCTGGCCGTGCCACCATGCTGGCCTTCCCTACGCGGCTACCAAAAACGAAGGAGTGCGACGATCCACGGTCCCCCTTCAATCCCAGAAGCAAATCCTAGCCATCCAAGGTTACCAGACGACGCATGGTAACCTTTGGCCCGAAAACCTAAGTTTGGCCACGCCAAACCATGCCATGCCAAGGGCATGCCAACCTAGCCGCGCCACCATGCTGGCCTGCCCTACGCGGCTACCAAAAACGAAGGCGTGCGACGATCCACGGTCCCCCTTCAATCCCAGGAGCAAATCCTAGCCATCCAAGGTTACCAGTCGACGCATGGTAACCTTTGGCCCGAAAACCTAAGTTTGGCCACGCCAAACCATGCCATGCCAACGTCATGCCAACCTAGCCGCACCACCATGCTGGCTTTCCCTACGCGACTATCAAAAACGAAGGCGTGCGACGATCCACGGTCCCCCTTCAATCCTAGAAGCAAATCCTAGCCATCCAAGGTTACCAGACGACGCATGGTAACCTTTGGCCCGAAAACCTAAGTTTGGCCACGCCAAACCATGCCATGCCAACAACATGCCAACCTAGCCGCGCCACCATGTTGGCTTTCCCTACACGGCTACCAAAACGAAAGCGTGCAACGATTAACGACTATCTTTCCTCTTGAGATGCAAAATCTCGACCGTCGAATGTCATAAAGCTAGCAAGTCTCCCCAGTGCGACTTGCCAGGCAACAACAACATGCTACATGTTTTCCACAAAAACATTCGAGACATCAACACATATCACAAACTGGGGGATCCTCTTTGGGTATTGGTTTGGCGGGTTACAGCGTGCGGCGTACACTACGCCCGTCATAAGGAAGTGTCATAAGGATGAGGCGGTTAGTAAATACAGGGAGTTAATGGTGAAACGTTATTTTTATGGTACATCAATTCCATGCGTTAACGGTTTTATGGAGCATCAATTCCATGCGTTAACAGTTTTATGGAACATCAATTCCATGCGTTAACGTTACCACCTCCTCCCATTTATTCACCCATTCCTTAATGAGACCGGAGTACGTTTCACTTCGACTTGAATAAATAGGTCTTACCTATTTCCACCGAACAACAAGTTCATTCGGGAATATACAACACTCAAAAAATACTTGCTAGCTTACCATTTGTTAGCCTTCCCACTTTTCTGATACAAGTCACAGTAACACAACTACTCTTCCAGAATCAACTATTCTGGTCTCATCACTTTCCTTGCTTCCCTCCCCAAAACCAACCTATTCTCCTTCACTTTGTGACCGAAGCAAGTCCGGAATGGCCATTTCTTGGTTTAGGCCGGATTTGTACAGATTGATCTCTCGAATCTAAAGTACTCCCTTGAAGTACATTGTTTAGGGTTTAAATTTGTTCCTCACTCGCACACCCGAAATTACCAAAATCAGCAGAAACTATTTTCACCCTCAAACAATTGGCGACCACAGTGGGAGATTGATCTTTCGGTTACAATGTCAATCTTCGACCATCGATCTCATGCTTCGACCCAGACATCGAGATGGTAGAAGCAGGAGATCCGCTCAAGGATCGACGACTCAGTTACCAGACGGCTCGGTTATCAGTCATGACACGACAAGGGATGATTGGGGACTTCCCAGAAAATTGGAGCAAGCGATCCGCCCGAGAATCAGCAAGGCAACTTAGTAACGACTGGGGACATTCTACAATCACGACGGCGCTTCCCATAAAACTCAGTATTACACCCGGAAGGTCCCCTTTTCATCAGGAGACCTGAGAAACCGAGTAAGTATTACCTAGACAAGATACACGGTTTGCTATTTCAAGTTTCCATGAGAATGAAAAAACCGATAGTCATGTTATGTTTCATCCCATGTCATCTACCAAGCGCACGGTTCCATGGTTTCCCTGGGATGCTTGCAACACTTCCAATCATAACCAAGACAACATTTATTCCTAAACAATTCAAAATCCAAAAGAATAATCCAAAACCATCAAGGTAACATTTATCTGTCAACCCCAAAAATCCAGAAAATAAAAACCATAAACCAGGCGCTTCCATTTGCCTTTCAAAATAAATAAATAAAGAAGTTCAGAAGACAGAAATGTATTCAAGGGAAGTTTTCCAACAGCGGCTTCTTCCTCTTTGCAAAGGCCTCCCTCGTGCTCTGGAGAGCCATCCTTTTCAACTTCAGCTGCCTACATAATCTTTTGAATTCCGCTTCCTGCTTCTTCACCATGTCTGCGGAAGGACCTTCGACTGTTTAGGCCAGGAACTTTTGAACCTCGGAGAAACCGTCGACGAACCAAGAAGCATTGAACTCGAACTTTATGCACATGTCACGGTGGAACCTCCAGCTCGAGATTACGTCCTCAGAAACCGTATGACCAGTCACGTTGCACATATCGTCAATCGAAGACAAGGCTTCCTCCACACGCTTGACCAACGCGTATCGGCTAGTAATTTTCTTGGTCGTGGCAATATGACCGTAGCTTTCCTATATCTTGGTATATAACGCCTCATGTTTAGCTGGAACGCTAAATCCCTCAATCAACACGTGATCCGGATAAGGAACTAGGTATGGAGGAACAAAGATAGCGCCTGCGACTGCATCAGGCGAAGGATTCCTAACAATAATTGCGCCAACATTCACGTGAGCAATCTCCGCTGTCTGAGTCACAACAATGCTTCCATCTTGATCGGCCTCTGTTTCAAAGCCACCAGGCTTGGCTGACACGGCTGGAGACAAAGCCGTGTCTTCACCAGTTTCCATCTCAAGTTCGTCTTCAGAACCGGCTTCGCTCTGTGATATCATGGCTTAGACACTCTTTAAAAAAAAGGAGAGGAAGAAGTAAGGAAGAACAAGAGCATGGAGAAGACTCACTGATTCGTTTTCAGACCGACTAGAGGAAGATTCAGCACTGCTATCGGAAGAACTACTCTCGCCATCTCTGGACTCTGAGCTTTCATCCTTCTCGGATTCCCCTTCTTCATGGGTAGGCTCAGCATCGCTGCTTTCCGTCTCAAGAGGTGCAGTTTTCTGACTACGTTCAAGTTTAGTGAAGGCGTTCATGCTGCTAAGACCCTAGGCAAGGCACAAGAACAGACACTCAGAAATGAGACAAAGATATACGCAATCCGACTGAATCAGGAAGAAAATTATACATACTCGCATATTGGAAGAGCTAAAAGTCGGGAGAGCCATCGGATCCGACTGAAAACCACCAGCACGGCTTTTAGATCTTCGCTCCTTCACTTGGGGACTATCTGCATTCGGGCTAACGGATTTTCGCTTGGGATCCCTCAACAATGGATGTTCCGCTAAAATCGCAGGAGAAGGCTTACCGCGACGATTTTCTACCACATGGATAACAAGAAACTCATTCTGCCAAAATATGTTATATTTGGAGGTTATTGATGGATTTCGTTCCGCAAGCAGAAAAGGGAGACTTTGACCCGACGCAAGAGCACTAGCATCGAGAACAGTGGATAACGGCATTTCTGGAACAACCGGCTGACGAACGAGTGGGACCCCTTGGTCAAAACCCATATGCCGAGCCGCCCTATAAATGTTGTAAGAGATCGCTTTGCAAGATCCTCGAAAGAAAGACGGTACATGACCGGGGCGTGCAGCTTCGCATGAACACCATCTCTCCAACACTCAGATCCTCTTTATCAGAAGACAAAGACATGTTCGGAACAGAGCAAAGGTGCGATCTGAGTTATAGACGCATACACCGGATCCCATGGACGAAAATTAACCGTGTACGAGTTGTCAAGAAATCCAACCAGGTTCGAGCCAATCTTTGGACGCCTATTCGACCAGCGCAGTATCCTGGAGCCACCCCAAGACTCGGGAAGTACAGCCAACGGTTTTGGGGAATACTTCTCAAAGTGCTCCCACAGCCACGCCTGAAGAAAGGCGGCATGAATGTACGAATCCACTTTCATATAGCCGTTTGAAGCACAGATATCCGAGACCAGCTGATCCAAGTGTGCGTACAGAGAACCAAGAAACAAACCTCCAATAGGGAGAACGACGCCTTTTGCCAGTTTGATAGAAAACTTGATAAGTTCCTGCCTTATCTCCTTCTTACCGGAGCCGTCATCAAAAATATCTCTGGATAACCAAAGAGCCAAGAACGCTGCGGCATAAAGCGTACTATTCTTCTGATTCGACTCCAACTCATCAGGAAACCACTGAGACACCCACCAGTCATAAAAGCACTTCGTCACGTTTCCTTTCCGAACGAATCCTTTTGATTTCGTAACCAGGGCGGCATGCATTTCTTCTTCATCCACAGACAACCTAACATCAAGGTTTCCAATTACGGGAAGGCTCAGCAATACAGCCACGCTCTCTAAGGAGATGGTCATTTCACCCCACCTGATATAGTCGTATGAGTGTCCGGACACCATCTGTAAATAAAAGTAACCAAGCCTGGAATATCTTTCCTAATTTGAAGAACTGCGGAAGCCGCGACAACATCAATAATCTGTGCCTTGGTCAAGCTGGCCTTTACACATTCTTGGCTCAACATGAATCGCATCCATTTCTCAAAGGGACGCAACGGGCTTACACTGGTCTTAAAGTCAATGGGAGAAGCATGGTACTCTTTTCTCTGAATACAAAACCTTATTACACTACCCGGACGAACCGACCGGGCCTCTCCTTCACTTTCCGAACCAGTCAGGAGGATCGACACATACTTGGGATGATTTTTCCTAATTGTAGAGGATGTTGTGAAGAACTCATCATCTATGCTTGGCTTGGAATTACCCACATCCTTCGGTACGACAGAAATTTTGACATCCTAATGAAAATTCTCTTACGCTGTTTTCACCGCCGAGATAACTACAATGGAACAATACGAGCAGAGATTATTACATAAAGCGCATGGAAATATTTTATCAGACACAAGAGAGCCATCCTGGACGCAAACCAATTGGTTTCAAAGTCATTTTGTGCATATGCGAAGAAATGTGACTGACAGACTCGCATCACGACTTCATGCGACTGTAAATTTGCGCCCAGCCGAATAGGCGCGCCCCACCGAAGGAAATCATACACACGGCTACATCAAAAAAAGGGGGGAAACCCTAAAAGCTAGTTCTTTCACGGGAAAGGAATGACAATCCTCGTGTACACCTACTTCGCACAATAATTGAGGCGACCAACATCACTACAGCATTAGCACCTAAAATGTTATTACAAGTTCGAGCGAAGCATATCTACGGCTAATGTTCACACCAACAATGTGTTTATACAAGTACATGAAAAACTACGCCTATAGCTAGGGTTTATACCAACGCAAAAGAAAATAGAAAGCAAGTTAAAGGAGAAGTATTGGAAGGCATACCTGGGATTCGCTTGTCCGCTTTGCTTTACTGCTACCACACGGCTAGGATAAAATAAATAGGCGTTAAACAAAGGAAAGGTTGGCCCTCCTTTTATATGTGTGGTACTTGGGAGTTCGAACAAAGAAAGGATTTCCTGTTCGAGCCAAGTAAGAAAAGAGGTAACCGGTCCCGCGAAGACAAAGTTGCCTTTCCAAGACCGTCCACGCCATTTCCTTGGCTCCACACGCCAAGTCGTCCGCCATACTTTGCCTTTCCAAGACCTCGCCATACATTGGCCCCACGTACCAAAGCCGTCCGCACGCTTTGCCTCTTCAAGCAGTCCGCGCATGCTCTGCCCTTCCAAGACCGTGCCATGCATTGGCCCCACGTACCAAAGCCGTCTGCATGCTCTGCCCTTCCAAGACCGTGCCATGCATTGGCCCCACGTACCAAAGTCGTCCGCACGCTTTGCCTCTCCAAGTTGCCCGCGCCATGCCTTGCCACGCCAAGTCCAAGCCAGCGCAACGCCTGACCCTCCTTTCCGAAACATACTGACGCCAACAACTCGCCGACCCAGCGACACGATGTTCCCTAGCCCAGCCAAGGTGATGCATATCCAGACTAAGATGACAATTTTCATCTCGCCACACCACGGTCCGCACCACCAGTACAATTTATGCAAGGCCGCCAACACGGGAAGCACAAACTCTCTTCACCTCTCGAAAAAGGTTAGTCGGACCTTCCTGACCATCTTATCACGACTTGTTGTTTCGATTTCCTGTCCTAGCCTGTCACCATCTTATGCTTACTTCGCAACGAAGCTCTCGTTCGGAGCTAAGCAGGGGACTTAATGTTGATGGTGGTTTTTAGCTTAGGGTTAAAGTCGTAAAACCCTAGTCAGACAGTGACGTCATAGAACTTGAGTAATAATGTCCAAACCAAGCACATTTATTGAACCCTTTAATTTGTCTGCGAGAAAATTACCAGGGTACCTTTTTTCTAATTAATTACTAATTAGGGTTCCGATAGGCCAAAACACTAATTCCCACGCCACTTGTGCCAATGGAAAACCGTGCCAGCCACACCCACCTTGCCAAGGCATGCCAACCATGCTAGACGCACCCTTGTGCCAACGGCAAACCGTGCCAGCCACACCCACCACGCCAAGGCATGCTGTTTATGGGTGAAAA
This sequence comes from Papaver armeniacum, assembly GCA_023531295.1. Classification (NCBI taxonomy): domain Eukaryota; kingdom Viridiplantae; phylum Streptophyta; class Magnoliopsida; order Ranunculales; family Papaveraceae; genus Papaver; species Papaver armeniacum. The sequence goes on from JAJJWW010013960.1 coordinate 686,766, forward strand.
CTATTTCTGCCGGATTTGGTAATTTGGGGTGTGTGGATGAGGAATGAATCTAAACCCTAAACAAATGCCTTTGCGCGGTGAGTGCTTGTAGATTCGGAAATCAATCGTGCAAGTCCCAGCATAAACCAAGAAATGGCCGTTTCGGACTTGTTTCGGTCACAAAGTGAAGGAGATGGGGTTGATCTTAGGGAGGGAAGCGAAGAAGGTGTTGAGATTGTGAAGGTGTTGGCTTGCTTATGACTTGTAACGAGAAGGTGAGCAGGATTACAATTGATGCAAGCATGCTCTGGGTGTTTGAATACGTTTTGTATTAACACTTGATTTCTGTCTCGTCTGGACTTGTGTTGTTTTTTCTCCTTGGTTGGAAAATAGGGAGGAGAACCTATTTATACAAGTCATTTGAGCCTTATTCACGTCTCTCGTGGGAAGTGGAGGAAGTGGAGTGATGGAGTAGTGGAGTTGTGTGTTGGTGTTACACGACCAGTCTTGCCCACTTCTCCTGTCATCTCTAACCGTCTATGACTTCCTAACACGTTCTTGTGATGGCGCGTTGCCGCCGCGCACGCTTGTAAACCGCCAGACCAATACCCCAGTATGTATCCCCCAGTTTGTGACATGATTGATGTATGGAATGTGTGGATCGTGGGACCCACAAAAGGTAGCATGTAATGCTAAATTGAATAACTGCGTTATTCAGGAAGTTGATACTTGTGAAGTATCATGTGTATTTTATGCAGGTACTGCATCATGGTGTGGTAAAGTGACGGGTGGTGATCACCATGACGCATTATTGACCAATTAACTCCTGACCAGGGTTGTATAACCAAGCAGGTGAAGTTGGACGGACGAGATGATCTTTGAGACACTCATCTGCGACCGTTGATGGAATCAGGGTTTTGAAGAGGTGCGCAGGCATCACTCTTCAGCTTGGTTGAAACCAAGCATGGAAAGGGTTTTGGAAAGGACCGACCGGGCATGCGTGTAGAAAGTATGCCGGTGTACACAACCGTACCTCTCTGTCCCATAAAGGCGCGATCTAGGACACTCGATTTGACCGGCGAAGAGGGGTGGTTGAGATCGATTTTGCAACAGAAATCTGGTGCCGCAAAAGCCGCACATCGTGCCAACTTTGGGCGCGCGCTTCAAGACGACCAAGCTTGGTCGGTCTTGCCCAATCCGTCCGGCGTGTAGGTGGTAGGCTGGTATTCACGCCTATACCTGACTGTCCCATGAAAACGTGATCTAAGCCACTCAAATCGTCCGGTGAAGTTGAGTGGTCGAGATCAGTTTACAATTTGGGAAGTGTGACCACGCAAGTTTGGACGCGCGTTTTGGGATAGCCAGGCATGATATGCCTTGGCCGATCAAGTGAGGGGATAGACGGGCCCACGGTGGTCATGGTGGTATGACCAGACCTGCTTAATCTAATCTGGACCCTCCATTCGTGCCGGAGAAGATGGACGCTCGTGATGCTCAAAACCCTAATTTTGGGTTTCACGGCCATGCGTCATGCTCTGTTCAGGCACACGAATTGGGATGACCAACCATGGTTGGTCCTGACCGATTGGTCAGGTATGTAGGCGGGCCCATGGTGATTGTGTTGACATGCTCTGGGCCCTTTGAATTTACATCTACGCCCTCCATCTATACTGCGAAGATGGATGGTTGAGGACTTGTTTTGCGACACATGTAATATGCCGCAAACCCTAATTTAGGGTTTTCCGTCCATACGCTCTGGTTTGGACGTTTTGGCAAGCTATGCCAATATTTTGGGAAGGCCGACCATGCGGGGTCCGCGTTGGTTTTGATGAATATTCCATACACGCTTGGGGTTATGGAATTGATCCGGAGCCATCCAATCACGCTCGGTGAGGTTGGATGAACGAGATCATATCCAGACTGATACGGACAGTCCGGATGCTCAATCGGGCTAGTATAACATACCGAGAGTTCTCAATCGGGCTAGTATAACACACCGAGAGTTGCAACCTGTACGGGTATTTCGTACATGCTTTCATTATAATGCTTGGAGGTTCGTGTTGCTCTGCTGAGAGCAACACTCGGTCGTCATGCCGCATCGATAATGAGTACAGAAATACAAGGCTGCTCACGCATTAATTAATAATGCTATAAATTCACGGGGTATATGGGATTGTTGCTACATGCTCCAACCTGGATGAATTTCGTGTATTTAATTCTGAGAATGGGATTGTTGCCACATGCTCCATTCTAGGTGAATTAGTAAAGTGAAGAAGTATTCAACACTTATCAATGGCTTTATCTTTTACAAGATGTTAGCGCACATTTTTCTGGCTTTTAAAATTTTAACCTTAAATGAAAATCCACCATCAACATTAAGTCCCCTGCCTAGCACGTAATGGTTACACCATTGTGGGGTAGGCATGAGATGGTGACGATTAAAGACAAAGCTTATGAGACAAAGTTAGATGTTACCGGGAGAGACGGGTCATCTCGTCCTTGGAGCATGTCACGTTCAAGAGGCGTCCAGACGAGTGTTCCCCTAGCATGAAGTTGGTCTTGCCTGCTTCGATGGACTGTTACGCATGTTTCGTTCGTGGGGCTACTGCACCTGCTTGATCGAACGTGGGCTTGATGTGCCTGTTTTGGTTAATCGTGGGTCCGCTGCGTCTGCTTGATCGAACGTGGGACCCGATGTTTCGACTGAAAACCGGCCATGTTGCGTGCACCTGTTTTATTCGAATACCAGCCTTGTGACTTTGATCAATACCAGACTTGAAACTTGAGCAATACCGGACATGTGACTTGATCAATACCGGACTTGTGACTTGATTAACACCGGACTTGAGACTTGAGCAATACTGGACTTGTGACTTGATCAATACCGGACTTGAAACTTGAGCAATGCCGGACTTGTGACTTGAGCAATACCGGACTCGTGTACTCCAACGTGAATGTGTGTTCTGTCGTGTGTGACTACACATCTCACGCGTTTTTATACAAGTACTGACTCATGTCTTTTATTGTAGAATGAAGAAAAGAACTCAGTTGAGATGTCTTCGGGGATAATCTCGGTGCCAAGTCGGGGAGGTGTTTCTGACTTCAAAGATATGCCGAACATTGATGATGATTTGTTCACCGAGCCCTTTCAACTATATGAAAATATCCATTCCACAATATAACCCTTCTCCTATCGACTTTAAGGTTTTTCATGCTCCGCTGGGCCCTCATGAAGGATAGATGAGACGTATGTTGAGCAATGAGTACATCAAAGATAACTTGACCAGAGCGCAGATTATTGATGCAGCTTGAGTGTTGAAACGGCTCGAGAGGATGTTAAAGTGGTTTCTGGTGCGAACGTTGAGGTGGATCTGGAGAGAGTGTTGAAGAAGGATTCAGAAGCGAACGTGGGTCCCGGAGAGAGCGTTGAGGCGGCTCTTGAATATACCATTGAAGCGCTACGCTAGAGGGAGCGTTGAAGTGTTTCCCTCTTGATTCGATTTACCCTTGCGAATTCCATGCTTCTTTCCGACCATCTCTCTCATGTTGAAGAATTCCTTGATCGACGGTGAAGGAACTTCATCCGAGCCTCGATCCCCAAGCGTGGTTTACATGGTTTTTTCGTAGTGGTTGTTGTCGAGCCAGATATGAAATATCTTGGACATTGTTTCATCATTGTGGAAGTCGTGCATGTGGTACTGGAGTTGGAGTTGATGGACGCGCAGGATGTTGTATCTCGGTGGTTTTCCTCTTGCTGCTTCAGGGAACTGCTTACAGAATGCTAAAGGTGGTATCGCCTGTTGGTGAGATATATGCCCTTACAAACATTATGAGGCTCTTTATTACCGGCAGGCCTGGTTTTTTCTATCAGGGCATATGTTGTTGTAGATGAGCGTTCAACAGCTCCAGAGGATGACCAAAAGCGCGGATTCTCCAACATAGCATGATAGACATGTACCACTTGTCGATAAAGTGACTCGCTCGGATCTTGTTCGACCACTGCCTGATAGAGTGACTCGCCCGGATCTTGCTCGATATGACACGTGGACATCGTTATCTTCTTGAGGCTGCTCCCTTGAGGTATTGGCTCCAGTGGAAGATTGCCGTGATAGAGCGTTGATACGTTGCACCGGCATTCTTTAAACCAAATGGCAGTATAGTATAATAAAAATTTCCGAGAGGAGTTCAAAAAGCTATCTTACTTGCATCATGCTCGTATATCCTTATCTGGTTGTAGCCGCTACATCCATCCATGGAGGAGAACATGCCGTGTCCGCTGGTTGCATCTACTAACATGTCGATGTTAGGTAGAGGAGGATCGTTTTGGAGCAGCACTGTTCAAGTCTCTCGGAGTCTATGCAAAGACCGATCTATCCATTTTCCTCGTGTCTGAACTACAACTGTTTAACCGACTTGGATCCAGGTATGACATGTAGATGATGGGTGACCAATTTTCATCAAAATCCGGCATTTTTTCATATCTCCAAGCGAATATGTCCTGGTACTCTTTGAGAAGTTCCACGAGCTTCGTGCGTTTATCCGTACACAAGGTTGAGCTGATGGAGATAGGCCTAGGAGATTCCTCAACGATTTCAATCTCATCAGTTGTGGAGTTGGTACCATCTTGCAGCTGTTGTGGAGCATATAGCACTTGTTCTTGTGGTTCGTTTCTGTTGTAGCATTCCATTGGGTGGAGAGACTGGGTATCAATCTCCCCTGCTAATTGATAATGGGCAAGTGTCGGTATACCGTTTTCCCATTCTGGTCACGACTCGCCACAAAAGTTCGTTCCCTCTTCGTGTGAACGTGGGTCGTGGCTTCACAGGATGGAGAAGAATGCTTCGTCAGCAAAGATGCATCATGGGTTTTAGCCCTCAATGATGCAAGCTGGTCTTCTTCCTGAATTGACGCCTACGTGGGGAGTGGGACACAACGAACTTGTCTGATTCTTTCCATGGAGCTTCTCCCATATGTGCTGGTTTGGTTTCCCTCGAAGTCCGTCATTGTGGTAGGCTTCCGTACGACCTTGCCTGGGAGAACCTTGGATGTCCTGAGAGTATTGAGAGTAATCACATTCGAAGACGCTCCTGTGTAGATAAGGGCCGTCTTGAACTCTGAATCCTTGGTGCGTGCGGTGAAATGTAGGGCACGGTCGTGACCTTCCTCTGGTTGATTGCATCAAAACGTCTTCGCGCGCTGATTCTTCGAAAGGTGTGAAAGTTTGCATAAACTTTCCACTAAAGAAACCGCTTCCCGATCCACCGGCCTCTGGTTCATAGTGAAACTATTGACTTGAGGAAGATCGTTGTGAGGATCAGTCCCCAGTGTTGGAGTCTCCATGACAGGACCGCTCATATCTGATGTAGCTTCTTTGATTAGGTCCATGGAGGTCCGCGCCGCTGAAGTACCTTCTCCGGTGCGTTGAATGTGTTCCTTGTTGGCTCCAGGGGACGTCACGGCTCATGTGGAAATCGATCAGTTAATGTCTTAAGAAAAGAGAGTACCTCTTTTTGAGTTGCAGCCATATCTGTTTGAGTCTTATAAAAGACTTCCTGCCTCTCCATCAAGTATGCAATGGTAATGGACGGTGGTCCTCCTATCGTCCCTCCGGCTCCTCGTCCTGATGAAGGAGTGAAAGTTGTTGCTCACGGTGACCTTTGGAGGCGTTACACTTGAGGAGATGCCGGGATTCGCGGCTGCTCCGGCTCTGCAGTGATAGGAGGCGTTACACCCTCTTTGGAATGTCTCCCGATCCGCTAGCGTTGGTGATAGAAGTGACGGCTCCACAAGATGTATTGACCACGGTAGCTCCACCGATGTGTACATCGACACCGGGAGTGTTATCCACACTAGCTCCATCGAATTGATTCCGATCCGGACACGAGTTCCATCACCTTGAAATGAATTTTTGATTGGTTCTAAGATCTACCCTTTTTGAAATTGATGAAATTGAATCGGATTTCAAAGAAATTGACTTTACAACCGAGAGATTAACCTCCCGCTGTGGTCGCCAATTGTTTATGGGTGAAAACTATTCCTGCCGGATTTGGTAATTTGGGGTGTGTGGATGAGGAATGAATCTAAACCCTAAACAAATGCATTTGCGCGGTGAGTGATTGTAGATTCGGAAATCAATCAGTGCAAGTCCGGCCTAAACCAAGAAATGGCCGTTCCGGACTTGTTTCGGTCACAAAGTGAAGGAGATGGGGTTGATCTTAGGGAGGGAAGCGAAGAAGGTGTTGATATTATGAAGGTGTTGGCTTGCTTATGACTTGTAAATGTAAAGGTGAGCAGGCTTACGATTGATGCAAGCAGGCTCGGGTGTTTGAATGCGTTTTGTATTAACACTTGATTTTGTCTCGTCTGGACTTGTGTTGTTTTTCTCCTTGGTTGGAAAATAGGGAGGAGAACCTATTTATACAAGTCATTTGAGCCTTATTCACGTCTCTCGTGGGAAGTGGAGGAAGTGGAGTGATGGAGTAGTGGAGTTGTGTGTTGGTGTTACACGACCCAGTCTTGCCCACTTCTCCGTCATCTATAACCGTCCATGACTTCCTAACACGTTCTTGTGATGGCGCGTTGCACGCTGCACGCTGTAAACCACCAGACCAATACCCTAGTATGTATCCCCCAGTTTGTGACATGATTGATGTCTGGAATGTGTGGATCATGGGACCCACAAAAGGCAGCATGTAATGCTAAATTGAATAACTGCGTTATTCAGGAAGTTGATACTTGTGAAGTATCATGTGTATTTTATGCAGTCTTTGCATCATGGTGTGGTAAAGTGACGGGTGGTGATCACCATGACGCCCATCGACCAATTAACTCGACCAGGGTTGTATAACCAAGCATGTGAAGTTGGACAGACGAGATGATCTTTGAGACACTCATCTGCGACCGTTGATGGAATCGGGGTTTTGAAGAGGTGCGCAGGCATCACTCTTCAGCTTGGTCGAAACCAAGCATGGGAAGGGTTTTGGAAAGGACCGACCAGGCATGCGTGTAGACAGTATATCGGTGTACACGTCCGTACCTCTCTGTCCCATAAAGGCGCGATCTAGGCCACTCGATTTGACCAGCGAAGAGGGGTGGTTGAGATCGATTTTGCAACAGAAATCTGGTGCCGCAAAAGCCGCACATCGTGCCAACTTTGGGCGCGCGCTTCAAGACGACCAAGCTTGGTCGGTTTTGCCCAATCCATCCGGCGTGTAGGTGGTAGGCTGGTATTCACGCCTATACCTGAGTGTCCCATGAAAACGTGATCTAAGCCACTCAAATCGTCCGGTGAAGTTGAGTGGTCGAGATCAGTTTGCAATTTGGGAAGTGTGACCACGCAAGTTTGGACGCGTTTTGGGATAGCCGGGCATGATATGCCTTGGCCGATCAGGTGAGGGGATAGAGACGGGCCCACGGTGGTCATGGTGGTATGACCAGGACCTGCTTAATCTAATCTGGGACCCTCCATTCTTGCTTCGGAGAAGATGGACGCTCGTGATGATCAAAACCCTAATTTTGGGTTTCACGGCCGTGCGTCATGCTCTGTTCGGGCACACGAATTGGGATGACGAACCATGGTTGGTCCTGACCGATTGGTCAGGTATGTAGGCGGGCCCATGGTGATTTTGTTGACATGCTCTGGGCCCTTTGAATCTACATCTACGCCCTCCATATATACCTGCGAAGATGGATGGTTGAGACTGTTTTGCGACACATGTAATATGCCGCAAACCCTAATTTAGGGTTTTCCGTCCATACGCTCGGGTTTGGACGTTTTGGCAAGCTATGCCAATATTTTGGGAGGCCGACCATGCGGGGTCCGCGTTGGTTCGGCAGTGAATATTCCATACCGCTGGGGTTATGGAATTGATCCGGGCCATCCAATCACGCTGGTGAGGTTGGATGAACGAGATCATATCGGTGACCGATACGGACAGGATGCTCAATCGGGCTAGTATAACACACCGAGAGTTCTCAATCGGGCTAGTATAACACACCGAGAGTTGCAACTTTGTACGGGTATTTCGTACATGCTTTCATTATAATGCTTGGAGGTTCGTGTTGCTCACGAGAGCAACACTCGGTCATCATGCCGCACCGATAATGAGTACAGAAATACAAGGTCGCTCACGCATTAATTAATAATGCTATAAATTCATAGGGTATATGGGATTGTTGCTACATGCTCCAACCTGGATGAATTTCGTGTATTTAATTCACAGAATGGGATTGTTGCCACATGCTCCATTCTAGGTGAATTAGTAAAGTGAAGAAGTATTCAACACTTATTAATGGCTTTATCTTTTACAAGATGTTAGCGCACAATTTTCTGGCTTTTACAATTTTAACCTTAAATAAAAATCCACCATCAACACATGCCAACCATGCTAGCCGCACCCTTGTGCCAATGGCAAACCGTGCCAGCCACACCCACCGTGCCAAGGCATGCCAACCATGCTAGCCACACTCTTGTGCCAACGGCAAACCGTGCCAGCCACACCCACCGCGCCAAGGCATGCCAACCATGCTAGCCGCACCCTTGTGCCAATGGCAAACCGTGCTAGCCACACCCACCGTGCCAAGGCATGCCAACCATATAAGTCGCACCCTTGTGCCAATGGAAAACCGCGCCACCCATACCCACCGCGCCAAGGCATGCCAACCACGCTAGCCGCACTCTTGTGCCAATGGAAATCCGTGCCAGCCACACCCACCATGCCAAGCCAAACCGCACCTTGCTTTGGCCCTAGCCATGCTAACCGCACCTACCAAACCCTTGGCCCCACATGCCAAGCCAAACCGCACCTTGCCTTGGCCCTAGCCATGCTAGACGGGCCATGTGCCAACGGCATGCCAAACCCTTGGCCCCACCATGCCAAGCCAAACCGCACCTTGCCTTGGCCCTAGCCATGCTAGCCGCGCCATGTGCCAACGGCATGCCAAACCCTTGACCCCACCATGCCAAGCCAAACCGCACCTTGCCTTGGCCCTAGCCATGCTAGCTGCGCCATGTTCCAACGGCATGCCAAATCCTTGGCCCCACCATGCCAAGCCAAACCGCACCTTGCCTTGGCCCTATCCATGCTAGCCGCGCCATGTGCCAACGGCATGCCAAACCCTTGGCCCCACCATGCCAAGCCAAACCGCACCTTGCCTTAGCCCTAGCCATGCTAGCCGCACCATGTGCCAACGGCATGCCAAACCCTTGGCCCCACCATGCCAAGCCAAACCGCACCTTGTCTTGGCCCTAGCCATGCTAGCCGCTCCATGTGCCAACGGCATGCCAAACCCTTGGCCCCACCATGCCAAGCCAAACCGCACCTTACCTTGGCCCTAGCCATGCTAGCCGCGCCATGTGCGAACGGCATGCCAAACCCTTGGCCCCACCATGCCAAGCCAAACCGCACCTTGCCTTGGCCCTAGCCATGCTAGCCGCGCCATGTGCCAACGGCATGCCAAACCCTTGTCCCCACCATGCCAAGCCAAACCGCACCTTGCCTTGGCCCTAGCCATGCTAGCCGCACCTTGCCTTGGCCCTAGCCATGCTAGCCGCACCTTGCCTTGGCCCTAGCCATGCTAGCCGCGCCATATGCCAACGGCATGCCAAACCCTTGGCCCCACCATGCCAAGCCAAACCGCACCTTGCCTTGGCCCTAGCCATGCTAGCCGCGTCATGTGCCAACGGCATGCCAAACCCTTGGCCCCACCATGCCAAGCCAAACCGCACCTTGCCTTGGCCCAAGCCATGCTAGCTGCGCCATGTGCCAACGACATGCCAAACCCTTGGCCCCACCATGCCAAGCCAAACCGCACCTTGCCTTGGCCCTAGCCATGCTAGCCGCACCTACCAAACCCTTGGCCCCACATGCCAAACACACCTAGCCGCGCCACCATGCTGACCTTCCTTACGCGGCTACCAAAAACAAAGGCGTGCGACGATCCACGGTCCCCCTTCAATCCCAGGAGCAAATCCTAGCCATCCAAGGTTACCAGACGACGCATGGTAACCTTTGGCCCGAAAACCTAAGTTTGGCCACGCCAAACCATGCCATGCCAACGGCATGCCAACCTAGTCGTGCCACCATACTGGCCTTCCCTACGCAGCTACCAAAACGAAGGCGTGCGACGATCCACGGTCCCCCTTCAATCCCAGGAGCAAATCCTAGCCATCCAAGGTTACTAGACGACGCATGGTAACCTTTGGCCCGAAAACCTAAGTTTGGCCACGCCAAACCATGCCATGCCAACAACATGCCAACCTAGCCGCGCCACCATGCTGGCCTTCCCTACACGGTTACCAAAACGAAAGTGTGCAACGATCAACGGCTATATTTCCTCTTGAGATTCAAAATCTCGACCGTCGAAGGTCACCAAGATAGCAAGTCTCCCTATTGCGACTTGCCAGGCAACAACAACATGCTACATGTTTTCCACAAAAACATTCGAGACATGAACACATATCACAAACTGGGGATCCTCTTTGGGTATTGGTTTGGCGGTTTACAGCGTGCGGCGTACACTACGCCCGTCATAAGGATGAGGCGGTTAGTAAATACATGGAGTTAATGGTGAAATGTTCTTTTTATGGAACAACAATTCCATGCGTTAACGGTTTTATGGAACATCAATTCCATGAGTTAACGTTACCACCTCCTCCCATTTATTCACTCATTCCTTAATGAGACCAGAGTACGTTTCACTTCGACTTGTATAAATAGGGCTTACCTATTTCCACCGAACAACAAGTTCACTCGGGAATACACAACACTCAGAAAATACTTGCTAGCTTACCATTTGTTAGCCTTCCCACTTTTGTGATACAAGTCACAGTAACACAACTAGTCTTCCAGAATCAAACATTCTGGTCTCATCACTTTCCTTGCTTCCCTACCCAAAACCAACCCGTTCTCATTCACTTTGTGACCGAAGCAAGTCCGGAACGGCCATTTCTTGGTTTAGGCTGGACTTGTACAGATTGATCTCTCGAATCTAAAGTACTCCCTTGCAATACATTGTTTAGGGTTTAAATTTGTTCCTCACTCGCACACCCGAAATTACCAAAATTAGTTCGTATTGTAATTCCTTAACACTATGTCTACTAGAGTATAATCATTCACAGCTTCGCAGTTATGTTCTCAATATAGCACGACTTGAAAGATACGTTGGGAATGAAACAGTTCAAGTCAAAATATTACTAACCTCAAGAGGAAGGATGATGTCATCGATGTAGCTTGTTACTTCTTCACATTCTTCAAGTCTTCGAGTAATACTTGTATGTCTCATTATCCTAATCTTTCTAGCCTAACCTATACGAAGTTGTCTCTAGTAAATAATCAATCGACTCTTTAATTGAGTTTTGATTCACTAAAATATGACAACCAAACTTGACATACCAACGCTTGGTGGGTTCAACCGAGCTATGCTCTAACATAATTGAACTTCCACTATCGAGTAGAACTCGACGTAGCTTGTACATTCCAATGAAAGTTAAAATTACGATCGCATCATTATGTGGTTGATATACTCGAGCAAGGTCGGTGTCTGAAAAAGATATCTCAATCTTTCCCTCTTCTAAAGTCTCCGTACCAATCAGATTGGCATAGTCGACCTTCAGTATTCACCAATCATTAATATGACGCAATTTCAATCGTGTTGAATTTTCCTGAGCCTTTCTATAAGTTGAATTGACTCTTGCATGGCTTACTTTGATCTCTCGTAGATCTAGTGTGTTGATCCGTGCTGGATCCTTCTTCACGTATTGTTGCAGCTTTCCTTCTTCAATCATCTTTTGGACTTCTGCTGCGAGCGTACAACAAGATTCTATGTTGTGTCCATGGTCTTAGTGATGAGCACAATATTAATTCATGTCTCTCTTATCCATTGTTTCCATCGGTAATGGTTTTAGAATGGGTAGTGAGTCTTTAATCTTCTTAAAAAGTTCACCAAGTCCAATATTCAGTTTGGGAAACTTCATCTTTTGCATTTCTTGAGTCTTATGAGAATCTTCTTCATTTATCGTTTTCCTTGCATGACCTTCATGGTTTTTGCTCTTGTTACTTCTATCGAATTGCTGCTTCGGTTTCGCGTGTCCCTCAGCTCCAGACCTTTTCGCTGTCCGTGATAATTCTGCTTTCTTTTCTTTCTCAACTTTTGCGTACCTATCAGCCCTTTCATACAGCTCTTTGAGGGTTCTGACTGGTTCAACTGTTAATGAGTTGTAAATTCCAAATTCATCGTAATCCAATGAATTTTTGTATGCTTCTATTACGAACCCCTCGTCAACCTTTCCAACTTCATTAACTTCCTGACAAAACCTCCTATTAAAATCAAAAAGTCTCTCGCCAGGCTCAACGTGCAAGAGGAATAAATGACTGCTTCCTTTTTTGCTTTCGAGGTTAATCTTGTATTGCTCGAAAAACGTATCTGACAGTATTCGGAAATTCCTAATTGAATTGGACTCTAATTGTGAGAACCAAGTTAGAGCCTTACCCTTCAAGGTTATTGGAAAGGTTCGCGAGTAGTTCGTCATTTGTACCCCCACAAACTCATTGAGGCTTGAAATCGTTGGACATGCTCCACTGGATTTCCATTGCTTCCGTAAAAAAATTCCTTGAATTGAGGTTGGTTGAAGTTCGAGGGTGGGAATAAACACCTTATCTTTTCAACAAATGGGGAGTCCATTGACTTCTTCATTGATAAGATTTGTTGCTCTTCATCCTTGGATTGAATTTGGGATAACAATTCATCAATCATTTTATTAAGCCTTCTTTTGCTGAGTTCTTCGCCTATCACCGAGTCTCCTTCAGTTTCTTTGCGAATCCACTCATTCCTGATAGGATCCGTTCTCCTTTTAGAACAGTCTCTTTCACATTTGTACCACTTTGAGTGATCATTATTGATATGATCATCCATTTGTCTATGTCTTTCATGTCTCATGTGACTTGGTCTTGTTCGCCTATCTTGATCGACCTTATAGTAATGATCATCATAGGGTATATAATGATCATAATAGCCATCATTATGATGATCACGACTTTGATAATCGTTTCTGACATCCTCATCTCTTCTTGCGTCATTTCGATTGAGCAGACGATCGCCAAGAACTTCGTCCCTTCTGCGTCGGCGGTCTCGTTCTCGATGAGCATGACGGTTTGACCCATCACTTCCGGAACACGGGATAACTTCTTCTTCAAGCTCATTTCTTTTCTACAATGCTATTTTAAGTCGTTTGTTCTCCCTTTCCAACTCCTGGAAACGCTCACGTAACGTCAAGTCGATAGGAGTCACTTGTGGATTGTTAGCTTGCGCAGCTTGTGGGTTGTTAGCTTACACAACTTGTAAGTGAGTCTGCACACCTCTATTAGCAATGTCCTCTTGATGAAGCTCCTAGATGCTCGGGTGTTGACTTTGAATCCCTCTTTGACGATTGAGGCTTCCGTTATTGGTCTGGAGAGGTGATCTACGTATCCGAACATTGTTCCCCTTGAGACTTGGAGTGGATCTCTCAGAACGGGCAGCCGATGCTGTTGATGAAACACGCGTTTCCCTTTTGTCCCTTTCATCTTGGTAAGTCTGGACGACAACACTCCTTAGAGCTATGTTGTAAAAGGCGCACTAAGCGCAGCACAAGCGCCCGGGGAATCCAAGGCGACCCTATATTCCGCTCCGGCGCCTTAGGTGAGCGACTATGGCGTTTTAGGCGCCAGCCTAAGCGCCAAAGGCGGCATGTGTAGGTGGTGTTAGTATTCAGGCCTCAGGGTTCATTTTGGGGGCACATATTGGGTTACAACAAAAGGGTTTCATTCTTTTTCATTTCCTCGTTATTTCCTCCGTTATTCTTCATCATCTTTGCGACTCTGCCTCCGTTCTTCTTCATCTTCTCGTCGATCCTTCGTTAACATCTCGCCTATGTCATCATATCTTCACACGTAAGGTAATGGACTCTGCCTCCATTTTCCTAAACTATGATATCTTCATATGTAATTGTTGTTTGTTGATTTTAAGTTGTGGGTTTTTAGGTTTTGATAAAAATATGGTTTTCCAATTAGGGCTTTTTAATTTTCTTCATCAATGATTGAAATAAACTATGAAGAGTATTTAGATGGCGAGGATCACGATATAGACGAAGAGGATATTGTTCATGTCACAAGGCAATATAAGAAGACGATAAGGAAAAGAGGAAGAAGTCCTGCTGATTATGAGAGTTCGTATAACGAGGATAATGAAACAGACAAAGAAGATGATGCACATACAACCACCGGGTAGTACGAGAAGAGTATTCCATCCAAAGAAGTCAAAAAACCTACTAAGACGCCAGGAGTTAATGAACTTTACAATTCAGATTCACTTGAAGTGGGTGAAGAAACTCTGACTTCTATTCTTCAAAGAAGGAAACAGAAAGCAATTCAGATTGATGATTATTCCGATTCACTTGACGACGATGTGCCTCTAATCTCTTTAAGAAAAAAGAAGAAAGGCCCTGAGGTGGGGAAAGCTACTAGTGGTAGTGGATTAGGAGTTGCAGATGAGGAAGTGGATTTAGATTTGTTTGACTGAATTCGTGCCGTGAACTATGTGAGAAAGAACATGTTTGCTCCCTTTATTTGTCTTTGTTTTTTTTTAAACTCATTACTTTTTGGACATGTAAGTTAACTAAAAACTCATGATTTCTCTTGGGATTTGAGTTATTTCGTTATTTAACATATCAGTGGTATAGGAATCTGTAATATAAGTCCAAAACAACACAAATTGAATTAGTGGTCGCCTAGGGTGCTAGGCATTAGGTCTAGCGCCTCGCCTCGCCTAGCGCCTAATACAACATAGCCTTAGAGTTCGATTGATGGCACATTGAGTTAAGGATTTCCGGGAGGTACATCAACGTCCATTCGATTTGCTCCTGAAGAATCCATATGTTACTCTTTCTTTGTTAACCTTGATTTTAACAACCTTTTCTTTCCACAACGTTTCTGGAACTATCTGCAACTCTAGATCACAACGTTCTGGATCTCAACGTTTCTGAATACTTTCTGCAACTCTGGATCGCAACGTTATGGATCACAACGTTTACGAATCTTTCTGCAACTCTGTATCGCAACGTTCTGGATCACAACGTTTATGAATCTTTCTGCAACTCTGTATCGCAACGTTCTTGATCATAACGTTTCTGAAAACTTTCTACAACTCTGAATCGCAATGCTCTGATTCACAACGTTAACTTTCTGCAACTCTGTATCACAACGTTTTCTGTTAACATACTTCTAAAACGTTTTGGACTTTCTGAAACTTTTTCCAAGAACGTTGTAAAATTCAGTAACTTCTGGAGCGCAACGTTCTATGTAAAAAGACCTTCAACAACATTTCAGACTTTCTGCAACTTTTCTGAAAACACTGTGAACTTTTTTTTTCCTTTTTTTTCCAAACGTCTTCGAAACCCTAATTCTCAAAAACACTTGGGAAGAAAAACTTTTCTCAAAGGGGGAGCACGATCTTTTACTTGGGTCTCCTTAGTCTGCGCCAAAAGATGTTGGTGGTGCAAAATCAACTACCCCAACAATCTTCGAGATGTGTGTAAGATGATCCAATCGCCGCCGTTGATTGAATTCTCCAAAGAATTGTTTATGAAAATATGAGGGGGTACCTTCAAAGACACTCCGATGCTAAAATCAACAAGAGTTCTGAGCAAGTAAGTTGTGGATAAAAGGAATAAAAATTGTGTACCTTTTGAGGTTTATTCTGGCCTCTATTTATAGGCATAAAACCTTATTCTAGTTCCATAATAACCCTAGATTTGTAGTAATCCAAAATAACCACCACAATGTGTACTTATCCTTTAATATTTGTATCCATCCATGAAGATCCATATTTATCTTGAAAGATCCTTATATATCTTGTCAAGATTTGAGTTTATATTGGAAGATCATTGTCTATCTTCACAAGATTTGAGTATATCCTAGAAGATCATTGTCTATCTTCATAGGATTTGAGTATATCTTGGAAGATCCTTATTATCTTCTTAAGATTTGTGTATATCCCTGTAGTTACCTAAAATCGGTGAGAGGCTAGAGATGAGATTCTAGGGTTTCTGAAAGTG
This sequence comes from Papaver armeniacum, assembly GCA_023531295.1. Taxonomy (NCBI): domain Eukaryota; kingdom Viridiplantae; phylum Streptophyta; class Magnoliopsida; order Ranunculales; family Papaveraceae; genus Papaver; species Papaver armeniacum. The sequence continues at coordinate 702,835 of JAJJWW010013960.1, forward strand.
AGTTACGGGAGGTTGAGCACGAACAGTCTTCGCTTAAACCACGCACAGTGGCCATTCAAAGGATGCTTCAGTCACATGGAAGAAGGATTAAGGCTGGTCTTAGGGAGGGAAGCAGATGAAGAGAGAGATCAGAGAACAAGTTATTGCTCTGAGAGGTTATGAGAAAGATCATCGTAGCTCGGAAAAATAGAGGACCTATTTATAGCTGAATTCTCTAATCTTAAGTCGGTAAAGATAAGGATTGCTTTCCGTGCCGTGCGGAACAATTCTCCCGTCTCTTCAGGAATATGGATAAACTAGGTTGAGTTTATCTCATTATTCCACCGCATTTATTCTCTTCTGCTGTGAGAAATAAGTCGGGTATTTCTCACACGTGCCGTAGACCGCCAGACCAAAACCCTAATTGATATCCCCCCATTTGTGTGAAGCTGAGTCAGCCTTTGTGATGATGTGTTGAGAGAGAAATATTCTCTTTATCCGAGTTGGCCAAGATAAAGAGATATTCTCTGATTTGTGAGAATGACTAGGATGAGTCACGTGAAAAGGCATGGAATTCCTTAGGAATCGTGTGCAAAATGTGAGAGGAGCTGAAGCTGATCTTCCTCTCTCCATGTCCGGTCACATATGTCATGTGAAGACCGTATTATTATTTGTGGGTCCCTTTGTTGAGCATGCGGAGCTCAAGAGAGCTTATCCACGTTTTTGGATAGCCATGTATAGTTCAGGCTCAATTTACTAGCCGTGAGTGTATTTGAGAGGCTGAGAAATAGGCTTGAGCACTAGGTAAGGCGTGTGCCTATCATGTGAATCTATCCGAGATTTTGAGGAGAGATTTGAATCTCTCCGAGATTTTGTGAAGATATTTGAATCTCTCAGAGATTTTGCGGCTCAAAAATCTCGCCGTGATTTTTGCAGAGTGATTTGAATCTCTCCGATATTTTTGTGGATGGTAGAAAAATCTCTCCGTGATTTTTGCAGAGAGATTTGAATCTCTTTGAGATTTTTGCAGAGAGATTTGAATCTCTTCGAGATTTTTGCGGACAGCTTAAAAATCTCTCCGAAGATTTTCTTAACGGGTCCGTATCTCTCTGCGGTCAGCTGAGACTCGTCCTGGAGAGAGAAGGCTTTGTACGCCCGATTAATGTCTCTGCGAGACTTTGGCTCACTTGTCTTTGACCAGCGTATCTTGCAGAGATGTGCTAGGAATCAACTGTGTGTCCATATGATGAGCCAACAAGATCAGTGTATCTCGATAGGATGTTCCAGGAGTCTGTCAAAAAGGCTCAGAGGTAGAATAACCAGCGTATCTCGCGAGGATGTCTTAGGAGTTATCCGGAAACCTGAGTAAGTCGAGTCAGAGCCTAGAGCAGACATGACCAGTGTATCTCGCGATGATGTACTAGGAATCAGTCTTTGATATCAAATAGGGTGAGTCGTGCTTACAGGAGATATGCAAATCTCCGCTCTGGGTCATAAGTCCACCGGGACGTGTTTACGCATCTACAGAGCCTACATGACCAACAACATCTCATTGAGGACGTATACTAGGAATCATGGCATCACAATCAGCCGCGTCTCGATAAAAAATGCTGGAATTGTGGCTGTTCTGGTTCGTAAGTCTGCCGGGGACGTTTTACGCTCTACAGAACCTACGTGACCAGCAGTATCTCGTTGAGGATGTGCGCTAGGAGTCACGGCATCACGACCAGCAGTGTTTCGCGGGGACGTATACTAGAAATCGTGGCTAAGAATGCCTTGAAGGCCAAGGGCTTAATCTCTCTCGTGAGAGTTGAATTTTGTCTACGGTTTTGAGATGACGCTTTTACCCCTTATCCAAATTTCACCATCTACAATCCCCACAACATTTGTATCTATCTTGAAAGATCCATGTTTATCTCTTCAAGATTTATAACAATCTTGGAAGATCATTGTCTATCTTCCACGATTTGTGTCTATCTCAAAATAACTTCAAAAACAAGTCCTTTGGGCTTCTATAATATGCTAGACTGAGCTTTTATATTAAGCCCTGGTTCCTTTAATAAACCATCTGGTCTTCCAAAATAAGCCACCTGGGTCTCTTTAATAAACCAACGGGTTTCTTTAATGAACCAATGAGTTTACATAATAAACCAACCGGGCTTCTACAATAAGTCATGGGTTTCTTTAATAAACCAACTAGGTATCTTTAATAAACCGACTGGGCTTCCAAAATAATCCAACTTGCTTCTACAATAAGCCATGGGTTTCTTTAATAAACCGAATGGGCTTCCAAAATAACCCAACTTGGCTTCTACAATAAGCCATGGGTTTCCTTAATAAACCAATTGGGTTTCTTTAATAAACCGAATGCGCTTCCAAAATAAGCCAACTAGGCTCCAATAATAAGCCATGGGTTTCTTTAATAAACCAACATGGCTTCTAAAATAAGCCAACTGGGCTTCAATAATAAGCCATGGATTTCTTAATAAACCAACCGAGTTTCTTTAATAAACCGACTGATTGCTTGTGTGGTATGCACGTGCACCATTTTAATGGGGTACAAACACCTAGCTATTCCTGAGAAGACAAAAAAATTGATCTGTACGAAAAGTAATCCCTATTGTTACTGACCTGAGATTAGAGAATTCGTCTATAAATATGTCATATATTTACCAAGCTAAAATAAGACTTTTTCATAACCTCTCAAAGTAATTCTTTCATTCTCTGATCCTCTCTTCTCTCTTCTTCCCTCCCTAAGACTAGCCCGAATCTTTCCTATGACTGAAGCAACCCTTGAACACCAATTTCTCGACTTAGGCGAGGACTGTTCATGGTCAACCTCCCGTAAATCATTTTTAGAAAATATAGAATTCTGTTTTTAGCCTCTACCCGGTTTTACATAACTACATTTTGGCGACCACGATGGGAGGTTGTCCACTCAGTTACAGTTTCAGATCACAGCCATGGCTTTTATGTGGGATGAATAGAATCTACAACCACCAGTCATAAAAAAAAACGTTCCCGAAAACATAGATTTAAACCTTACGACAAAAGAAATCCTTTTATCAATTGGTATAATACGAAATCCACGAGGTGGCACCTCATCTGGTGACGGTTCTAGGTAATTTGAAGGTTAGGGTTTGCATCAATTACAAATGCTCGAGGGATCTCCTTATTCACCGTATACATGAGCAAGGTCTAAGACGGAGCAAAAATTAACTTAAAAAAAAAAATCACCCAACAAATGTCTCCTCCAACGTCATGATTAGAATAAATCCCAGGAAGTCGGTCCCAATATATATCCAGCCAGACTCTCTTGTGCTCCACCTCTCCTTCTTTAAGCTCTCCCAAACACGAAAGTCGTTGCTTAATGAAAACTAGGATTGTCGAAGTTTAGGCCAATTGGTCCTACATTAGCATGTAAGAAGTGTCTATGAGATCTAAAAACAATCAGAATATCATACAAGGATTTCCATGGTCAAATTACATAATATAAATTAAGGGAGAAACAACACACATCTAGGGTTTGCTCTACATGAGAACCGGGTTTCCCCTTAAAACCTAGCCTTGTCCTCTCCTAATACCTTCAAGCCTTACCCTCACAACTCATCACTTATATTATTAGTTTTTACTCACCCTTGAAATCATAAAATTTAGTCTCGCATCTCATAAGAGGCCAGAAGAGTCAAAACAAAACATAATTCTCATACAGGAGGGAAAATTAAGGTTTTCACCCCGATGGATGCTCCTCAGCCCCTCGCCACCAAGAAGCACGTCCCCTTTAGTACTAAGATGCGTTTTGAGTCCCACCTAATCCTCATGAATATCTTTTCTTCTTTTTTTTCTGACGTGAAAAGAGGTAATCCTCTCAATTTCATTAATATTGAAAGATTGTATACATCATGTTCAGATACATCATTGAAAAACATAATAAAATACATATTTTTTGTATCACAATAAAAAGCAAATTGTAATACAAATGTATTAAATACATGAATTTCAAAAAGAAAATTGATGATACTTGAGGGATGGCTTTTGAATTAGAATTCTGCCATTTTGATTTGAAGAACTTATCTTCTTCTTCACTGTCTTCTTCATTAAGATGTTGTCCCAAAAGGGAGTAATAAGCACAAAACATCATTATCACAATCGAATCCGGTAGCCATTGATCTTCATGAAACTGTAGATATACGTCAAGCCGGAAGAAATTTTTCTTGATGTATTTGAAACAATTGTTGTAACAATCGCTAGAAACGCCTATAAGGCTATGAAAAACCTCTGATGGATTTAAGAAAACCATTAGAGAGATAATGAAATGAAACTGGGAAAACCCATAAATCGCATACAATAGCGATGTGTTTATTTTAATTAAAATACTAATAGTATATTTACCTATTGTATCCAAATCTATTTGGAAAATCTGAATAATTCAAATACTATCCAACAGATTTGGATTACAATATTTGAGAATCAAAGATTTGGGAAGATTTGTTTCAGAGAGTTTTTTGGAAAAAACGGTTATGGAGAGAAATGTGAGAAGGAAACAGTTTGTAAGTAATTAAGTAACGTGGATTATATGGAATTATTCATTTATATCTTGGTTATTGCATACTCGAAGGGCATCTCAATAGGAAGAACAAGCCAGGAGATATGGCTCTCGCATTGAGGCATGTGAAAATTTGGAAACTGCTGAAAACTTATACGGGATTCTTGAAGATAAATGTATGCATTGGTTTGGAGCCTAACGAAATCCAAAATGAATGACTATTTTTGTAGGTGGTATCCTATCTCCTGCGAACAAAAGTTGGGGTCGGGAAATCAAATCGGAGTATGTATGAGGGAACTATGGCCATTCTCTCACAATGAGGTAAATCTGGATTTTTTTAACGAAAGTCTGGCAAAAGAGTTTCAACTAACATGGTTGTATTAGATTAGGAGTTACATGGATATTTATCAATCTTAAAAACTCCAAGGTGGTCAATTAAGATGTATAAGAATCATTAAATATCTATGGTATTCAAATTGGATTGATTTAAATTCCACAAATATCCCATGTATACAATTAATTTAAGATTTCCTAAGATAGTTGAGGTGCGAGATAATAAGGATTCATACAGATATTGTAGTCAATATATGTATGTTATAATGTCATATTAATCTCAACTCAGACCACATGAGTTTCATGGATTCTTATGGATAATATTTTTTTTTTTTTTTTTTTTGTCACAACATATTATGTTTTTCCACCATTAGCAACCCCACCACCACCACTATCCACCACCACCATCAGCAATCACCACCGCCACCTGATAGATGTAGAATACACCTTGATTTATTATCTATTGATTATACTTTCTTTGCTATTTTTCTTGTCAATTATGCATTATACCCGTGTTTTTGAGTTATTAGGTACTCTGGAGTCGCACTGAGGAAAAGAAGAAGAAATCACCCAATTTGAGCAGAAGGGGAAAAATTGTCATTTCATGGGCGGACACTATCTGGAACTGAGCCAAGGATAAGGGGAAACTCATTTAAGTGTTAAAAGCACCTTGTTAGATACTCATGGCACCTATGGAGCTAGTTAGGGATGTCATTGGGCGGACCATAGGTCCGGACCCACCATTTTTTGTACCCTAAAACTAACTTTGAGAAATCATTTTTCTCATCTCTTCCCAAATTATTAGCAGAACTGAAAGTGAGAAAGAAAAGCAGCCATGGCTGCTCGTACTGCCGAAAAAGAAGATCGAGAAGTAGGTAGAGAAATTGAGAAATAAAAATGGAGGCGCAGCGACAGTGAGAAGGATATGATAAATCTGAGTTGTGTTTCTATCACGACGAAGACAATTGATGAAGATGAATTAGATCCAAAATTAGGGTTCGAGGTCACATTTCTGAATCGAGGAAGAAAAGGGTTTGTTTGATTATGAGAATTATAAAAGATGGTGATGAACCTGCTATTGAATCGAAGATGGTAGTGTCATGATACCATGGTGCCCGCAACCACCCTTGGGGTGTATTCAGCTTTCAGTAAAATTAATTAGCCGTTTTACTTCAGTTAATTCTGCTTTGAGTTTTAAGTGTCTGTTAAGTTTGTACGGGTGTAGTACAAACACGTGTGTGGTCAGTGATGCATTAGGGTTTCGTTAGGTCTCTTTCTCTTTAATACGCATGTACCCGGAATTGAAGTTTTATCATGAAAATAGAAGAAAAGAGGCATTACAGTGGTACTGAGTTACTTAATACTACCTGTTATAGTTTAATCTTCACCATTATTATCTCAGATATCAAGAGACTATAACAATTGGTATCATCCAGAGATCCTTCTCTCATCTACACCATGACAGGCCCGACTATCAAAGATGTAGATTCCACCACCCGTGAACTTTCTCAACTCATCAAGAACCTCACAGATCTACACACACGTGAAGCTGAAGAACGTATTGCTGCTGCTCTACGTCAGGATACCTTGCTTGCTTCATTGGTTAATATTTCTGAAGAAAATCAAGCAAAGTCGACTCTCTTGTAGGACCAGAATATCGCAACACTAATACTTCGCGAGATTAATAAACAACTGCATCGCGAAGGAGTCGCATGGAGGTAAATAAATGACGTAATAGATGACGACAGTTAGAACATGAGGAAAGTGTGAAAGACTTGGCGAGATTTAAGAGTGTCGCGAAGGCAAACGATTGTATATTCGCGAGCATTCGCGAGACGTTTCCGAAAATAAGGGACAAGTATATTTGTCATCCACTATGTAATACCCTATATAAAGGGTCGAGTAAGTACATTTGTAGGAGAGGTCTTTTGAATTGTGAAACAAGTCATTAGGAGAGAGAAAGTAAAGAGTGATTGTAATTTCTTTAGCTTTGTTCTACATTTCTTTGTAAATCTTTCAAGAAAACAATTAATAAAACACATCATTGTTCATCTTCAAATGGATTGATTAAACAGATTTGAGTGAGGGGTGTAGTGTGGGAAATCCCTGCAACTACATTTGCGCTAGAAACGAGGGATTGAAGAAGATCAACCTTGTGAATTGGAAGAATTCGGGATAACAAGAAAGAAATCTTGAATAATTTTTAACAAATTACTAAAATTGAGAAATGGCTAGGAGAAAGAATGCATCAGAACAACCAACGATCATAAGGAGAAGTGGAAGATTAGTGGGAGAAAGAAGAAATGAAGTAGGTGAACCATCAAGGATAGATGCAAGAAATGGAGAAGAAGATCCAATTCAACCACCAATTCAACCATCAACTCAACCACCAATTCAACCATCAACTCAGTAAACAACCGGCATTAAGAGTAATCGATTATGATAGAGTGAGCGTGCATACATGGAGATCAGATTCTACGGAAGAAAGAGAAGAAGTACAACAATTGATGAATAATAGACAGGAAGAGAGAAATCGAGAAGAGATGGGAGAAACAATTCGTGGAAATGAAGAAATCGCGGCATTAGAAACGCTGAGACAGACAATACACGAAGAAAGGCGGTTAGAAGCAGAAAGAACGCGCGAATCTAACAAGGCAAAACCACGAATTGAGGATGGAAAATAGGGAGGCTGCAAAATAGAAGATCAAGAAGTAGTAATGAGATCGAGATCGGGATCGACTAGAGAAAATGGGAGAAGAACATTACTGCGGAGAACATTAATGAAGAAAATTTGGAAAGAGAGTTAAATCATGGCGAAGAAGGTCGCGAAGAGAGAGAACTAATAGAAAATCGTTATATTTTGGTAAACAATCACGATGATGGAAATCAAGAAGATAGGCGGCCTCGAGGGACGAGAATAACCCAATTAATGAAGAAAATCAGGAGGAAAGAAGAAGAGCACTACATGGGAGAGAAACACAAAGGAAACAAAAGGAAATTGAAGATGATATTGAAAAGCATTACATTGAGCAAGCACGTCTAGCCCGAGAGAGAGAGAGATTGAGAGCAGAAATGGAAAATCGGGAATTGGAAGAAGCGATCCGGCAGAATAATCATGATAATCGAGAGAGGAGGCGCGAGCGAAATCGCAACGATGGAGATATTAACGAAAAATACGAAAGAATACAAAAAAGTAGACACGAACGAAGAAGGAGAGAAGCGAGAATTAAAGAGACCGATCAATTCGGATTGAGGCAAATGAACAAATTTCGCGAGAATTGGTAGAGATGAGAGGAATATTGAACAACGAGAAGAGAAGGAGGAGGGAGAAGGCGGTTAGATGAAGCTATCGCGGAGGCTGCGAAAAATCCTTTTACATTAGAAGTGCGAGTTAGGAGGAATACCCCCAAAATGCAACTTACCAGCGCTAACTAGCATTTTTGATGGATCAACTTGTGCAAGTACAACACATCAAGGCTTATGTGAGATGTATGCTACAATGGGAAAACCATGACGCTATATTATGCAAATACTTCGCGTCAAGTTTAACAGAGAAGCTTTAAAATGGTTTGAGGGTTTACCAAGGAATACGATCACATCATTCAATCATTTACGAGCTATATTCTTGGGGGCGTATATAAGTAACAACTCTTCGCGACCTGGCATTGAAGATGTATTTGGACTAAAACAAAGAGTTGGCGAGAGTCTAAGACATTTAACTATAAGATGGAAGACGATGTGCAGCGAGATGGACGGCAGGGTAGATGAAAGATACCTCATCTTTTGTCATTCATAAATGCTATGTTCGCAACCAATCTATTATATGTTCGGAGTTTTGAGTTAAGAATACAATTACAATGACTGAATTACGAGAGCTCCGGGAGGAATATATTGCTTTAGAAGAAAGACGAACGAGATGGAATCTTACCCAGTGGCAAACACAAATTCTAGTGTCGCGAATGGAAGTTTATTACCTCAACTAATACACACAAAGTGGCGAGCACATCGCAAGGTCAACAGAAAGAAAAGCGGTTGATATAGAACCAAAGTTAGTGGCTATGGGAAGTCGCGATCGGGAAGAGTTTGAAAGAGAAAGAAATTTCTACAACCGTGGCGGAAATAATAAAATTCAAAGGCTTGATCAACCACAAGAAACCTATGGAGGTCAAAGGTATAATTCGCAAAAAGAGACTTACGGAGGCCGAGGCAAAATTATCATAGAGGACAGCGAAGTCACGAGTAGTGTGGGAGGAAATTAAAATGCCGCCATTGAACGCCGAGTGTGGAAAAAATATGGGAAGCAATACTTTTGATGGAAAACATACCTGCACCATGGAACATGGGAAGTGAACCACCACCGGAGATAGAAGTCACGAGTTGTTCTTACCACCGCTTTCATGGGCACCTAACAAATGACTTTGAAACATCAAGAGAATTATCCTAAGAATGATTGATCAAGGAAAGCTAAATCACTTTTTAAAAGAAGAAGAGAAAGTTCAACATTTGCCACCCCCACCGGCAAAGGGAAAAGAAACATTTGTTATAGAAGTTGGGACAAAGGCTAAAAATTTGTTTTGCAAATCCATTGTACACTCATACCGCACTATTGAAGATTTTCATGACAATGTACTTAGTAGAGTTTTCGCGAGGGATGATGATGATAAAGAAGTGATGAATGTTGCGAAGACATCGCGGCTAAAAAGAGTGGCAACTGCAGATTATTTCTTTCTCGGTGAAGAAGTACCCAAAAGAAGAGAAATACATGATAGCCCACTTTGGTTGTGAAGCTGGAAATTAATCCAAAACCCATTGATGGCGAAGATGATGAAGCGGAAAATTGTTGGGCAATCAATAGAATATTGATTGAATCTCGCGATTCGATCAACATTCTTTTCTACCATACTTACAAAACTATGGGAGGAAGAGATGAAGACTTGATCCCTTCAACATACAAAATATATGGTTTCAACGGTACCGCGAACAAGCCCAAAGGAGAAGTGCACATGAGGATACCCTTGCAGGGGTTATCGATTGATATTTTGTTTTGTGTAGTTGATGTGGAATCTCCCTACAATGCATTGATTGGAAGACCATGGCTTCATCAAATTCAGGTATAGCATCGACATACCATCGGTGCATAAAATTTCCACATCCTAGCGGTGTCGGAATTATAAAAGGAGATTGGATAGAGGGCAAAAGTGTTATGAGGTGGATGTAGAAAGTCACGAAGAGAGAACAAAGAAAAAGAAAGGTTGGAGGAAGAATGTACGGGATGAACAAAGAAAAGAAAGACTAATGGTAGATGCCATAGAAACAAAAGAAGAAGAGATCTTTGAAGTGAATGCACACAAGCAATCGAGTATCATGATGCAAAGGAGGCATTGAAATGGTGGGTGATGCGGAGGCGAAGGAAGTAAGAATAAAAGGTGTAAAAAATGAATAATTGCGAGAAAAGATAACAATTTAGTGATGAAAGCATGATAAGGATAAGAAGCGAGAGATGATGGTTGCGGAAAAATTGTGCGAGAATCTCGCCATGAAGAATGTATACAAATCTATTGAATAATGGAACCGAGATTGTGCGATAACTTGCAGACAAATGATTGAATAAATTGATAAAATGAATGAGTGAGTGAATGGGACAAACCTTTATGGCGTACACCCTAGTTCGCGAATGATATTTCGCAAGAGGCAAATGTAAGACCTAAAGTACGTCATATAAGGGGTATCTCTTAACATGGCTCGGGTGGAAGGTTACACCGCTCCCGAAACTGGGTCATGGAGATTTGGGGCCCATGAAAGCCTATCCGGGGAGATACCTTGGATTTCCAACTATATATATAAGGTTATACCCTGGTTGGACGCCCGAGGGTCTCTCCCAAGGAGTCAGTGTATGACCAAGGCGCCGAGGTACACGGTTGAGTCAAGAGTGCGGGGAGCATGGAACTTCCTTACCACTCTTGACAAGTCTTGGCACATGCTGCACACGGCCCGAAGAAAACTCCACTTAGGGTGCAGTCTCGTAACCATAAACCATATAGGTATAAGGGATAAGAGGCTGCGAAAACAGCTGGTTGTTGTTAAGACCGGATGGGAGGAGCTAGTCTTGTATGGCCGATGTACGCCTCCTTGAAGGGGCAACCAGGGAGAAGATAAGGCGGCACCCTCCATTAGGGAGTGATAAGTGTCAAAAGACGCAAATGTCATGAGGCTTTATTTTAGCAAGAGAATTTAGACTTATCATATTTGTGCAATGATCTGCGCAGAGGCAATAATACTAACGCGAGGGTAAGACGAGATCAATGGGTTTTTACATGAAAATGTAAGAACGTCCTGCGATTTAAATCGCAAAGACGACAATGTGCCGGGATTTTATGGTCGCAAGAACATTTAAACCTGCCATATTGTCACAAATATAATGTCCTGCAGAGGCAAAAATACTAAAGAAATGATAAGACAAGGTCAATGGGTCATTATATGAAAGTGTAAAGACGGCTGCGATCTTGTCGCAATGAGGGTGGCAAAATAAGACCTTTACTTAGGAAGGCATAATAAGACCACACAAATAATGATAAGGCAAGATCAATAGATTTCTTAATCCATGAAGATATCTAGCGATCTTGTCGCGATGATAATTTATAATTAAAAAAAAAAAAAAAAAAAAAAAAAAAAAAAAAAAAAAAGATATATATATTTATATCTCGCGAGAATGATTATATTTAACTCGCGTCTTACGGATGAGAGAGGCAAGAATGATTATATTTAACTCGCGAGAATGATTATATTTAACTCATGAAGTTGATTATATCTTATGGACGGAGGCAAGTGTGAAGTTATAATTACAAATAAGGGTTGTTTGATTAATATATCCGAACAAAGGAAGCAAAAGTTGAAATTTACATTCAATAGTCGAAGATATATGTATACGAGATATTACAAGAAATCAAAGAAGAAAGAGAAATTATTTCTTTGTTGGTTCTTCTTCTTCATCCGATTCTTTGGTTCCATCACTCTCGTCGTCGGATTCTTCTTCTTCTTCATTAGCTTCACTATCGAAACATACGAGACGGGCAAGTTCTGGGAACTTTTCGGCAAGAAAAGGATATGAATGAAGAGGAATGTTGTGATCATTACAAACTATTTCCATAGCTTGATTGCGAAAACGAACAACATCATTATTAAAATTCGCCTTTGTAGTTTGGAATTCTTTGCTTGATTTAGAATATTTATTCTCGCGGAGAGTGAGATCCATCGCGAGTTGTTCTTTTCGGTTTCAAGCTCTCCAATTCTAGTCGAAATCTCTTTTCAGATTACGAAAACATGAGGAAATGAATTAATGTTAATAATACAAAAGGAAAAAGAAACGAGAAAAATAAAGAAGTATGACAAACAACCTTCTCTTTCAAAGATCATATCCTTGATTAAGGTAGTTTGCTCGGTGCGAAGACTAACATCAACACCTAAGTTATTTCTAGCGTTATCTAAAACCTTCGCAGCCCAGGCAAATTCATCATCATTATTTATGACAAAAAGTGAACGAATTTGATCTTCTCGCTCGCTAAGTAGGGTATTTTGACGAAGGAGCTCATCTCGCTCAACTTGCACATCAAGGAGAGATTTTTGAAAGAGAAGGTTGTTTGTCATACTTCTTTATTTTTCTGCTCTTTTTCCTTTTGTATTATTAACATTAATTCATTTCCTCATGTTTTCAGAATCTGAAAAGAGATTTCAGACTAGAATTGGAGAGCTTGAAACCGAAAAAAAGAACAACTCGCGATGGATCTCACTCTCCGCGAGAATAAATATTCTAAACTGAAGCAGCAATTCCAAACTACAGTGGCGAATTTTAATAATGATGTTGTTCGTTTTCGCAATCAAGCTATGGAAATAGTTTGTAATGATCACAACATTCCTCTTCATTCATATCCTTTTCTTGCTGAAAAAGTTCCCGAGAACTTGCCCGTCTCAGATGTTTCTGATAGTGAAGCTAATGAAGAAGAAGAAGAATCTGACGACGAGAGTGATGGAACCAAAGAATCAGATGAAGAAGAAGAACCAACAAAGAAATAATTTCTCTTTCTTCTTTGATTTCTTGTAATATCTGTATACATATATCTTCGACTATTGAATGTAAATTTCAACTTTTGCTTCCTTTGTTCAGATATATTAATCAAACAACCCTTCTTTGTAATTATAACTTCACACTTGCCTCCGTCCATAAGATATAATCAACTTCGCGAGTTAAATATAATCATTCTCGCGAGTTAAATATAATCATATTTATCTTTATCGGGAACTGCTTATCTTTATCGGGAACTGCTTATTTTTGAAATTTTGCTAATGCATGTGCACCTCTGTTAGTAATGCGATCTTTTTCATCTATGAGATCACTAACTTTCTTCCTTAAGGCTTTGGATTTCTTCTTGGAATCAAGGTACATTCGTTTAAAGTGATTAGCTAAACTTAAGCTAGCCCTATGCTCGATTTTTAAGAGATGGTGTTTGGATTGAAGATCCTTTAATGGAAGAAGGTTAGCATTATTTGAAGAACTACTTAGAGATTCATTGAGGCGAGCAAGGAGTACATCATCATCCATGGGCTCGGGAAATGAATGAAGAAGAATGGACTCTTCAGAGAGATTATATATGTCTGCGAAAATAGTAAGTCAGGCAAAGAAAAGTAAATGATAAAATAAAAGAAATCTGAGGAATAAAGATTGCTATACCATAAAGCTGCTGATTTGCGCTTTCAAGAGTAGATACTCTATTTTGTTGAGAAGTAAGCTCAGCCTCGAGTTGTTTAATCCGTTCATCCTTCTCGCGAGATGTCGCAGACTTCATTCTCTAGTTCTCGCATCTTATCTTTAAGTTGCAAAATTTTCTTTTCGAGATTGTCTTTGTGTCTTTTCTCAAGGTCGAGGCGACAACAAAAGAAACTCTCCCGAGACTACAAAGAAAAATATAGAAATGATTAAAATAAGGTTTATAATTGAAGTCGCAAAGAAAGAAAGAGATACAAACATACCAAAGCATTAAGAGCATTTAAGAAACTAGAAGTCACTGTTCGAGAAACCCCGCGAAACGACTCATTGTCCTCCCAGTGGGGCATCGCAAATCTTAGCGAGAGCCTCGCAGTGCTTGATTAAATGATCGTCCCCCAATGCTTGCATGGAATCGAAAAGATGCTAGACAATTGCGCCATAGCGAGAGGTGGTTGAACGATTCTCCCTTGCGAAGAAGTACCAATCTCATTTTCATTCTTATCGAGAATTCTCACTTGTTTGAGAACTACAATGAGAAGAGGGATGGGTTTTCCGTTTTTAGAAAACGGAGCGGAAGATTTGTCCTTGCGAGAAATGGCCTTATTCTTGCCTTTAGCCTTCGCAGCTTCAGCTTCTCCATCATTAATCTTTGCGGTTTCAACTTCTTCAACACAAATCTTCACACACGAATAAAGATAAGAAACAGAGGCAACAATATTGTTTAAAATAACAAAAGAAAATGTTTCTTACTTCATCCGTGAGTGATCAAGTATCGCCGGGATATTTGTCGAGGATTCTCTTTGTATTTCTTTCTCATTATGGTGATCTAAAAATTTTCTAAAAAGTTAATGAAGGAAAGAAATGGAAGACATAGCGAAGAAAATCTAAAATGAATGATATGTATATACCTCTTTTGTCTTCTCAGGCCAATTCGCGAGATTGACTGGGAGTGCATGTGAGCTGCGATATAAGGTCCACTCGGAAAAGAAAGGTACAACCCACCACTTTTCATCTTTGGAGTAGCGAGGATATTATTTTTACCCGAATGCTAGTCAATGTCTGCATAAGCGGTTTGTCAAACATCAACGTTATCATTTTTCTTCAATCGAACACCCCAACGAGATTTATCGTTTCTCATAGTTATGACTCGAATAATTTGCAAAGAAATTATCCACAGATATACTTCTCGGCAATTATTGGTAAATTAAGTAAATTGAGGATCTCTAACATTGTCGGGATATAAAGATCCTTTACCGGCACCACGAGAGGCGAATTCAAGCATCGGCGAATACAATCGCCGTTCAATTGATAAATAGCCCGCGAGAATTTCTCGTGAGCAAGAATCTCATAAAATAATGGTATTTCGGGATTATATAAAGGAATGGGGAGCCCACGAGGAGTTGACCTAGCGAGATTATAATTTTCGATCATCACATTGATGATCAGAAAACAATTTTGCAGAAAGCATAGATGAGGATTCTTGATGTGGAATGGTAGATAAAGTGAAACCTTTTTTCTGTAATTTCTTTTGAACATCAGTAAAATGAGGAGCGTATGTACGACCAAGTGAAGCCATTATTAGAGTATAGGAATGAAGGGAGAAGTGAAGAATTGAAAAGGAAGCAGTAGCAGAAGCGCAAATTGCGGAAGGAGAAAGGTGAAGAAAAGTTGCAGAGGGAAAATAAAAGAGAAGAAGAGAAAAAGGAGAAAGCTATATATAGAGAAGAGAGTTCTCGAGAAAACAAATGCATTTAATGTGAGATGGGACGTGAATGGTTAAGAATAATCGGTTGAAAGAGACGTGTCAAGAAAAGAGTGGAAGAAGAAACACCTGTAATAAATTCCGTACATAAACAAAACGAGTGAAAATGAACAATCGCAAGATAAAGATAAGCAGTTGCGGCACTTATGGACGGAGGCAAGTGTGATATGTATATATACCTCTTTTGTCTTCTCAGGCCAATTCGCGAGATTGGCTGGGAGTGCATGTGAGCCTGCGATATAAGGTCCACTCAGAAAGAGAGGTACAACCCACCACTTTTCATCTTTGGAGTAGCGAGGGATATTATTTTTACCCGAATGCCGGTCAATGTCCGCATAAGCGGTTTGTCGGCATCAACGTTATCATTTTTCTTCAATCGAACACCCCAGCGAGATTTATCGTTTCTCATAGTTATATTTGAATAATTTGCAAAGAAATTATCCACAAGTATACTTCTCGGCAATTATTGGTAAATTCGCAAATTGAGGATCTCTAACATTGTCGGGATATAAAGATCCTTTACCGGCACCACGAGAGGCGAATTCAACCATCAGCGAATACAATCGCCGTTCAATTGATAAATAGCCCGCGAGAATTTCTCGTGAGCAAGAATCTCATAAAATAATGGTATTTCGGGATTATATAAAGGAATGGGGAGCCCTACGAGGAGTTGACCTAGCGAGACTATAATTTTACGATCATCACATTGATGATCGGAAAACAATTTTGCGAAAGCATAGATGAGGATTCTTGATGTGGAATGGTAGATAAAGTGAAACCCTTTTCCTGTAATTTCTTTTGAACATCAGTAAAATGAGGAGCGTATGTACGACCAAGTGAAGCCATTATTAGAGTATAGGAATGAAGGGAGAAGTGAAGAATTGAAAAGGAAGCAGTAGCATAAGCGCAAATTGCGGAAGGAGAAAGGTGAAGAAAAGTTGCAGAGGGAAAATAAAAGAGAAGAAGAGAAAAAGGAGAAAGCTATATATAGAGAAGAGAGTTCTCGAGAAAACAAATGCATTTAATGTGATATGGGACGTGAATGGTTAAGAATAATCGGTTGAAAGAGACGTGTCAAGAAAAGAGTGGAAGAAGAAACACCGTAATAAATTCCGTACATAAACAAAACGAGTGAAAATGAACAATCGCAAGATAAAGATAAACGATTGCGGCACTTTAAAACATTGGTTCTCATGACATTCTCTTCTTCGCAGAGAAGACATGAGAAGAGGCAAGATGTAGGACGAGAATATCGCAACACTAATACTTCGCGAGATTAATAAACAACCGCATCGCGAAGGAGTCGCATGGAGGTAAATAAATGACGTAATAGATGACGGCGAGTTAGAACATGAGGAAAGTGTGAAAGACTTGGCGAGATTTAAGAGTGTCGCGAAGGCAAACAGTTGTATATTCGCGAGCATTCGCGAGACGTTTAGAAAATAAGGGACAAAGTATAGTCATGTCATCCACTATGTAATACCCTATATAAAGGGTCGAGTAAGTCTCGTTGTAGGAGAGGTCTTTTTGAATTGTGAAACAAGTCATTAGGAGAGAGAAAGTAAAGAGTGATTGTAATTTCTTTAGCTTTGTTCTACATTTCTTTGTAAATCTTTCAAGAAAACAATTAATAAAACACATCATTGTTCATCTTCAAATGGATTGATTAAACAGATTTGAGTGAGGGGTGTAGTGTGGGAAATCCTGCAACTACATCTATTATTACACTTCTTTTTAGATCTCAGACAGACCCACAAGGTTCTAACACACCACCTTCTTTTGATAGTCACACCCACAAACATCACACTGTCAACCTGAATACCTTTTCAAAAACTCCCAAAATTGATTTTCCAAGATTTAATGGTGAAAATCCTCGCAGCTGGGTTCGAAAATGTGAAAGATACTTTCAGATCCACTCCATTCTTGAAGAACAAAAAACACAATTTGCTTCTTTGTAGTTAGATGGTAAAGCAGATTCCTGGTTTCTGGATTTTCTTACTGGTAAAACCTCTATCTCTTGGTATCTTTTCGTTGAAGCTATCTGTAATCGTTTTGAGGATCTAGCAAATGATAATTATGTGGGGTGTTTTAACAACCTCTTTCAAGTTACTTCTGTTGAGGATTACTTTGAGCAATTTGAACAATTAAAGGCTTTAATGCTTAGAAAAAACCCTCATCTCACTGAGGAATACTTTGTGTTGAGTTTTATTAGTGGGTTGAAAGAAGTTTTGAAAAGCTCTGTGCATATGCACAAACCTACAACCCTTTCTTAAGCCTTTTATCTGGCTAGATTATAAGAGATAGCCCTCTCATCTTAAAACCAAACCTCAAAAACCATTCCAATTAAATCAACACCCACTACTTCCACTTACCATAAAGTTGTTCCACAGAGAAAACCTATTGCTCCTTCTACTATGGGTGCTTCTACATCTACACCCACTTCTCAATCTTCTACCCCACCACCAAAATCTCCATATATACCACTCATCAGAAGACTAACTTATGAGCAGATGAGTAAAAGAAGAGCTCAAGGACTTTGTTTCAACTGTGATGAAAAATACCAACCAGGACATAAATGTAAATCACAATGTGATTATTTATGATGGTAGTGACCATGAAGCTGATGAAGTTGAGCCTCCACCTTCACAAGCTCCTAGTGAAGATCATATGGTTGAATCAGATATGGAGATCTCTCTCCATGCCCTTAATGGCAATGTCAATCCCGACACCATTAGGATACAAGGATTCATTAATAAGCAAGTCATCATTGTGCTAATTGACACAGGGAGTACTCATAGCTTCATTGACTCTGCTCTGGCAACTCAATTAGGATGTGAAGTTCAACCAACTGCTCACATGTTGTGGCTAATGGAGCTAAGACTACAAGCACATGGGTATGTCCACAATTGCAGTGGAGAATGCAACAACAACAATTTTCTGCAAACTTGAGATTACTTCCTCTAGGAGGGTGTGATCTAGTTTTGGGAGATGATTGGTTAAGAACCTTAGGTGATGTCGCTTTTAATTTGGCCAAACTTTCGATTTCCTTTATTCACAATGGTCAAGAAATTACTCTACAAGGTACATCTTCTAACCCAACTCTCATGCTGCTTAGTATTAATGCCATGAAGAACTTTATCAGAAAGAATACTCCAGCTCTAGTTGGCCAATTTTTTCTATTACTTTAACTCATCTACCAGCTGATATACCCACACTAGTTCAAGAGTTACTCAACACCTTCTCTAATGTTTTTGAGGAGCCAACACAATTACCACCTCTAAGGGTTTTGGACCACCAAATACCTCTTAAACCGGATTCACAACCTGTCAATCTCAGACCATATAAATGCCCTTACATCCACAAGTCAGTAGTGGAGTCTTTGGTCCAAGAAATGCTCAAAAATAGGATTATTCAAGACAGACATAGTCCCTTTGCTTTCCCAATACTTTTACTGAAAAAGAAGGATAATACTTGGAGGTTTTGTGTTAATTATAGGAAGCTCAATTCCATAACCATCAAAGATAAGTTCCCTATCCCTGTTATTGAGGAGCTTTTGGATGAGTTACATGGAGCAAAAATGTTTACTAAACTGGATTTAATAGATGGTTATGACCAAATCAGAGTCCATACCCATGACATACACAAAACAGCATTCAGAACCCATCATGGCCATTATGAGTTCAAGGTGATGCCATTTGGTCTCACAAATGCCCCTGCAACTTTTCAGACACTTATGAATTCTGTCTTTGGTCCATATTTGAGAAAATTTGTTCTTGTGTTCTTTGATGACATTCTGGTCTATAGCTCCAACATCCAAGAACATGTGCAACATCTCTCACTGGTTCTTTCTTTACTTAGAGAACACAAGTTATTTGTCAAATATTCTAAATGTTGTTTTTCTCAAGCTTCTCTTGAGTACTTAGGCCACATTATTACTTCAGATGGAGTGGCTGCGATCCTGAAAAGATTGCTCGTATACAGTCTTGGCCTGTTCCTACTACTCTTAAACAGCTAAGAGGTTTCTTAGGCCTCACTGGCTATTATAGAAAGTTTGTAAAAGGGTATGGTACTATCAGTAAACCTCTTACTGACTTAATGAAGAAGAATTCCTTCTTTTGGTATCCATTGGCTGAAGAAGCTTTCAACACTCTTAAAAATGCTATGTGCACCACTCCTGTGCTTGCACTTCCTGATTTCACAAAACAATTTGTAGTGGAAACTGATGCATGTTCTAGAGGCATTTGAGATGTTCTCATGCAGAGAACGGAGGGTCATTGCCTTCTACAGCAAGTCTTTAGGGCCAAAGGCTTTGGGACTATCTACTTATGAAAAAGAGTTTCTGGCTGTTGTCAATGCAGTTACCAAATAGAGACACTATCTCACTGGGCACCATTCATCATCAACACTGACCAACAGAGTATTAGGCACTTCATGGAGCAGAAAATTACTACTTTATTACTGCAAATATGGCTCATCAAGGTTTTGGGGCTTGATTATACAATTCACTACAAAAAGGGCTTAGAAAACAAAGCTGCAGATGCTCTTTCTAGACTTCCAGATGCTCTCTCTTCCTCAACTTGCAGTGTTGTAGCCTTATCTACTCCATCTTGGATTCAAAACATCATCAACAACTACACTAATGATGCAGTGGCCTCTACACTTATTCCACATCTCTTGGTCAAACCTTCTGTTGTCCCTCATTTCACTTACTTGGAGGGCATTCTCAAATTCAAAGGCAGGATATATGTAAGTACTACCTCCAACCCGAGGCACCACATTTTGCATTCCATTCACTCTTCTGCCATTGGTGGACATTCTGGTATTCATGGCAGTTATGTTAGAGCAAAAACCTACTTCTACTGGAAAGGATTAAAACAAGACAAATTGATATTAGTCAGCCAATGTGATACTTGTCAAAAGAACAAACTTGATGATCATCACCCTGCTGGTCTTCTACAACCCCTTCCAGTACCTACTCAAGCATGGCAACACATTAGCATGGATTTCATTGAAAGTCTTCCTAAATCCCACAATAAAGATGTTATCATAGTTGCGGTGGATATATTCACCAAGTATAGTCACTTTATTGGACTTACTCATCCATATACAGCTATCAAAGTGTCTCAAGAATTCTTAAATATTGTCTTTAAGCTACATGGCCTACCAGCTTCAATTGTTTCTGACAGAGACAAGGTTTTCGCCAGCAAGTTTTGGCAAGAACTCTTCAGAACTTTGGGCACACATCTCTCCATGAGTACTGCTTATCATCCTCAGTCAGATGGGCAATCTGAAAGAGTTAATGCTTGCTTGGAGAGTTACTTGAGATGCATGACAGGTCACAAGCCAAAACAGTGGTTTAGCTGGATTCCACTTGCTGAATGGTGGTACGACACCAACTATCACACCAGCTTGAATATGTCACCCTTCCAGGCCCTATATGGGTATGTACCACTTCACTTAGCTTTTCCTACAGCATCAAATACATCTGTAACATCAGTTGAAGAATATTTACAAAGGAGAGATGTTGTTCTGGACATTCTCAAGGAAAATTTGCATAAGGCACAAGAAAGAATGAAGTGGTTTGCTGACAAGAAAAGAACAGATAGGTCATTTGTTGTTGGTGATCTAGTATACTTGAAGTTGCAGCCTTATTGACAGACTTCTATGGCCTTGCGCAAGAACTTCAAGTTATCTGCCAGGTATTATGGACCATTTGCAGTGATTCAAAAAGTTGGTCAAGTTGCTTACAAACTACAGATGCCCCCAAGCTCCAAGATTCACCATGTCTTCCATGTGTCCCAGTTAAACAAGAAGATAGGAGTTACTGCCACTACTATTCCTTCACTGCCATTAGTTGATTCATAGGGTGAGATCATACTCAAACCCATTGCCACCTTGGACTCCCGCCAGGTTTTTCGCCAAGGTACAACAGTGCAACAACTTTTGATTCAATGGTCTCACACCACTCCTGCAGATGCTACATGGGAGGATTTATCCCACGTGAGAGCCCATTTTCCAAATTACCATCCTTGAGGACAAGGATACTCTGAAGGAGGGAGTATTGTCATGATACCATGGTGCCCGCAACCACCCTTGGGGTGTATTCAGCTCTCAGTAAAATTAATTATCCGTTTTACTTCAGTTAATTCTGCTTTAAGTTTTAAGTGTCTGTTAAGTTTGTAAGGGTGTAGTACAAACACGTGTGTGGTCAGTGATGCATTAGGGTTTTGTTAGGTCTCTTTCTCTTTAATATGCATGTACCTGGAATTAAAGTTTTATCATGAAAATAGAAGAAGAGAGGCAGTACAGTGGTACTGAGTTACTTAATACTACATGTTATAGTTTAATCTTCACCATTATTATCTCAGATATCAAGAGACTATAACAGGTAGTCTCTGTTATGAGAAGATGAGTCTGCTACTGCCATTGATTGAATTTGTTGTCGATCTCAGAGAGGATTGAGTGTTGATTTATTATAGAAGATACAGGGAAGAGGAATTGCTACTAGCGATTGCAAACATGGGTTTTGCTGAGATACTTTAAATCAAATGGGTGTTGATGTAACTCAGAGAAGAAGAAGATGGAGATTAAAATGGGTTTGATAGTTAATTTATGAAGAATTAGAAGCTGGGTGATGTTAAATTGAGGGATTAGAGCAGAGAAAAGAGGATTGATAGGTTTGTATTATGACTTGGGTATGATTCAGTAGTGATAATTGTTGCCTGAGCTGCAGGAAAGAAGATGAGGAAGTGATGATTGAAGCTTCTGATGTTTCTAATGACGCAGGACAAGAGCTCAAAATAGAACTCAGAAGAATGTGTTCTCAAAACTGTGTTAATGAATGTTAAAATGTGTGCAGGGAATGAAGAAAGAATGGCTTGAAACAGTGGCCGGAATGTCCTGTAAACAGACGGTACTCGGTCATTTTTCTGTTCCGGCGAGTTAACTAGGTACCTGCCGATGGCCGATCCTGTAGACAACTCAACTCAGTAAGCCCGAGTTAGACAGCTGACTCAATAACTGACTCGGCTGACTTCCCTTTCTTTGACCCATTGACTAACGAAGACTGTTAGCATGACCGTTAACTATGACAGAATCTTGACAGAATATCCGTCGACGGCGACAAAATTCAGGTGACCGACGATGACTTTCCCGACCATATTCCGGTGATCCCGAGAACTTTTCAGGCGACTAAAAATTATAGAATTTTGTGACTATTTCTCATGGGTGTGAAGACTTTGATTTGGAATTGGATGTGGAATTTGACTTGGACTTAAATTTGGAAGAGAAGGGGAAGAATTTGATCAAGGCAATGACTTGGAGATTGAATGGGAAAGGGATCCTAATCCTAAGAATATTGCTAGCAAGTTGAAGCCTTTAAATAGAGAAGTTCTCTACTTTTCTCTACACACTTTTACACCTCTACACTCACAACACTTTGGTTTTTGCTTTATTTCTTTTCTTTATTCTTGTGAACTCCAAATTATGTATGGCTAATTTTCTTATTGATTGAGGATGAATTCCTAGTTCTTAACATGTTTTGAGTTTTGTTTTAAATCTACTTTGAAGTTTTCACATGATTATCGTTTGTTTTTACTAATATGAGTTGTTAGAGCACTGCTCGGTCGAACTCGCAAGCGTTGCTATCTCAAGCTTGTTTGTCAAGTTTAGTTGCCAAAACTATAAGTCTTGATTTCTAGTCTACTTATAGCTAAGTCTCGGACTAGGATATAAAGTGTAGTTGAGCTCTAGAATCCACGGCGTTCATCATACAAAGACGAAGAACTACTCAAGGAACTGGTGGAACTTCATCTACTAAAAGGTATGTGGAGACTTGAACTTATCTATCACTCAAAAGTCTATTTACTCTATCTCCTATCTTGAGACAAAAGTCGTATTGCTATATAGACTTCGATTATACACATTTTCTATTTTGAGCCGAGTTTATCTCGCTTATTTATTTCTCGAAATATGCGTTGGTAAGCTTTCGCTTTGGCCAAGTTCATCTTTACAAGTGAAGAAAGTCATGTTGGTTATTTCAATATCTTGAAAATCGCTTTGATGAAAAATAGTGTGTAAATAACCTCTATTTAACATCCTCTAAGAATGTTTCAATTTTTGAAATGAGAATTTTGAATATATAACCTTGAATGGATATAAACATTGTATGTGAACTCATACTTGTGTAAGTCCAAAATCCTTGAACTAAAGTATGAGTACTTTACTGGTTCAGAAGTCAGGAAGCTAAGTCGCGTCTTGTCGAAAGTTCACATCCGTGAATTTACATTAGAGTTTGTGAACTGAAAAACAAACTCAAACCGGGTACTTAAGTATGCGTTATTCATACTTGAGTGGGTTATTTTCTAAAAACGGTTTATTCGTGAACTTAAACTTATATAAACTAAGGAATGCATATTTGCAAACCGTGGCTATAAAGTTCTTGAATTGATTCGAGTGAATCAAAATCGTTTTGCTTCGATTGTGTCTTGTATACTTCTATGAGATTTAAGCAATTGAACAACTCTCTAACTAGTTCTTTTGAGTCATTTGAACTAGTTATGGTGAAGATGAATATGGTTGATATGAAAGTGCTCATATGGCTAACCATTTGGTTAACTATTGTTGAACCAACTAGGTGTACACGTTTAGGTACGGTTACACAAACCTAAATGAACGTGTATTTCATTTGTGTATAACAAGCTAAGTTCGATCTAACGGTTGAAAGATATTAGCATGAATCTAATCAGGTTTTCATCTAACGGTGAATATTGAATGCTTAGTTACCAAGGTAACTTAGATTGCAAACCCTGATTTGGAAGACTATATAAATGAGAACTCTAGCAACTGGGAAACCTAATCCCCACACCTCTTGTGTGATACTAGTTGTATAATCTATATTTGATTCTCCTTTAACCTTAGGTTTCTACCGAGACCCTATAGGTTAACGACTTGAAGACTTCATTGGGATTGTGAAGCCAGACCCAACTATTTTTCTATAGTTGCGTGATCTGATCTTGCTATTTCTATCGTATTTGAGTACAATCGTAAGATTGGCTTGAGATTAATTTCTCCGATAGGAAAAATAGAAAAGTAGTCACAAAAACCTTCGTCTCATCGTTTGTGATTCCACAATATCTTGTTTCGCTAGTTGATTAAGATTATTGTGAGGTGATTGATAATTCTAGGCTGTTCTTCGGGAATATAAGTTCGGGTTATCAATTGGTTCATGTTCACCTTAATTTATCAAAAAACGGAACAAAACTCGTAGGTATTTCTGTGGGAGAAAGATTTATCTATTCTTGTAGACTTTTCTGTGTGATACAGATTTGTTTATTAAAGTCTTCGACTTTGGGTCGTAGCAACTCTTAGTTGTGGATGAGATCAACTAAGGAAATAAAGTGCGTAGTATTCTGCTGGGATCAGAGACGTAAGGAGCGCAACTGTACCTTGGATCAGTGTGAGATTGATTAGGGTTCAACTACAGTCCAGATCGAAGTTAGTTTGTAGTAGGCTAGTGTATGTAGCGGCTTAATACAGTGTGTGTTCAATCTGGACTAGGTCTCTGGCTTTTTCTACATTTGCGGCTTCCTCGTTAACAAAACTTATGGTGTCTGTGTTATTTCTTTTCCGTATTATATTTTGTTATATAATTGAAATATCACAGGTTGTGCGTTGAATCGATCAATATGGAAATCCGACCTTTAGTTGTTGATTGAAATTGATTGATCCTTGAACATTGGTCTTTGGTACCGTTCAAGTTAATTTCTCTTGCATTTAATTAGTCTCGCAGATTTTTATTTGTTTGAGTAAGTATTGAATCGAGAAATTGAGATTTAACTCCTTGATATACTTTTTACTAAGATTGAGTCTGACTGTCTAGTTGATTCTCTTAAAAGTATATTGGAGTTAGTCTATACAAATTGCTAAGAGAATTATTGAGTGAGGTTGTTGTACCCCCACTTTTTCATGAGTGTTTATGCTTTCATGATAGATCGTTTAGGTGGCCAACTGAATTGATTTGTTATTCAATCTAAAGCTAGTGAAAGTTAGGGGATAATTAGTCGTTTCTTGACTTTTTACATAAGTAGAAAACACGAGACCTTGCGGAGGGATTCCGTGGAGCAATTGTGTGTGAAAACAACACTATAAAGTGGACCAAGAGTTGAACACGTCAAAGAGTTTTCGTATCTGATGCTAGATATTCACAACATGTCTGAGGAAGATAAGTTGTTTAATTTTACGTCCGGTTTGCAAGGATGGGCTCAGGCCGAAGTGAGAAGGCAGGTTGCCAAAGACCTACCTTCGGCCATTACAATAGTGAATAGCCTTGCTGATTTTAGATCAGTTAGTACCTATATTGATGCTAATAATAAATACAAGGATAAGAAAGGCCATAAGTACAAGGATAATGGTAGTAGGAAAATTTCTGATACTAAGGAGAAGAACTATCAAAGAGACGATAGTTTGGACGCAAAAAACAAGGCCAGTAGGTGTTTCCTATGCAAGGCTCCTCACCTTGTGCGTGATTGTCCTAAGAGAAAAAAAATTATCCGCAATAGTCACTGAGGGCAGTGGCGAGAAAGATGAAAGTGAAGGATTGAATGGCAACATAGTAGTATATCATGTTAATCATATTCAACTATGCAACATAGTAGCACAAAAGGCAGCAATACAACAAGGATTGAATGGCGCTAGCCTAGTTTATGTGAAGGTTCACATTCACAACCATAGACTCTGGGGCATGGATGTACAGGTGCTTCGTACACTGTAGTGAGCTTGTCCATGGCAGAGTACTTGGGTTTAGAAGTATATCAGGATGATCATTGCATGAAGACTTTGAATGATATACCTAATCCAATCAATGGGTGGTTGTGGCAAATGTTGAAGTGGGAGAATGGCGTGGACGAATTAGTATTTTGGTTATGCATCTCAATGATTTCGAGATGATACTTGGTAACAACATTTTCCAGATTGCAGAGGCAATAGTGATGCCTCACCTTGACGGTATTTTCATACAAAGTCCAAGTGCACTTGTTTCGTGAAAAGTGTAAGGAACTTCAGTCCATATGACATGAGGCGCTACAAAGGAAAGGCAAGTAATTTTGCGCATGTCCGCTCGTTCGAAGAAAGCGTAGTTGAGATTCATGAGGAGTTTGGATTTCTTATAGATCTTAGCATCCCTTGTTCGTCGTGACTGACCTATGTAATAAGCAGGGGCATTGCAGTGCTGTTTGCAAGTTCTTGAACCTGCAAGGTTTGCTAAAGTATGAAGGCTTTAGCACTTATGTGTTTGCTTGTATGTTTGGAGTTTAAGTTGGGTGCTGCTAATCTTATAGTCTTAAAAAAGATAACGCACTAAGTGTTGGTGTATTTGCTTTCGTTGTTTGTTGCTTTCCGTAAGGCCGTGCATTGTCCAATGGTGTAAATGGGAAGGAGTCCCTAAGTCTCTTATGTAAGGTTAGTGTGATGAAGGAAAGTGGTGTTTAAACAAAAATCTTGTCTCTTTTTGCTTAATGTACAACTAGTTCATTGGGGAAGCACTACAAGTATACTAAGCCAAAGTGTATAATAATATACGCTGAAAGTAAAAACAAAGCAAGAGAAGGTAGTGGCATATGCGAGTTTTTTGTTGGGAGAGTTACATGGAAGTGCGACGGCATTTGGTAGCGATAACATGCAGTAACACAACAAGAATGATGATGTAAGTCCATCAAGAAAATGAGTTTAGAGTAACTCATAGTCGGGAGGAACATGATATTGTTTTTCCACTATATTAAAGCGTAGAAGTTTAAAAGAACAGGTGAGGATTTGTTAGTTTCAAAGGCGTGTGAAGAGGATGCCTTGTCCAAAGTGACAGTGAGATGTTTCGAGTATCCTAAGTCATCGCTAAAATCATGCATTTTAGTCGTATCTACATAAAAGAGTTGCAAACTGATTGGAGAATACTTAGTCTACAATAGGGCATGTTGAGTAGCGATATTGCAACATAATTCAGAGTTGGAGGCGGTAAGCTTAGTTATGCATATCAAGGTGATATGTTAGGAATTTTGCGTGTACACTTAGGCACGAAATGGCTTTAAAACGATCATGTGCTGATGCATGGGTATAACAACATATTTTTGATAAATTTTGGGTATTAAGATATGAATGAAACGAAATTGAAGTATAGTCGACGATGCAAAAATGCAGCTCGAATTTGTAGGCTTAATGGCAAGGCGCATAATCTAAGTGATGGTGTTTGGTACTAGGCAAAAAACTTTGGCAGAATATAGGCCAAACAAGTTTGTTGATTTCTGAGAGTGGCTTAGGTGCGTACAATGCCAAGTAGTTCAACATATCCGAAAGTAATATTGCATTCAACGAGAACGTGGAATGGATTGGGTGGGGGATGTTTATTACGTTCCCAACAGTATAGCGCCAAGATGGCGCTTTACTAAAGTTAGTGGCCTGACCAATGAAGCTGCATAATCTGACAATCTAAAGTTATCATGGCTGAGACAAGTAAGGCTAATTAGCACATGCAATATTATGCGATAATAATTCAGAGTTAGCCCATCTCAAGAAAGGAATGAAGGATGAAATACAAGTCATGGAATGACTTAAGCATTGGCCAAGGCTTGGACAATGCATATGCAACAGTGGCGTTACCAAATGCGACATTTTTGTCCATTGCTCGACAAAAAGATTGCAAGTGATGCACCTAAAGTATGAAACTAAACCAAGCAGAAGGGCAAGGCTCGATTGGCATGACTTTACTTGAATGTCGGCATCCAAATGAGCTAAGTACATGTCCGGGATAAATTTTGCGCAATCGTAGATGTACATGGGAAGATGCCAAGTTAAATGTAGCGCAATCACAGCTGTACTTTGGCTCAGGCCAAGTTTAGTGCAGCGCAATATGAGCTGGTTATTGGTTCAGGCTGTCAATTACGAGTTGTGTGTGCGTCACACTCATGCTAGAGCAAAAGAGTTGGTTGAGACGGTTATAAATAGGTGTTATAACCGAGTTTGACATTCCCCAACCATTAAAGACAAGTGTGGCATAATTCTGCTAGCCAGCTGTTGATGGTGATTTTTAAACAAAGGGTAAAATCGTAAAACCCCAAATAACCTAATGTCACCAGTGACACATTTATTAGGACATTTAATGAATGTAATCAGTAATTAATAGGGGGTATTTTTTCAAATTAGGGTTACGACGAACAAAACCCTAATTCCCCTCCGTGTCAATGGCAAGTCATGCCAGCCACACCTAGCCCAAGCTAGCCGCACCTCTGTGCCAATGGCAAATCATGCCAGCCACACCAAACGCGCCAAAGCATGCCAACCATGCTAGCCGCACCTCCGTGCCAATGGCAAATCATGCCAGCCGCATTTAGCCCGAGCTAGCCGCGCCATGCCAAACGCACTCTGCCTTGGCCCTAGCTACGCTAGTCACACCACGCCAAGCCAAACACACTTACCTTGGCCCTAGCCGCACCTCTGTGCCAATGGCAAATCATGCCAGCCACACCTAGCCCAAGCTAGCCGCACCTCTGGTGCCAATAGCAAATCATGCCACCACACCAAACGCGCCAAAGCATGCCAACCATGCTAGCCGCACCTCCGTGCCAATGGCAAATCATGCCAGCCACATTTAGCCCGAGCTAGCCGCGCCATGCCAAACACACTCTGCCTTGGGCCTAGCTACGCTAGTCACACCACGCCAAGCCAAACACACTTACCTTGGCCCTATCCACACCTCTGTGCCAATGGAAAATCATGCCAGTCACACCAAAACGCGCCAAAGCATGCCAACCATGTTAGCCACACCTCGTGCCAATGGCAAATCATGCCGACCACACCTAGCCCAAGCTAGCCGCACCTCTCGTGCCAATGGCAAATCATGACAGACCACACCAAACGCGCCAAAGCATGCCAACCATGCTAGCTGCACCTCCGTGCCAATGACAAATCATGCCAGCCACATTTAGCCCGAGCTAGCCGCGCCATGCCAAACGCACTCTGCCTTGGCCCTAGCTACGCTAGTTACGTCACGCCAAGCCAAGCACCCTTACCTTGGCCCTAACCATGCCATGCCAAAATGGCGCCCACGCCTAGGCTTGCAAATCATGCAACCTAGGCCAAATTGGCCACGCATGCCATTGGCACATGCCAACACGCTCGCTGGTAGCTTTTTCTACCAGGGCGCGACCCAAATTGGCCACGCATGCCATTGGCACATGCCAATACGCTCGCTGGTAGCTTTTTCTACCAAGGCGCGACCCAAATTGGCCACGCATGCCATTGGCACATGCCAACACGCTTCTTTGGTAGCTTTTCCTACCGGGCGCGACCCAAATTGGCCACGCATGCCATTGGCACATGCCAACACGCTCCGGGTAGCTTTTCCTGCAGGCGCGACCCAAATTGGCCATGCATGCCATTGGCACATGCCAACACGCTCGCTGGTAGCTTTTTCTACCAAGGCGCGACCAAAATTGGCCACGCATGCCATTGGCACATGCCAACACGCCATTTGGTAGCTTTACTAACCAGGACGTGGCCCTAATGGCCGAGCATGCCATTGGAACATGCCAACACGCTCGCTGGCAGCTTTTCCTACCAGGACGTGGCCCTAATGGCCGAGCATGCCATTGGCACATGCCAACACTCATCGCTGGTAGCTTTTCCTACCAGGACGTGGCCCTAATGGCCGAGCATGCCATTGGCACATGCCAACACGCTCGCTGGTAGCTTTTCTAAACACGGGCCATGATTCAACTTGGCCACGCATGCCATTGGCACATGCAAAACACGCATACTGGTAGCCCAACTTGCAAGCCGTGCAACCTAGGCCAACTTGGCCGTACGCGCCATTGGCACATGCCAAAACCCACGCTGATAGCCTAACTTGCAAACCGTGCAACCTACCACCAAGGCATTCCGCACATGCCATTGGCACATGCCATACACGCCACTAGCAGCTCTATGCATTGCCACTTACACTCAACGTACAACCTACCACCAAGGCATTCCACACATGCCATTGGCACATGACACACACGCCACTAGCAGCTCTGGCATTGCCACTTGCGCTCGAGGTGCAACTCGCAACAAAGGCATTCCGCACATGCCACATGCGCCCCTAGCAGCAACACTTGCACTCAAGATGCAACCAACACTCGAGACATCAACACAAGCGGGGATGCTTTTCGTGGTCTTGGTTTGGCGGTCACAACTTGCGGCGTACACTACGCTCACATTAAGAAAGCGTGAATAGGAATAAAGCGGTCAAATAAATGAGGAAATAATGGTGAAAACGTTTTCACCCATTAACACCATGCGGTAACCACCTCCTCCCATTATTTCACCCTTTACTCTCTTCCTTCATGAGGCCGAGGTACGTTTCAATCTCGACTTGTATAAATAGGTCTTACCTATTTCCACCAGACAACAAGTCTCGGTCAGGAGAAAAATACAACACTCTCAGAAAAGGCAACTTTGCAAGCTCTCCAAAAAAGCTTTCATCTCTTGCAAGCTTCCTAAGCTTTCACTTTACGATACAAGTCGAGACACTACTCTCCCGGGGTATTCTGGTCTCAACACCTTTCTTTGCTTCCCTCCCCAAATCAACCCTTCTCCTCCACTTTGTGACCGAAGCAAGTCTGGAACGGCCATTTCTTGGTTTAGGCCGGACTTGTACAGATTGATCTCTCGAATCTATAAAGTGCTCACGTGCAGCACATTTGTTTAGGGTTTAAACCAGTTTCTCACTCACCTACCGAATTTACCAAAATCGGCGGAAACGATTTTTACCCATAAACACCAGCACAAAAGCTAGCAGTGCGGTTAAGAAAACTGCCTATGGACATATGACAGTTCATAGGCCGTGCACTTGGTTGCACACGGATTAGCTTGGTTCTTGGCACTATAAATAGGCCATAAAACTTCTGCAAGTGCGGGTCTTTAAGGAAAGAGGCACCACGTTGCAATAGAGAGTGTGTTTTATGCTTATAGAAAGAATAAGCTTGTAAGTTCATTGGTTGGACAAAATTGTGTAATCTTCCCCTAAGCTAATGAAAGAGAGTTTGTTTGGTTAAATAATTGTCTATGTGTTTTATCGATTCAAAAGTACTCCCCAAATTCGGTGAAGCATAACATTAACCCCTCTTTGTATTATGGGCTACAATTGAAGGAAAAAATAAAATCTAAGTAAGTTTTCTGTCACATAACTCAGGGTAGTGTAGTTGTTTGCATAGGTTCAAACTTATAAGGCTGAAATACGAGTGGATGATAAGAGATCACTCAACCACTCAACCACCGTATTGCCAGTTCATAGTAGCGCAAAAAAAAATATTCTTGGAACATTTGCAGGTGTGACATTAGTATACAATATGGGTAGGCGGTTACAGGTGGATAGAAAATACACGGCCCAAACAATGTCATATGCGTGTAAACCATGCACCAAGTCCTATGTCTACTCAAAATTATTTTTGCAAGTTTTTCGTTAGAAAATTAATTCAAATCGAGCTTTGTTGAAAATTTGCGTTCAGAAACGACTACTATCTCGTCTTCTTTTCACATCTTCTTTGTTTGTTTTACGCACTGCGTGTTTATTTACTTCGAATCCATACTGCTAAGTTCAAGAGTGTAGAGTTTATGTTGTGTGAACACAAGATGTATCTGGCAGTCTTATCTTGGACACATCTTCGCACATTAGGAGACTGAGCAATATTTGCGAACTAATATAGTATGTTAAGGACAATTTATTTAAACTTGTAATTTTGTCCTCGTCAAATTGTCCGTGGTAAAGTGAAGTTATTTCGATTCAGTTCTTTATATACTATTTTGATAATCTAACATTGTTGTTTATTGTTCAAATCAGTCACATAGCTTGACATTTATAAATCCATTAAACATCCGGAGCTTCTCTCTGCACCTGATTATAATAAATAGATTTAGCTAGACAGGTACATGTGGGTGTTATCTTGTTTATTAGGCCCCATAGAGCAGAGATCTAAGCGACATCTCCTCAGTGAGATCCAAATCAAAGACCAAGACAAAATACATCAGCAATTGACATCATATCTAAGGGATCTCTTTTGGAAAATTTAGACTATCCATCCATAATAATATAGGAATGGCAACAAATAATTCCTTAAAGTAGTGACACACTCATAGATCCTAATCGAGACAAAAAATTATTCTTTTGAAATATGAGTAAATATAATTCTCACTGCATCTACGAGATGCAACCTTTTCAAATATTTTTTTTTTTTTTTTTTTTTTTTAGAAAAACCTTAGACAAGAGGCTAAGGGCCATACAAAGAGTTAGCAGTGCTTGTGGTAAGCCTGCTTTCATTGTTCTTACAAAAGATAACAATATTAAGAGTATCCAAATTTTGAAGTCTATGGATAATTTTGAGACTACTTAACATAAAAGAGATATGATTGATTCTTGATATATTGTCTTCAACATGAGTTCTTGCAGGATCATAGTGTCTGAGGCTGAACCTTCCTTTGATTACTTAATGGTATAGAGAATGGAACCTTAACAGAATTTCCTTTGATTCAGCTTGTACTTCAATGTTCATGTGCTGCTTTTCCATGGCCCGGCTGAAAGCTAGATCTGCACCTCCTATTGTTCCCCATTCGCCAAAGTGGCCTGAGTATCCTCGGCTATCAATGTTGTTTCCTACAAAATCCAATATAGTTAGTACAGAGAAATATTTGTAATTTTCAGGATCCTGTATAGTACATATCCTTATAATAAAACCAAATTCTTGTGGAATGTGGTTTAGATCTTATGGAATTATGATGTTTGTCTCAGTGTCAGTTACTTCATGATTGGGAGAAATATCATTTAGAGCATGAGTTGGTAAATTGTGCACTCTGTTGTAATCACATAGATATTGCTGGATACTCTGGGAAGTGTGTTTGGCATTAGGCTGTGTGTGATTAAACACCAGATCACACCTAGCTTTCCAAATATGCCAGCAGGTAGTAGCATATAAGATAGTTTTTCTAAGTATAACCCCAGGTGCAAACCAGGAGTTAAACCAATCCATGAAGTTTGTGGTGTTATCAAACTTGCCATGATTAGTTCCAATAATTTCATTCCAGACCTCAGTAGCTGCATGGCAGTTTAGGAAGAGATGTGTCATGGTTTCTTCCCCGCTACCGCATACTTGACAAATAAGGTCAATGTAATGCAGAATGCTTGTTGTCTTTGCATTGGTGGGTAGAATTTTATGAGCACATTTACAGATGAATATCTTGATAGCTGGTGCAGTGCCCAATCTCCAGATAGCCTCCCAATTTCTTGTTTGGGTATCATTTCTGTACATATATTCTATCTTTTCCTTGTATAAGGCTTTGACAGAAAACTTTCCAGTTTCATTGAATTTCCATTGAATAGTGTCTTCTTCTCCTGGATGAGTATTTAGAGCCAGGATGGCTTGATCAATATTTTGATTGAAAATATGATGGATTAGTTGAGAGTTCCAATTCCCATTTGGATGCATGAGGTGTGTTAGCATCTCTATTTGTTGAGGGCAGTGAGTGGGTTTGAGGAGCTTAGATGTAGAGTTTGGTAACCAGTAGTCCTCCCATATGTTGATTCTCAACCCATTGCCTATCCTCCAGTGACAGTGTTGTTGTATGTTATGTATTCCTTCAAGAATTCCTTTCCAAAACCATGAGTCTCCAGATTTTGCTTTTGTATCCATGTTTAGCACATTTCTTCCTAGTAGGTACTTTGCATCTATTAGTTGGTACCAGAGAGAATCTTTGTCTTGTTCAAGTCTCCAACCAATTTTTGTGATCATCGAGCTGTTGAAGAGTTCCATGTTCATGAAACTAATCCACCCATATCCTTTGGTTTGCATATTGCAGTCCATGCCTTTGGGTAGTAGCCTCTTGGGTTTTCCAGATTCTTGCCCCAGAAGAAGTCTCTTTGAAGCTTGTTTAAATCCTGACAAGTTTGTTTAAGGATTCTGAAACAATTCATTTGGTAGATACTAGCTGTTGAGGTAACAGTTTTGATTAGAACTTCCCTGCCAGCAGGATTGAGTGGCACATTTTTCCAACTGGGTAGTCTCATTTTTAGTTTATCCACTCCTGGTTTGAAAGACTTGATTTTGCTTCTGTGAGTGAACAGAGGAGAGCCTAGATATTTATCATCCAATTGCAGCACTTGAACCCCCATAATGTTGTTGATAATAGGAATGAGATTAGGATCAGTATTTTTGCTGAAGAATACTCCTGATTTGTTGAAATTGATGAGTTGGCCAGAAGTTTCACCAAAAATGTTGAGGATGTCCATGAGATTCTCAGCTTCTTTTTTGTTAGCCTTGCAAAAAACCATGCAATCATCAGCAAAGAGTAAGTGATTAATGGAGGGAGCCCCTCTACATATTTTTATTCTAGTAATGATACCCAAATCCTCAGCCTGAATTAGAGTTCTAGAGAGTGCTTCCATGCAAAATAGGAAGAGGTAGGGGGATAAAGGATCTCCCTGTCTTAATCCTCTTGAGGGGTTAAAGAAAGTGTCAAGTGAGCCATTTATGAGAACAGCTGAATTAGTGGTGGTGATGCATTGCATAATTTTTTTTGCACCATTGCTCATTGAAACCCATCTTTGTCATAATAGCATTGAGGAAGGTCCAATCAACTCTGTCAAACGCTTTTGCCATATCAATCTTTATACCCATACTTCCATTTTCACCTTTGGCACCTCTTTTTTATCTCATAGAGTGTATAAGTTCATGTGCAATAGCAATATTGTCAGAAATTTATCTCCCAGGTATAAAAGCAGATTGGTAAGGGGTATTATTTTACTGAGGTAGGGTTTCATTCTCTGGGCTATGAGTTTGGAGATGATTTTATAGGTAGTATTGCAGAGGCTGATAGGTCTGAACTGACTTGGGGAGATAGGGTTTTCCACTTTGGGAATGAGAGATATGAAGGTTGCATTCATTTTTTTTAGCATATGACCAGACATGAAGAAATGTTGCACCATCTTGACAATGTCTTCTCCAATTATGTCCCAGTTTGCTTGGAAGAAATTTGGAGGGAAGCCATCAGGTCCTGGAGCGTTGTCTTTAGCCATGCTGAAAAGTATGCTTTTGACTTCATTGTGATCTGGTGTTCTATTGAGAATACTGTTGTCAGTAGAAGTGATAATGGTGGGGATTAGGTTAAAAAATTTTGGGTTGATGCTAAGGCTTTCTGCAGTAGCCATTTTGGAGAAATGTTGGGTGAAATAATGTTTTATCTCTTGATAATCAATAATCCATTTGCATTGACCGTCTTGAATGGCATCAATCTTGTTTCTTCTTGTTCTGCACTTAGTAGCTCTGTGAAATAGCTTGTGTTTTGGTCCCCGAGATTTATGAATTGATCCGTGCTTTTTGTTTTCCAAATTTTTTCTTCAATATCCTGCCAATCCTTGAGATGTTGTCTGGCTGACTTAATAGTTTGACTTCTATCAGTTCTGAAGTAGTTTGTTTGTAACCAGAGGAGGTGCTACTTGCATTCTTCAATGTTAGTCTTAATATTACCATAGATCTCCTTGTTCCACTTTCTGAGTTGAAGCTTGATATCCTTGAGTTTTCTGGCTATAAGGAAAGCACTAGAGCCGGTGAGATCCTTCCTCCAGCATTCAAATATGATTTCCTTGCAGTCCTTGTGATCTATCCATGGACCAAAGAACTTGAAGGGAATTTTACCAGTTTGCCAGGAGGGGTTATAATTAAGGAGAATGGGATGGTGATCTGATCCAATAGCAAGCATGTTGGATATGGTAGTATTGGGGTATAGAAGGAGCCAACTGTCAGTAGCCAAGCCTCTATCTAATCTTTGTTCAGTAAGATTATGGCCATCTCTTTTGTTTGACCATGTGAAAGGGCAGCTAGTGGATCCCAAATCCACTATATCCAACTCAAGGATTTTGTTACTAAAAATAGTAGCTTCATTAGTATCAATAGGATGAACACTAACTTTTTCAGTATCATGTAGAATAATATTTAGTTCTCCAATCACCAACCAAGGTAAATTGTTAATGGCAGCAGTGTTTTCCATCATTTTCCAAGAATTGAGTTTACTGTCAGTATCATAAGGGCTATCATAGTAACCAATGTATAACCAAGGGATGCCACTGACAGGCTTTATTATAACATTGATATGGTTGAGTGAGAAATCAAGAATCTCAATGTTGAGATTATTTTTCCATATCAGGGCTAAGCCTCCAACAGTGCCATTAGCATCACCTGGGTTAACAAACTGTAGTTGTAGGAAATCCCACACTACACCCCTCACAAGAATCCACACAATCAAATCATTTTAAGATGAACAATTATAATTTTTATTGATCAAACTCCAGAAATATTACAAGATGAAAAGGAGATAAACTAAAGAATTACAACCACTCTAAACTTTCTCTCCCTTAATGACTTGCTCAACACTCGAAAAAGATCTCTCCCTCTCTAAAGTCTACTCGGCCCTTTATATAGGACATTACATAATGG
The DNA here is from genome assembly GCA_023531295.1 of Papaver armeniacum. Taxonomy (NCBI): domain Eukaryota; kingdom Viridiplantae; phylum Streptophyta; class Magnoliopsida; order Ranunculales; family Papaveraceae; genus Papaver; species Papaver armeniacum. The sequence goes on from JAJJWW010013960.1 coordinate 739,725, forward strand.
ATGACAGCTAAGCTGTCCTTTATTTTCGGATCTGGCTTGCGACATTCTCGCAAGTGTACATATGTTAAATCTCGCGACATTCCTCGATCTCGCCACATCTTCACATCTTTCTCGTGTTTGCATTTGTCGTCATCCGTTACGTCGTTTTTACTTCCAGCCCGCGATATCTTCGCAGTGTGTCGTTTATGGATTTCGCGAGAATCTTGGTGTTGCGATATTCCGATCCTACATCTTGCCTCTTCTCATGTCTTCTCTGCGAAGAATAGAACGTCATGAGAACTAGTACTTTCAAAACGCCGCGGCCGTTCATTTCTTTCCTTTATTTTTCTGCCGGCAAGCTTTCGTAAATCCAGTATAACTGCTTACACGTGTTACATATTCCCCTTTTTACTGGCACATTAAATGCTAACCGGTCATCCTCTTCTTGTCTATTTAAGAAGACATCTATCAAGGATATCTTTCTTTTCTTTTACTTCATCTTCTTCATATCTGCATTCTTTATGAGTTCTTTATTGTCTGCAACTTTTTGTTGTTGTTCATCTTGCTGTAAATCTTCTCTGCTACTGTTCTTATGGAGCCATCAAGGTTTGTAGATCATACTGCATGTGACCTATTTGAATTCTTCTACTGAGATTACTTTATTTGATTTTGTTAATCTCTGATTAATTCCCTTATTGTTTCTGTTTTAGTAAGAACGTCTTTGTTACCAAATTCACAGTCCAAAATCCTAAAACATCCAAGGGTTCGCAACCAAAATCCGTTGCACACAAGAGAAAGCCTGCGAATAGAAAGGTATTAAGAAACATTTACTCTTCTAATAACAATATTGTTGCCTCTGTTTCTTATTTAACTTGTGATTCGCAGGATGAAAAAAACGTCGATAGATCCCCCAAAAGATCTCGTCGTTCTAAAAATGTTGAAACTTCTGTTCCTTTTTCTATATATAAGCTCACAACTCCTCCTGTGATATCATCGCAAGATAAATCTACTCTTGCCATCTGCGAAAATATCGTTGCTGATTTTCCTCCTATGTCCGAGTTTTCCATAGATGAAGTTCCTCATGATAGTCCTGTTGTGAATGAACCCTTTTCTTCTTATACTATCGATGCCTCTGCCTTTCCCCCAGTCATTAACCTTCATCAGATTTCATCTTCACATGACATTCCTGCGACGAAAGACGATTCAACTCTCCCCTCTTCTGTCGTCACTACTTCTTCATCCGAGTCTCTCCTCTTACTAAGGAAAATTTGGAGGGAATGGACGTGGCTTTCAAAGTTTTATCAGATATTATGAATGACGCAAAGAAGACCTCCATCGATCCTATCAAGTCTAATGTCTGCGAGATTTTGAGTAAATACTTTGGTTTCGATGCAATTTCGCAAACATCTTTAGAGCAAGAAGTTAAAATTTTGAAGAACAATCTCCAAGCCATGACTGCAAAGTGTGACACTCTTCGTCTTGAGAATCAAAAACTTCAAAATGTCTCACTGGATCGTGATAATCTTCGCAAGAAGAAAGAAGCATGAAAAGGTACAACTCCCCTCCCCTTTCTCAAAAAGTATATATATATATTTTTTTTAATCTTCAAGCCCTTGTTCGCCTTTCAAGCTTTGAACCAGAAGCGAAAAATGGAGATATATCAGTTGGAATCTGTTGTTGAAGAAATTCGAATGGATAGAGACGTTTGGATGGAGCAATATAACCAATTAGATAATCTTCATACATACTATGTTGATCAAATAGATAATCTTTCTAAAGAAAATGCTTACTTAGTTCAGAAGCAAGGCTCATTAAGTAGTGAATTATCTCGCCTCTCTTACTCTTTGACTACAACTAATTTGGAGTTGGAAACTTTATCAGATAAAAATGGAACTCTTTCTCAAGAGAAGCGATCTCTATTAAACAAGGTGGCGATTTCCTCGCAACAGCTTGATGTATATCAAAAAATGTGTAAAGAACAAGAACAATCTCTATGTTCGATGAGAAGTAAACTCGAAGAAGTTACTGTTGAGAGGGATAAACTTATCCAAGGTAGAATAAATTTAAGTGTAAAAACAAGCCAACTCAAAGATCAATATTCCAAGTTAGAAGAATCCTACTCTTCTCTTGCGAAGGAAAATGCCTTACTTGTTTTTAACGAAAAGAGCTTGCGATCTCGACTGAAAGGTTTGGTTGGAGATAATTTTGACAGTGCCATGGATCATTTGGAGAATAGTTGTTTGGCTTTAACTCAATATCTTATATCGCAAAAGGAAGGTAGTCATGATATTTGACTACCTTAATCAATTTGTTTTCTTGAATTTATGGTATTTTCCTTGCGAATTCAAGAAAAATCTGAATTATTTTCTATACTCTTTGTTTTTGCAGAATCCGAGAAAAATCTTCATTCCTCCATTTCCACTTTGAAATCTGACTTAGCCAAAATTCGGAAAGAAAATGGACTGCTTGCTGCTTCTCTTGCTCGCTCTCGCGATCGGGCAGAAAGAAGATTCGACTATCTTGCTTACTCTAAAGATATAGAGAGTAGGAATCATCAAAAAGCACTCCTTCGCCAATTTCATCTCAAAGCTGAAGTTCTTGTGAATGATGTCTTATTGTCCAAATCTCTTGATCCTGTATTTGTCGAACCTCTGGAAGTAGGTGATGATGAAATTCCTAATCCTCCTGATAGTGATTATGATTATGAAAGTGGCGAAGATTCCGCAAATGAAGAGGTGATTCCACCTAATAAAGCTGTCAATAATAATTTAGTTGAAGGAGGGTCTGGCGAGAATGCAATAACTGGTGAAAGTGTGGAAGTTGGTGAGGCTAATAATATTGTTGAAGAGCATCCAGTATCTCCTTCTGGCGAAAAAATTGATATTGAGAATTGAACTTCTCTTGTAATTTTACTTCTTGCATTGTTACTTCTTTATGTACTTCAATCACCTTTGAGATGTATTTACTCATTTATTATTCTTCTTTCTTGCATGGAAGACAATCTTTGATGTTTAACAATTCCCATTTTGTTTTCCATTATCTTTTTTGCGATGAAAGATGTCTGTTATCTACATTCAAACTGTTTATGTGAATTTTTTCATTGCGACAAGATCGCAGGATGTCTTTACATTTTCACATGATGACCCATTGATCTTGCCTTATCATTTCTCTTGTGTGGTCTTATTTTGCCTTCCTAGTTAAAGGTCTTATTTTGCCACCTCTCATTATTGCGACAAAATCGCAGGACGTCTTTACACTTTCATGTAATGACCCATTGATCTTGTCTTATCATTTCTTTAGTATTATTGCCTCTGCAGGATATTTTTCTTGCGACAATATGACAAGCCTAAATATCCTTGCGAACATAAAGCCCCATGACATTGCCGTCTTTGCGACGAAATCGCAGGACGTCTTTACACTTGTATGAAAAAATGACCCATTGATCTCGTCTTATCTACTCTTTTGTATTTTTGCCTCTTCAGGATTGTTGCATAAATATGACAAGCCTTGATACTCCCGTGAGTAAGAAGCCTCATGACATTTACGTCTTTTTTGACACTATCAGCTCCCTAATGGAGGGTGCCTCCCTTATCTTCCCCCTGGTTGCCCCTTCAAGGAGGCGTACTTCTGCCATACAAGGCTAGCTCCTCCCATCCGGTCTTAAAAACAACCAGTTGTTTTCGCAACCTCTTATCCCTTTTGCCTATAGGGCTTATGGTTACGAGACCGCACCCTAAGTGGAGTTTTCTTCGGGTCGAGTGCAGCATAAGCCGAGACTTGCCAAGAATGGCCGATACACTTCAAATGTCCCAGGCACCCTTGGCTCAACCGTGTACCTCGGCGCTTTGGTCAAATGCTGACTCCTTAGAAGAGACCCCCGGTCGTCCAATCTAAGTCACTAGCTTAGATTGAAAATCCAAGGTATCTCTCCTAGATGGGTTTTATTACCCCCAATCTTCATGACTCAGGTTCTAGGGGCGGTGTAACCTTTTCCCTGAGCCACGCTAAAGATACCCCCTTACATGACGCACTTTAGGTACTTTGCCTCTTACGAAATTTTATTCGCGAACTAGGGTGTACGCCATGAAGGTTCGTCCCATTCTGATTATTTTGTCAATTTTGCTTTATATGTAATAGGTACCCCCTACTATGACGCACTTTAGGTTCTTTTGCCTCTTGCGAAATTGTGTTCGCGAACTAGGGTGTACGCCATAGTAAGTTCGCTACTTTCTGATTATTTTGTTGATTCTTCTGTACATGTAAGCTCTTTTGTAATTTCGCTGATCTTTGATAATTTTTCGTCGTTTTCTGTGCGAAATATTCACATGTTTTTCGAGAATAAAAATGAAATATTTAATTCTTTTTTCCTCAATCATGTACCATTCCGCAGTCTACTTCTTCACCATAATTTTTTATGGGTAATATCTCTTTAAGTATAACCTATTCCATGGTCTATCGAGTCTGCGTCCCACATCTCTACCCTCAGGGTCCATCAATCTATATGCCCCTGTTCCAACTATCTCCTTGATGATATAAGGTCCATCCCATTTTTTCGCAAGCTTTCCACCACTTTCTCGCTGATATATCGGTGTTTCTCGCAGACACCAAATCGCTTTGGTTGAAATTCGCGTGTTTTAATACATTTATTATATTCTCGGGCTAATCTTCGCTGGTAATTTTCCATATGCTGCAAAGCCCTTTCTCTTTTTTCTTCTAATTCATCCAATTTAGTTAAAATAATACCCGCACTAAGATTTTTCTCCCAAGCTTCTCTCTTTGTTGTTGGAATAATAACTTCTGTTGGTAGCACAGCCTCAACCCCATATGTTAAACAGAAAGGTGACATTCACATGGCTTCTCGCCTGGTTGTATTGTAAGCCCACACTGCATTATGTACATGTTCGCACCATGCTTTATTGTACCCTTCTAATTTCTTCTTCAATATATCTGCGATTGTATTATTTGTTGCTTCGCTCGCCCATTTGCCTGAGGGTATAATGGAGTTGACTTTCCACATTTTATCTTAAATGCATTAAGTAACAATTCTATATTATGTCCCTCGAACTGCTTCCCATTATCAGATACCAATTGTGCGGGGATTCCAAATCTACATATGATATTCTCAAATATGAATGTAAAAATATCTTTGTCGCGAATGTGTTGTACTCGCCTTTACTTTGCCCATTTTGTGAAATAGTCCGTAGCGACAATCGGATATCTTCTTTGTCCGGACCACTGGTAAAAACGGTCCAACAATATCTAAACCCCATTTTCCAAAGGGCAACACATTTGTTGAAGATGTTAATAGTACTCCAGGTGCATGTATTTTCTTTCCATGCCTTTGGCAATCTTCGCAACGTCTTGATACACGTTTCGCATCTTCATGCATATATGGCCAGTAATAGCCTTGTATTTTCGTTTTGTATGCCAAAGATCTTCCGCCACTGTGATTGCAAGCATCCCCACTATGCAACATCTTTAACTTTGCTTCTCCTTCTTCTCGTGTCAAACACCCGAGTGAAGGTCCATTAAAAGATCTCCAGTATAGTATCCCATCTCTTAGTTCATAATTTGTAGCACGGCTTTTTAATTTGTGCGCCTCCAGCCTATTTCTCGGTGTTTCTCCTTTCATCAAATATGCATGAAGTTCGGCTCTCCAATCTTCAATAACGGGTGTTTGCTCCCCATCTTCTATGATCATCACGTCTACCTCTCCTTCTTCTTCCTTATTGATTAATGGTGATAAAAGTGTCTGTATCTTTATGCATCTCGCAGTTGGATCTGTTATCATACTTGAGATAAAAGCAAAAGCATCTGCGAGGCTATTATCTTTTCTTGATATGTGTCTCCATTTTATTTTTGGGATTTTCGCTGACAATTCTCCAACAAGTTTCTTGTATTTCTTTAAAGATGGTTCGTTTATAGTGTATTCTCCTTTTATTTGTCGAATGACTAGCTACGAGTCACTGGTGATTCTCACATTTTCCAACTGCATTTCTATTACGAATTTCAAAGAATGTATTACAGCTTCATATTCCGTTTCATTATTGGTGGATGTAAATTCCAGTCTGAAGGAAAAAGCCATTTTAGTGCCCTCTGAAGAAATCAAAACAATTCCAATTCCGTTACCTTCTCCATTTGATGATCCATCTACCAACACCTCCCATCTATCTGGCTCTGTCAATAGGTCCTTTGGGTTTCCATATTCTTCTTCTATATCCATCATTTCTTCCACTGCTTCATCATATTCTAAGGGAAATTCTGCTAAAAAAATCATGACAATTTGTGACTTGGGTGAAGACAGTACTTCATACTTGATTTTGAAGTGTCCTATTTGTGCATTCCATCTCTCGACTCTGGCTGATCTTTTTGAATTCTCCATTACTGATTCAATGGGTACCTTTGTAAATACCCTTACTGTATGTGCTTGAAAATATATGCGAAGTTTGAATGATGCATAAACTAACGCCAAAATTAACTTTTCAATTTTTGAATAATTTTTCTCTGCGGTATTGAAAGTTTTATTGATGTAGTAGATTGGTTTCTCAATTCCTGCATCTACTCGTAATAACACAAAGACACTTAATGCGTGCGATGTTGTCGCAAGATATAGTAGTAGTTCTTCTCCCGGTTACGCTTTTTGCAAAATAGATATATTCATCGAGATAATCTTTTATTCCTTGCAGGGCTTTTCGCATTCATCCGTCCATTTAAATTTTGTCCCCTTTTTGAGTATGTTGAAAAAGTGTTTGCATTTATCGATGATCGTGAAACAAACCTCCCTAGTGAAGCTAAGAGTCCGTTTAACTTCTCAGACATCTTTTATTGTTCTTTGGAGTTGGCATGTCGCGAACTGCTTGCACCTTCGCCGGATCAACTTGTATACCCTCTTTTGATACAATGTAGCCTAAAATTTCCCCGACGCAACCCCAAAAATACACTTCTCTCGGATTTACTTTGATGTTAAACTGTCTCATTTGTTCAAAAATTTCTCTCAAATCTTGGACATGATCTTTTGCTTCTTTACTTTTTATTAACATGTCATCCACATACACCTCTAGTGTCTTATGTATCCATTTCGCAAACACTTTCTATACCATTCTTTGGTATGTTGCTCAAAGATTTCGCAAACCAAATGGCATTTTTGTATAACAATATAATCCTCTTGGGGCGAAAAAAGCAAGTGTGTTCTTGATCTTCTTCAACGGAGGAGGGATTTGATTATATCCTTTGTATCCATCTAGAGAAGATACTATCATTTCCGCCGCCGATTCTACCAATTGTGGGATATCCGGTAGTGGAAAACTATCTTTTGGACAAGCTTTATTTAGATCGGTGAAATCTATCTGATTCTTATCCCTTTATTCTTCTTTGGAACTACTACCATGTTTGCTATCCACTCAGGATATTTAGATTGTCTTATGATTCCCGCATCAAGCATCTTCTTCGATTCTTCTTCTATTTGGGGATGATACGTTGTTGCAATCTTTCTGATTCTTTGTTTGAATGGTCTAACATTTTTATCAATCTCCAATTTATGACATGCCACAGACGGATCTATTCACGGTATCTCATCCATATCCCATGCGAAAATATCTTTATATTCTCGCAGCAGATTAACAGTTCTTTCTTCTTCATCTTCCTCCATCTTAGATCCAATTTTTAGTATTTTGGGTGCTTCTATGGTCCCAATATTCACTTCCTTTGTTGGTTCTGCCGCGGTGTAACTGGCCTCAGGTTCTCTCATAGGTGTCGGTTCTTTTATCTCATTCGCATGTCCATTCCCTTCTTCCGAAATTTCGCCAGGTATGTCTTTTCCTTCCTCTGCTTTTATCATGTAAATTCTAAATTCTTCTTATTTCTTTGCTTCCTTCGCCATTTTCCTGCGATTTTTCCGCTTCTCTTCACGTCCTTCGTATTGCTTCACTTCAATTTGATAACATAATCTCGCTTTATCCACATCTCCTTTAATTTCACCGATCCCACTTGGTATAGGAAATTTAATGCATTGATGTAATATCGACGCTACAGCTTTAATCGCATGTATCCATGATTTTCCCAACAACATGTTGTATGGTGATTCCATATCCACCACACAGAATATTACTCGTGTTTCGATTTCTCCTAGTAAAATTCGCAACTCTATTTCTCCTTTTGGTTTTGTTACAGATTTGCCAAATCCATGAATATGATAAGTTGAAGGAGACATTTCTTCATTTTTGTACCCCATTTCTTTGTATGTATGGTAGAATATTATGTCCACCGAACTCCCTGTATCCACCAAAGTTCTATTTATTGTCCATTCTTCCACAATTTTTGTTGTTTTGACCTTTTCTTTCTGTGTGGTTACTGTGATACCAAAGGAGATGTGTGCCCCAAATTTTCTTTTGGTATTTCTGCTGCTGTGAACGTAATTTTTTGTTTTTCCCAATCTCTCAAAGGTGATGTCTTCTCAATTGTTACAATTTTCTTTCCTTCAAAGTCTCGTTTATGTATTCTCCCTCTGATGTTCTCATGGAATTCATTGATCATTGTTTTTGTGATCGATTTACACTCCAACCTTTTGTTAAATTTCTTGATTCTAGTTTTCTCTATTTTTACTGATTTATCCACTTGTTTTATCATTTTCTTGATTTGAACAGCCTTGATAACAATCTTTAATCTTTTCCTTCAATCAGTCCATGTTTCTAGCGCCATTATGTAGTTGCAGGAAATCCCACACTACACCCCTCACAAGAACCCACACAATCAAATCATTTTAAGATGAACAATTATAATTTTTATTGATCAAACTCCAGAAATATTACAAGATGAAAAGGAGATAAACTAAAGAATTACAACCACTCTAAACTTTCTCTCCCTTAATGACTTTCTCAACACTCGAAAAAGTTCTCTCCCTCTCTAAAGTCTACTCGGCCCTTTATATAGGACATTACATAATGGATAACAGCTAAGCTGTCCTTTATTTTCGGATCTGGCTTGCGACATTCTCGCAAGTGTACATATGTTAAATCTCGCGACATTCCTCGATCTCGCCACATCTTCACATCTTTCTCGTGTTTTGGCTGTCGTCATCCGTTACGTCGTTTTTACTTCCAGCCCGCGATATCTTCGCAGTGTGTCGTTTATGGATTTCGCGAGAATCTTGGTGTTGCGATATTCCGATCCTACACAAACGAATAACTTTGAACATTAATCTCATTCATAGTTTTCTTGAGTTTGTCTTGTTTTTGTTTTGTTTCAAAGATAAAAATAATGTCAGGGTTTAGCTTGTTCAACATGTCATTAAGATATCTTTTAGCATCCTTTGTCCCTAGGCCTTGGCAATTCCATGCCATAGTGGTGAAGAATTGCCAAAAGTAGGATACAAGAGGGTACTTAGAAGATAGTCTTCTAGTGATGGTATCATATAATGCAAGTAAATTTAAATAGAAAATTAATCTGATCCTCAAAAAAAATAATATTTGCAGGTGGTATAAGTCAAAGAGAGGTACCATAGCAGCAGAGGAGGAGGTTCCAAAATCACCATTAGCCACCAAAATGTTGTTGGAGTCCAGAGGCACTGCAGAGTTGTTATCCTGATCTTTGAATCTATTGAGGCAGTCAGAATCAAAGGAGTTGGTATCAATATCATCCTCATCTTGGAGTGGTTTATTTCTTTTGGTTTCCATCAAAGAGTCTTGGGAATTGGGTGAATTAGGTTGTTCAAACACATGTGTTTTCTTCTTTTCCTTCCAAGCTTCCTTTTTCTTTTTTGCTGTTCAGCCTCCATTCTTGCCTTAATTTGAGCTAGGGTTGGCAAAGAGTTGAAAGAGAAGGGTTTTGGTTGAGGAGAGGTTGGAAAAATGCTATTGGGATCAACTGTATGAAGATTGGCAGTGTTAGAGGTACTTGCATTTTTGGCTCTTGTAGTAGTTTTCATCCTTGGTAAGTTTTTCCTGTAGTTGCCAGCAATTTTCTTGGCTAGCTCCAGTTTTTTTTTTCTTGATTTGGCATGCTAATACATCTGGGTGTGGTGGAAAATCTTCCAAGTGTGTTTTAGGTTGAGCACCAAAGACTACTGGCTCCCTTGATGATGAGGCAATTTTTGCAATGGATTTCTCAAGTTCCAGTTTTTTTGCTAATTTCATATTTATCTCAAATTCAGCTGCAACATCTGCATCAGAATAAGGTATGTAGATAATGTTCTTTCCAGCTTGCACAATCTTTTGTTGCTGAGTTCTTGGAGGGGGAGCTGGTTGGGGTGTTGGGAAGTTGTTGTAGTGGGATTGAGAGTGACTTGGTGGTGTGGGACAAGGGGGCTTGGGTGATCTAAGATTCTGCAGACTTTGCAAAATTTTATCCCATTGAGAGCATAAGCAAACTCGAGCCAGTTTGAGGTAGTAGTGGTTTCATAGGCTTTAATACCAAATTTAAGAGCTGTAGTAACATCAATTGTAAGTTTTACCTCCAGATTCTTTTCAAATTTGTCTCTTCCACAAACTTTCTTAGCAGTTTGGTATACTCCAATTGGTCTGAGGATGCCTTGAATGTCTGGAATGATATGAGCTGGTTTTCTTTTAATGAGCAGCCAGATCATCACCTTCTTGAATTGTTCTTCATCTATCAATTCAGGACCACCTACAAGGACTCCAACTAAGACCATAAGTTTGTCAAAGACTCCTCTTGTTCCTCCATTTCTCAGAGTTGAATAGTCTTCTTCATGGGTGAGTCTTCTCCAACTAAGACCATAAGTTTGTCAAAGTTAAGTTTGTATGCTGGTTTTTGAGAGTCCTATAAGAACCTCAGGCTAACTAGTTACTGGGAATCAGATTACGTTCTTGTAATTGCTTAATGCTCTCATTTTTCAATTAGACCTGTCATGGTTTTGCATTTGATTGTGTTTATTTTCCACATAGTTTCTAGGTATGTGATGGCTAGTGCCTGCTCTGATGGCATTTGCTTTGTGGTGGAAGAGACACCACGGGCACTGTATGATGATCTGTTCTCCCTGAACTGGATATAGTCGATTAGTACCAATTTATATTATGTGTTCCCAATGGTTCACAACTACTTGTGTTATGTTTCCCGTTGTGGCCTTTCTGGTTTTGCGAGTGGGAGTTATTACATAGAGAGACATATATACACCTCACTGCTTATACCTTTTGTTTATATAGACAATGACCAGTAGTTCTGCTTGAGTCTGGGAGGAAGCTCGACCATAACCTAATGTTTTTTTCATTTTTGTAGGATTTGCTTAAATAGGCTTAAGCACAAAGCTGTTCATGGATGATGTGAACTTCAAGAATTTTATCAGGAGTTTGAAGTTACCTGAAGGGGGTTACTCTACCATTTCAATTGGGAAACTTGCAAGTTATATGGAATTCAATGAACCTACTTTAAGATTGGTGATTAATGCTTCTTCCACTAAATCTGTTTCCCTTTTCCATGTCTCAATTATCTGCGTTGTTTGATGGTTTGCATGTCGACTGGCTAGATGACTTACAAGCATAATATTCATGTTGTTGTTAACAAAGAGATTATCTCCCATGCAGATGTGGGTTTCCACATTGAAGATGTGGCAAATGAATTGCACATGATAAAGAGTTGAATATACATTTTACAGATTTTGCTTTGTGGAGAGCTAATATAGCAATTGCTCATTTCTCATTTGGTGCAGGATATAATACACTATGTCGAAACCAAATCAGTTAAGCGGTATGGTGACAATTTTATGCATCAGATCTTTAAGGTACAATAGTCTTAGTACGATTTCTACCATCCCTCATTCATTTTATCTATTGAAGAGACGATGTTGTTCATGAAACAGTTACTAGGATGCATGGGCCATCGCATCTTTATATATTGGATTTTGGATAATCATTCCTCCTGCTTTTTAAAGAGCTACGTACAACTGAAGAAGGTTTCTGTCACGCGTGTTTGTCATCCTGCCACTTATGTATCTTGCCACTTACGTATTCGTGTTTGTCATCCTGCCACTTATTTTTTAATTTCTTTTAAATTTTTTTTTATGTAAGCATTGTAGCATATTACAAATTTATAAAGATTTTTTTCTTTTTCTTTTTTGTGTAATCATTGCATGGCTCAATATAATGATTTTTTCTTCTTGAAATATATCATTATTTTAAATGTTTACTCTTTTGTATTTTGGATGTATCAGAAGATCTAGGATTTGACCAAAATCCTTTGAAACTTCCTTATTTCATGGATGCTGATTAATAAATTTCCCTTTTAATTAAAATTTCATTTATTTGGATCAATCAAATTGGAAGCAAAATATTATTAACCGCATATATTACGGCCAAAAAATAGGGAAATTAGGTAAGATAATATTAACCGCAAAAATTACGGCCAAAAATAGGGCAATTAGCTAAGATAATAAAGACTCGCACAGATTAAACTGGAAACAAGATATTCAAAATCGCAAAAATTACGGCAAAAAATATGGCAATTAACTAAATAAATGATGTTAGTAGCTTTAATTATTTAGCTACCATCCTACTAGATAAACTAGTGGCTCTAAAAGTTGAGCCACTAAAACATTAGTTGTGTACGTTTTAGTCCAATGTCTGTAACCTCTATTGAACAACTAGACAAGAACTAGTGTCTTAAACGATTAGTCATATGAAACAACTACTACAAAAGCCAGTGTTTGTATGTTGTTGGCCACTAGATGAATCTCTAAATGCAAAATCTATTAAACAATTAAAAGATAATTGTTGCCTTAATGTTTTCGCTAATAACCTGACGACTACACAAATTAGTGGCTTTACCTATTAGGTGACAACTGTTGGTCAACTAGCCAAACTAGTAGTTTTAGGCATGGCGACCAACTAACCATTGCGAACTTGTTGCTTTAAAAATAAAACAACACCCTCTTACGCCACTACAGCTGGGCAACTAACATTAATTGCATAAAGTGATAGGCAACAAAAGATTTGAATAGGCCACTACCATTGGTCAAGTAGCCTTTGGTCGGGTTTTTTGTAGTGTCTTCTCCTGTTCCAATTGTCTACTTCCACTCTACTCTGAAGTTCCCAGTGAGCATTTATGAAAGAGCTGACCTTTGAAGTTTGGAAACAGATGTTGCTACAAAGCTTTCCAATGAAACACCATTTCCAGTCAATCGGTTGTTTGGTTCTGATATTTTCAGAATTTATGAAAACTTTAGGAAATAGATCTTCAGGTATAGTAAGAGCAGTGTTCATTTTGTTTACAAGGTTATCAATACTAGGTGTAGGATTGTTGGAGGAGGAGGCCATATTGAGAGGATATTTAGTTTTGCAGAAAAGAATGTAGCTTGAGTAATGTTCACTAATTTGAGAGAGGTGAGTATGAGAGCTGATAAAGAGGGGGAGAGGGGTGCAGGCTTTAATTTGAAAACCGTTCACGGGTTCATAGTTTTGTTTTCTCTCAACTTTTGTTTGATGTGGGAGATCATCGGATCCTGTGTAGTTTTGTTGTAACTTGGTAGTGCTGATGTTGAGGTAACATGTATGTTTCCTGTTAGCTGATTGGTGTCGTACATCTTTATCTTGAGGCAATGGGAACCCGTGCTGGGTGGCTAATGGTGTTTGGTGGCTAAACCTGTGAAAGAAACAAAGGTTAGTATAGGGGGACTCAAGTTGTACCGTACCTGTGAGAAGTTTGGCGCTGTTGATAGTCAGGGCGACTTTCTTTTGACTAGAAGTGTATGATAGACTTGAGGAGTGATAGTATTCTTTCTGGTGATGTTGGTTCCCTTGAGTCATATGGTAAGCATTAAGGCACTGAATATGGTAAGTGTAGTATAAGGCTCCATTTGCAGCTGAGACCTCTGCCCCAGTCTATGACTGTGACACGATTTGCTTCGTATGCTGTTTCGTTTGAAGTAATAGCAGATGGATGGTAATTGCCCAAGGCATCATGGTCAACTTTTATTGAGTAGGTTGTGTAATTGCCGTTCGATGTAGAGCAACAATGATTGTCTGTGTAGATGCGGTTCTGCATATGGGTAAGAACCCGCTTTCAGAGTGTGTTGTGGCTTACCCGAAACCCGACCCGAGGAGATGAACAGTTTGCAACTGCCAAATGTTTTATGCCACACCGCATGAGCCAATGGAATTGTTGTGTAGGTGCAGTACCACTACATAAAGCCCGAGGACTTGACAATACGCAATTTCAACTGACCCGAATCTCTAGAGCCAAATCTCTTAGTGATACAATAACCGCGGACGATTAACGGTTGCGATATAGAGACTGTTGCTTTTCCTTTCCTTAATATAAGCAAGATATAGAGCAAACTTTTCTGTTTCTTAATCAGTTTATTCCGATCAAAACCACAAAGAGGAGCAGTATTTTGAGTCAGAGAAATTTTCAGAGAATGTCTCAAGAGATGAATATCGAAAGAGATGCGGTTGGAAGAAATCCATAGAAATTGCCATCTTGCCGGGTAAATTACTTTGACATGCAAGTACGAGAAAACTTCTCCCGATCTTCTCATAGCAATGTTTGTTATAAGGGGTTGGATCAAAGTTGGTTTGAATATTGTTAATTGGTTATTTTTTCCTCCAATTTTGCGGGATGTTCTTTGGATGTGATGAGGGTTCTGCTCCAATAGGAGATGAGGGAAAATATGTGTTTCCTCACAGTGTTAATGAGATTGGTGATGGTAGTGGTAGTGTTATTGGTACCGGAGGTGAAATTGGTGGTGATGGTGGAGATGGGAAAGTTGCAATTACTGCAAATAGTGAGGTAACATCTGTTGGTGATGGAGAGGCAGCTTCGACTGGTGGTGAAGCTGCATCTTCTGGTGGGAAACAAGATCAGCATGGAGATCCTCCTCAGCCATTTGGAGATCGAGTATAGGGAGTAAGGGATGGTTGGGTGGTATTTGCCACTCATCCCCGTCGAGGTCGATTTATTATCAACGAGGGGGTGGTACTGGTTGGTGATCGGTACATAGTTTGTGGTGGAGTGCGACAGGGGTTTTATGCAGCGACTATACCTGAGGATGACAAAGCTGCAATTCGAGCAAATGCTTCCATTCCCATTCCTCTTGATGTTGTAATTTTTCCCAATTTGGAAATGCTCACTCCTGTGATTGGCCAGATGGCTACAGAAGTTGCGTTCATTGATAATGCAGGCCAAGGTGAATCTAATCCTCCTCAGGATGTGCCAGTTCCAGGAACTGAACCAGCGCCTACCCATCCCAGAACCAATGCTAGTACAGTCAATCCTGCTGCTCCAGTTCCTGCAAGTGAAACTACGGTCGCATCTGGGGATGCTAGTGCAATCTAAACTGGTAATTTTCATAACAATACTCAGAGAGGTGTGAGGATATGTTTTCTTTTTGGGTTTTCTTGGGATGTAGAACATGAATTTCTTTTTTGGTTTTAATATTTGAATGCTTGATCTGAATACTATGTACTGTAAAGATAGACCAAATGGTTGTACTTAGGATGTTGGGTAATTTCATAACTATTGTTTTGAGTATGGTAATGTGGTGTAGCCAACAAGAAGTTTTAATATTGAAATGCAGTCCTAGGCTTGCTTGATAACTTATGCAGGATATAGTAATGATAGGTAGAGCTATAGGGGGAGGGGAATTGTGGATTAAGTAAGAAATGCTAGGATTTAGAGTAAGGGAAAGAGGTTGAGAGACATTAAGAATGCTATGCAAAAACTGAGTACAGAGTAACATAAGAGGGTTATAATGGTATAAACCAATAGATTTTACCTGTTCAATTCGTGTGAAAACTTCCTTTGATAGTGAAATAGGTAGTATGATTTGTAGAAGTTCCATCTTCCAGAGATTGAGCTGGGTGTAGCGATTTTTGTCGGCTGATATTAACGGGAAGTGCTTGAGAGTTTTCTCGAGAAATTTCTTCCAAATTAGATGGATAACGGGTTTGCAATCTTCGAGAGAGAGATATATTAGGAGCAAAGATAGTGTGATGTATTGCCATTGTTGCAATGGATTGTTTGGGAGTGTAGAAACAATGTTTCTATATATTTCGTTGTTGAGAGAACTCCATGGAAGGGGAAATTCCACTTCCATATTTATTAATCTGTGATTTTATCGCTAATTGAGACTTCGGAGATTGTAGTGATTGTAGTGATTTTCCGCTTTCGACCTCGGGAATAGTTCCATTGTGATTTGGGTTAGATGTTGCTTAGGAAAAACATTGATTTTTGATAACAGAGCCATAGAAATACTAGAGAAAGAATCGAGTTGAAGAGAGTATAGAAAGATTGCAATTACATAGATCCAAGAAGACCAAAAAATCAGAAATAGAAAGTGAGATTAGAGTATTTACGATTGATCCAAAGATAATTTTCCAGAGAAAATAGTCGTTGGGCACTAACAGACAACCCAACGACTAGTCTGAAGGCACCGACGGAATAGAGAAACGGCGCTCGAAGGGATGATGACTAGCTGAAGGCACCGACGGGAATAGAGAAACGACGCTCAGAAGGGATGTTAGAGAGAGGGAGTCGTACGAAGAGAGAGAAGAAATTGAAAACACTTCCTTTTCAAATATGCAGTGGAGCTTTAACTGATCATGGTCGTGAGTAAAATAACGGTTGAGGTTGTCGATGTGCAAAACTAAACTAGCTTTACATTACTTTCAAAAAGAAAAAAAAAAAAAAAACTGTGGACAGATCACCATATATAGTCTATGCATTCGGTCCGCGAGTTATAACCCCAAAGGTGTCACTATTCATCCACAAAAAACCCGCCAAAACAAAAGTAACACAAAAACCCCAAAAAACAAAATTTTGATGAAACCAAAATTTGGTTTCATCATAAAATTTGATGAAACCTCATAGAATTTGACGAAACCAATTTTTGGTTTCATCATAAAATTTGATGAAACCAATTTTGAAATTTAGGGTTTTTGTATCAATTTTTTAAAATTTGGGATTTTTGTATCAATTTAGTTTAAGATGGAGTTTTAATGAATCCTAACATTTGGCTGGGATTTTTGTACCACAAGTTTGGTCACCTTGGATTTTTATGACTAGTTTTGCTACGCATTATTAATAATATATGATGGAACACAGATTTTTAGGCCCAGTTGGTATCTACCTGATGTTTCATAAATTATCATCCATTGTCCCCGCCCACAAGTGTGAAACTGCAAAGAGACTAGAGAGCGAAACGAGCGAGACCAATAATGCATGTGCATTGTACAACGACTCGTCTGTAATGTATGTACTAGACAGTAACCCGTGCTCCGCACCGGGAATATAATCCAATTTACGTACCGCTTAAAATTAGTTGATCGTCTGAGCTCCAATGCTGAGTTTTCGTCTATGTATATATGTTAGATTTCTTATTCCTCGAGTTCATTGCTGCGGAACTCTATCTGAACCGACTATGTGTGTTTTTATTTTTCTTTTCACCCTCGTTTTGTGATAGAATTTTTGAATGAAGCTACTCTTAGCAAGCACGGGTTTGATCTGTCAATTTTTTTCTTTATTTTTGGAATTGTTTGCTTGCCATTTTACTACCGGAGTATACATTATCACTCATGCAATAAACCCAACAAAGTATTCGTTTAATGTTAATATTTTCTTTATTTATGTATCATTTTACTGCCGGCTTGTCAATTTTTTCTTTATTTATGTATCATGTTCCTATGAATACTCAGTATTCGTTTGTTGGATTTACAGTTTGATTATCTCATTTCTTTTTGTTACAATTGTTTTTGGTACCCTAATTAGTTTTCCCCCACCTTCGGTCCGGGATTGTAGCTTATTTTCGTACTCTCAAGATGAAACCGGGTAACTCGCCCACCGACCGCAAAGTCTTTGGTGAAGCTGGTCAACCCTTAAATTCAACTGTTGCACAATAGGACCTTGCTATATTTGAGTTCAATGTATTTTGTGATGCAAAGAAGACGAAAACAAAGCTGGAATCAGAATGGCAATAATAATGATTGATCTTAGCAATGTACGCACTGTATGCCGTCTTCTTTCATTCCGATGAAAGCTCCTTCTAAATGTAACAAAGGTTATTCAATTTTCAGCACATCTTAGCCTGGTACTTTCTACTTTATAACTATCAAAAAATCAAAGCCAAGTAATCGCTATCATTAGACTTTAAAGCTCGCACCTGTTGGGAATGGAAAGTCATTATGACCAACACTGTTTGGGTAACATTAAGAGCCGTATCTGTAGGTATTCTAGCATAGCAATATGTTGGGGCTCAACCACCTGGCCTCTATTCTAATATGTACTTCAACACTAACTTTTATCGACCAATTTACTATGGTTTATTAAAATAATTTCGCCTGCAATATGGAGACAACTTATAAGGAATGAACTGTACTTGGAGATAAAATCCTACTTGAGAAAAAAGCTTTACTTACCTGGCAACTAATCGATTCTGATTATGAAATTTAGAATGAAAAATTTGAAGACTTGAATAGTGGTTAGACATGAATAGTGTTAGTTCACCAGAAGAAAGTGAGCAAACCAAAAGGGAAAACCTTCTATTGAAACATTATGATAGACATAAAAGCAACAACTTTAACAATATGTTCATTCCTGATACTCCTCAAGTTAAGTTAATACAAATACTCTCATTAAGTATCAAAAGACAATAACGACTACCAAACTAAACCTAATTCAAATGAGCAAATTCTCAAACAAAAAGCATCTGAAGTCATAGATATCCATATTAATCTTTTAGATTACTGGTTTACGATACCTATTCTTCTTTATGACACACTGAGGTAAGTTTTTTCCGTCATGCACCATTTAAAAATTCCATAGTACTAAATGATGGGCAACATTCTTATGGTTCAGAAACATTGCCTTAAAACAGCTGACAACTCACACAATTATTAAAACATGAATGAAATCTTTTCATACCTTGGGGATTCTTACTTGGTGCATGGCGGCTGGCTAGAATTAACACTGCTTCTCTAATTTCTTGTACAAAGGTCCTAGGTTCAATACATGTATACCGAACCCAAATGCACTTTAGATAATAATATACAGGAGGTACTAAGTTACAAAAGTTCAGCAAGATTATGTAGAATAATTTGATAAGCAACCTTGAGCTTCCTCCTATGGGCTATCAATAAATTGGAACGATCGACCAAATTCTTTAGATGAAGTATAGTGAAAGATCAAAATAGGGTATCTATATCCTATAACTCATTCTCCAAGTCACAAAAAATAGACAACCAAGATAAAACACCGAAACATAGTAAGAATGAATGGTATGAAATATCATAAAATAGATGCACCAAGTAATAGAGATGCTATAAATAAGATAAAACAGTGCTTGAGATAATTGAGTTTTAAATGTAATAAGCATATTTGTCAATTAAACAATCCATGAAATAAAGAAAAAATATGAAACTAAGATGTAACCATTCCACTTAAAAGAGACTAAAAAGGAACCAACCATATACCTTAGATTTAGCTTCAAACCCTTTCTTGAGCATCTTTAGAACCACTTTTAACACTTTTAGTTTCTCCACCACATCGAGTCTCTTCTAGGTATTCACTCGCACAAAACAAAGTAAACATAAGGCTCATAAAAAACAGAAAAAATCAACAATAATAATGCAAAAAAAAAAACAGAAGAAGAAAAAAAAAAGGAAAAATCTCGTTCTTTCCCATTCAAGTCAAGTTAACAGTTTAAACAGGGACGGAGGGATGTAGGGACAAATGGGGTCCGCCGACCCCACTTGATTCTGAAATCCCACAAATATAGGCTTATAAATTTTGTAATTTACATGTTTTGTGGGGGCAAATATGCTCTATAAAATTGAAAATTTATTTTTAATGGGGTAAAAATTATAAAACTCACATGAAATCAATACAAATAAATCAAATGTGTGACGTAAAAACAAAAAACGATCTAAATAGTATATCTAATTTAACTAAAATATATTATGATTTGATTTTCATTTAGTTAGTACTAAAAAAGTCAATAAAAATGGAAAAAAAAAAATCGGGCGGCCTCCGGCCGCATACCAGCCAGTATGTACATATTTTTACCATAAGAATTTGCCCCCAGTTGGGAAAAAGTCTGGCTCCGTCACTGAGTTTAAACTCCGGACAACCAAAATCATCAGATTGAATTCCCAAATCACACAATTCACAGGCAAAAGATTAAGACAACTTTACAACTTTGCCAAAGTATTTATTTTTCTTAGGCATTTCCACGAACACATAATGCTCTACACATTAATCGAACTTTGAAAAACTTACATCGGCTAGAATTTGACAGAAAATGTACGGGAATTTGTAATTCAACTTTAGTATTGAAGTGAAGGAAACAAAATCCAGTACAATCTTATTGTGGTTACCTACATTGCATTAGCAATATTTCATCAGAAAATTTTTCAAAAATTAGCAAACCCCAATTTGAGTAATCTAAGTTGAGATTTACTTACATTGTGTAAGTTGATGGATACCCTCGTCTTTATCTGAATCGGTATCTTCATCAGCATGAGAAAGATCTGAAAACAAAAATTCTATTGAAACGGTGATTAGGAAAAAGATTGGGTTTATGTTTTAAGTAAGGACAGAGAAAGAAAAGGAATACGAAAAATTAACATTCCATCTCTCTCCTTTGTACTTCATATCCCCTCTCTTTTCTCTGATCTGGTTATGGTTTTTCACAGAAGTGGGGTTCTTGGGTAGTTATGTCGAAGAAGTGGGGGTAATTGTTAGCCAGTTTCTTATCGGTTATGGGAAGTGTTAGCACGGTGTCAAATTATGGTTTTTTTTGCTTTGTGGGGTCAGAATCATTGATAATGAATGAGAGAGTTCCATTTACCTATACTCTCACCAGAATTATCCACATCAGCATTTTGTGGGGTCAGAATGAATGAGAATTCAGTATTGAGTTTCAATTATCATCTTGTTAGATAGATAGCCGGTAAGAAAGATCTGCTAAAAAAAAAAAAACATGTTAGCTACGAATATTAAAATTGTTAGAACTTATTACTTTAACACCATAAGTCTTAGATGTTTTATTACTTTAACACCATAAGTTTTAGAACTTATTGATGTAATTTCCTGGGTCACACGTCTTAGATGTTTGAATGGCTTGCATAGTCTCTGAGTTAGGACCACCATTTGTGGCTCTAAGAGTAAAATATAAACGAATGAGATTTCAAAAGATGTGAAAGCCATGAATATTTTCACAAGTAGCAAATTAAGGTTCCACGGCCATCTTCTGATCTTATCGACAGTTGACTCAGGTATCGTGTCTATTTAAAAATCATCGAGCTTTTATATAGACTAGAGGTCTTGCCTAGGAATACAACACGAACCTAGCTAGCAAGCAATGGGTGAAGCATGAGTTACTTATGGTTTGACATAAGTCCAAGGAGTTCACTTTAAACTATTAAATAATAATCAAGTCACGTGGATTTTTAGATGTTCTTATTATTTTTGTTCTGATTGAGAAGGTCAGCTCAACTAGGTTCGGGTTTGGGATCTGATTATTTGTTGCCAGAGAGGGTTTTTTTTTTTTTTTTTTTTTTTGAAGCATGAGAGGGTTTGATAGTACTGCTAAGTTTTACTGACATAAGAAGGAAGAATAAGACAAAAAATTCTGAAACTGGTAGTGGATTTAATGAAATATATTAGTGGAATTTAGATCTATAACAACATAACCCATATCTTATTCCACTGATAAATGCATCTCCTGTCCCCTAGTAAGATAAGTTCTAGGAAGCAACAAATTCGTAACTTAAGATTTAAATATAAATTGACTTTACATTGTTCATTAATGATATTACATGCTAGATAGTCACATTTTAAGCCCCATACTTGTTAAATAGTTTTACTGACATAAGAAGGAAGAATAAACAAAGACTAGAAGTAATTGGTGTTAAAAAATTCTGAAACTGGTAGTGGATTTAATGAAATATATTAGTGGATAAATCGTTACCGATTAGTTTAATCGAGTCTACTTTGCTTAGAAAATGTAATGTACAGCCTAATCGCGTGAAATTAGTTTTATGAGGTGTCGGTAGTTAGAAACTAGAAACCGAACATAGTGAGTGTAGATGTAGAAAATCCTACCACTACATCCAAAGGATCTCAAACATACACACTGAAGTAAACAAGCAAGAGAAATAGAAGAACACAAGATATACGTGGTTCGGTATGATTACCTACGTCCACGGGGTAAAGGGATGATCTTATTACTTGGTTCAAGATTACAAGATGAATGCTTGTCTCTCAATACTCTAGGTGTGCTCTCTTTCCTCACTTTTTACTTGAGTTTTACATCTCTACATAGTCTCTACTTATAGCACAGGTGATGATACATCCAGTACTACGATGTTGGGCCTGATGTAGCTTCCTTGATGTTCTTCTCGGGCGATCAGTTGATGTTTCGGCCGATATTCCGCTCAGGTCGAGATATTTAGCCGAGCCGAGTGATGTCCCCTTCTGATATCCCATTACCCGATGTCTCTTATTTGGTGGAGATGACCGATATCGCCCTTTAGGTTTTTGACCGAGTCTTACTTTGACCGAGCTCTTCTTATCTCTTCACCAACTCTGTCAGTGCATTTATTGTTCTCGTACCCGATGAGCGTCACATCCGAACTTTTTCTCCCTTTATGTCGACCTCACGGGCTGCTTCAGTCCCTCTTTTCTCGCGCTCAGATTTGGTGAGGTGATTCAGTATTTTAGTGCTTATTTCCCTTGGTACGCCATTGTAGTTGCAGGAAATCCCACACTACACCCCTCATAATATTTTGTAGATCTAAATCTTATTTATCATCTAAATTTCAAATATAAGTGCTAGAAATATAAATTGACACAAGGATTTTTTACATGGTTCGATCAATGTGATCTACATCCATGGTTCTTCACTATGATTTTTGAGGTTACATAAGAATTAGATTTACAATCTCCATTAATGGATATTTTGTAGAGCTCTAGATCTAATTTTAGGGGAAGAAGATGATAAAGAAAATAAATCTCTCTCTAAAAATATCTCTCTCCAAAATATCTCTCTCTCTCCTACCAAAATTATCCCCCCATTCTCTCTCCTGCTCTCTTCTTTATATAGTGTTTACATAGTGGATGACAGCTCATGTACAACTAATATTTCCCTTAATTTCGGATTTACCTTGCGACATTTCGCAGGAGTATAAATGTTAAGTCTCGCAGACACTCTAGTTTTCGCAAGATCTTCGTGCTTTCTTCATGTTTCTATCACCACTATCTATTGCGTCATCAGTCTGCGACACTCGCAAAGTGTCATTGGTGAGGATTTCGCAAGTATGTCCTTGCTGCGATATTCTGCTCCTACATCTTGCCTCTTTTTCCTTGAATATTGCTTGAAGAGCGATCTTTAAGGAAAAATTCATTGTTGTAGTAGTCTTTGATCTTTGTTGATGAAGGAACGAGCGAAAGAATACTGGACTTGAAAAGTACGTACTTGCCTCTATTCTTTTGCGAAGTTCCGAAGCTTTGCGAAATAAATAAGAAGTATCAACCCTTGAAATATAAGAAATATGAAGTATGAAGTATCCTTGAAGAAGTATATGAGGTATCCATCCTTGAATGCGAGAAATAAGTATTGCCTCTATTCATGCGAAATTATTACTCCATTTTTTATGAGAATTCTTGTTGTTCATTAGCGAACGTCCATTTTGGAAATGATTCTTGCCGAGAAGATGAAGAACATAAAATGTTTTCTTAGTTATCCATAATTGCCTCTGTTCTTTATCTATGAGGGTAGAATCCGCGAGAAAGTGTTGATGGAGCGAATTGTTTTTGCATTCTTATTTTGCCTCTGTCTCATGCTTTGTGCTCATGTGATAGTATAATCTCTTCAAGTTGCTTATAATTGTGTGAAATAATTGTGAGAAATAATCACATCTTTAAGCTTCAAGCTTATCATTTAATCATTTTCTCAAGCTCGCAAGCTTATCATGTAATCTTTTGCGATAAAAGAACTGTATTACCTACATCCAAACTGTTTATGTTGAATTTTGTCATTGCGACAAGATCGCAGGACGTCTTTACATTTTCATGTAATGACCCATTGATCTTGCCTTATCATTTATCTTGTGTGGTCTTATTTTACCTTCCTAGTTAAAGGTCTTATTTTGCCACCCTCATTATTGCGACAATATGACATGCCTAAATATTCTCGCGAACATAAAGCCCATGACATTGCCGTCTTGCGACGAAATCGCAGGACGTCTTTACATTTTCATGTAAAGACCCATTGATCTCGTCTTATCTTTGTCTTTTGTATTATTTCCTCTTCAGGATCATCGCACAAATATGACAAGCCTAAATTTCCTTGCGAAAATAAAGCCTCATGACATTTGCGTCTTTTGACACTTATCAGCTCCCTAATGGAGGGTGCCGCCCTTATCTTCTCCCTGGTTGCCCCTTCAAGGAGGCGTACATCGGCCATACAAGACTAGCTCCTCCCATCCGGTCTTAACAACAACCAGTTGTTTTCGCAGACCTCTTATCCCTTATACGTATATGGTTTATGGTTACAAGACGCACCCTAAGTGGAGTTTTCTTCGGGCCGAAAAGGCATATACCAAGACTTGCCAAGAATGGCCGAGACACTTCAAATGCCCAGGCACTCTTGGCTCAACCGTGTACCCGGCGCCTTGAGCATACACGACTCCTTGGAAGAGACCCTCGGGCGTCCAACCAGGGTATAACCTTATATATATAGTTGGAAATCCAAGGTATCTCTCCGGATAGGCTTTCATGGGCCTCAAATCTCCATGACTCGGGTTCCGGGGAGCGGTGTAACCTTTTCTTGAGCCATGTCAAGAGATACCCCCTTATATGACGTACTTTAGGTCTTACATTTGCCTCTTACGAAATATCATTCGCGAACTAGGGTGTACGCCATAAAGGTTCGTCCCATTCACTCACTCATTCATTTTTGTCAATTCATTCAATCATTCATTTTTGATTATCTCTTCTCATTATCTTTGCGAAATTATCGCATTTCCATTATCTCTGCGAAATTATCGCATGTCTTCATTATTTCATTCATCCTTTCATTCATTCTTTCATTTCTGTCATTTCCTTCACTTATTCTTTCATTTCTGTCATTTCATTCATTCTCATAATATTATATCATTTGAAGTAAAGTAAATATTCAAGAGAAATATATAAATTAATCTGCAAGATTTTTCTCAAATCTTTGAAATCTTTAAGATCTTTGTAATTTTGATTTTTTTTTTTTTTTTTTTTAAATCTAATCAAAAATCTTTTATTTTCTGTAAAAGTAAAATGTTCAAAGAAAGTGGTACTTAGCTTTTATGTGATTCGTTGTTGCTGTTGTCTCTTGCGAAGTATATGATTTGCTTGCGAAGCTAGCATCCTTGAAATGTATAAACGTCGCACAAAATATAGTTATCTCGTAGCAAAAAGAAGTGTGAGAAATGAGATTTGAACCCTTGATCTGCATCTTGCATATTCTCGCACCATACCAACTGTTCTAACCCTCTCTTGCGAAATTAATTTGCGAGATAATCATCAACTTTCTTCTTTGCGAGATAAGCAAAGTCTGTGCGAAATTTCGCATAACAAAAATAAATGTTCGAGAAGCAAGAATTGATCCTGCGACCTTCTGCTTGCATTCATGCCTCCTGACCAACTGTGCTAGTCCTGCCTCTGCGAAGTGTTTCTGCGAAATAATCATCTACTTTCTCTTTGCGAAATAAGAAGTATATTTGCGTAGATGACTTCTCGTGAAGAAAACTTATTTGAAGCAATCATTTGCGAGGTGTATGTTCATGCAGCAAATGTTTGCGAAGTAAACGTCTGCAAAGCAAAAAATTCTTTGCGAAGGGGAAGACTCGAACTCGCGACCTCTAGTTTGCATGCCCCTTCTCTAACCATCTGGGCTACTTGCTGCTTGTGAAAGAATCACACAATACTATAACTTTACTCCACTCTTGGAAGTTCAAAAATATGCGAAAAAATATGTAGAAGGTGGGATTCGAACTCGCGACACCAAGCTTGTTCTCTTCGCTGGGAACCAACTGTGCTATATACTGTTTATGAAAAAGTGGTGTTATTCGCTACTTATTCTCATATTACCCCCTTTTGTGTACTCTTTCTTCATCTTTTCTTCTTCTTTATTTTCCTTCGCTGGATTTTTAATTTAACTGTAACTTGCTCTCTTTGTACTTGCGTTTAGCTCACAACTAATTCCATTTGGATTTGCATGTCCCCTTCGCAACTTTTGTTTCATATCCTATTGATGTATACATGCCCATTTTCAATCCGAGCTGATTCGTTGAGTATTTCTTTTATCTTCGCAGTTGCTGGTATTCTTTGTAGGTAAATTTGATAGCCGAGATAGATTTGTCCTGGGTGTGATCGAAGTGATATATCTCGCTGGTGTTAGTTAATTGATGAATATTCACTAGACTTCGTCATTGGTTCTATGCTATTTTGATTGCTTCGAGCTGGCTATTTTGTCCTGAAGCTTTACTGCTACTGTATGCTCATATCTCTTCACCGATGATGTGGCTGTCGAGTAGTCTTCCGAATTGACCTTGGATGGAAGTTCTCATGGATTGCTTAGATTTTTCGTAATTTGCTGATGAGAAATATTCACGAGAGAATGGATTTGACTCCTCGTTGAACTGATTGATGCAAACTAAAGTAATTGCTTCAAACTGAATTGTTGCGAACAGGGTTAAGTGATGTGAATTAATCCTGCTGTTGCGAGGTGGATTGATTGGTGCGAACTAACTAGATTGATGGATCTGCCAATTTGTTGACGAAGTGAACCTCGCAGAACTTCTTCATCTTTTGTCTTTGGCTGCTCATACGAGCATAATTAAAATATCCATCCTACTTCTTTGCCTTTTTCTACCAGATGTGAGTTTTCGTGAACAAAATCGAAGAGATAGAGATGAGATTCGTTCTTTCAAGAGTAATTGTTGACTGATTTCATCTTTGTTGATCTTTCTTTGTTGTGATAATTACACTTGCTCCTGTTATTCTAAGTTTTCCTCTATCAACTGCAAAGGTTTCTCTGCGAAGTTAGCAAGCTTTGCTCTACGGACTTTACTGTTCTTTCCTTGCAGTTCGCAGAAGATTTCTAGTGTGTACTCCATCAGTTTTGAGAATTCTAGTTCTTTCGCTTAGGATGTTGGCAATTGATATTTATGGCTGCGATTTTGATGTAGAGTGCTAATGTGTGCTGCTGATGAGTTGGTGTTGATATAGTGGGGAATGGAACAGCTGACAAAATTAACTAAGTCACCTTCGCTGTTGCTTTTCTTGCTTTTTTAACTTGGATAAGTTTCATGAAACTCTCAAATAACGAAAAGATGTATGTGTTTTGAGTTGCTGTTGTGCGTGGCTTGTTCCTTTGCTCTCTCTTTACTTCGTGATATCCTTGTTGTTGATTTACCAAAGAGGTTGGTCATTTTGATCTTCATTGTGGTAACTCCTTTCATCATTTGGATCGTCATTGGTTCCGTTTAGCTTTTAGCTTGTTGCTTAGTAATTTTGATTCTTATTCATCTGCAAAGTATATTGTTGCAACTTGAGTGATGCTAGACTACATTCTTGTTCATCTATTGTGTTGCTCGCAACTTCTTTGATTATTTTCTGAAGTTGATGACGAAGTTTAACTATTGTTTCTTCTTCTTTGTTTGTTATGAATATGGCTCTTTCATGAGCTGGCTCCGTTATCGCTGCCATATTTATAGAATCTCTTCGCAGGTTCTGTGTTTCTTTACTTTGCAAATTGCTTTACTTTGCCTTTGAAGTCTATTCATTCGCAGGTAGCTACTCCCACAAAGTTTTTATTATTTCACCTGTGATCATAGGTTGGTGATGAAAGTCTCTAGAGATGTTCATTGATGTGATTTGTTCATACTCTTTTTCTTCTCTGCATTTTTCTTTTTTGCGTTCGCCATTGGATATTCTTTTTCCTCTGCTAACCTATTTAGTTTTCAGCTTGTTTTACCTGCTCAAGAATGAGTTATTGAGGAAAAAAGTCTTATTCTGATGCTTCACTCTTGCATCTGTTTGTCATCTCCATTCATCTTAGCATTTTTTCTCTCTTCCTGTCCGCTTGGGCCTTGTCTGCGAGCATTAATCGTGACTTTAACTAGATAATGATGGATGTCTCTGTGAATCGAATTCTTTGTTGCTTGCAAAAATTACATCCTCGCCAACTTGAGAACTGCAAATGATGAATTTCACAGGCTTATCTCCACGAGCTATATTCTCTTATGATTTCAGACAATTATTTTGTGAAAAGCAAAGCTTAATAATCAAATTAATTTCCCCAAAATTATCCTTTATTTGATCTTATCTCCGATTGCATTTTCTTATCTCTGCTTCTGTTCTTATATTTTAAGTACCTCCCACATCAGTTGTTCGTCTCTTAAAGATGTAATACTCTAATCTCTTGATAAAATTCTTTATTTGATCTCGAAATCTACAGATCTAATGGAGCCCGTCACCAACAGCAGCTAATTACTCTGAATTCTCTTGAATCAACAAGTAGTCCCTGTTTCTAGCGCATATGTAGTTGCAGGAAATCCCACACTACACCCCTCATAATATTTTGTAGATCTAAATCTTATTTATCATCTAAATTTCAAATATAAGTGCTAGAAATATAAATTGACACAAGGATTTTTTACATGGTTCGATCAATGTGATCTACATCCATGGTTCTTCACTATGATTTTTGAGGTTACATGAGAATTAGATTTACAATCTCCATTAATGGATATTTTGTAGAGCTCTAGATATAATTTTAGGGGAAGAAGATGATAAAGAAAATAAATCTCTCTCTAAAAATATCTCTCTCCAAAATATCTCTCTCTCTCCTACCAAAATTATCCCCCCATTCTCTCTCCTGCTCTCTTCTTTATATAGTGTTTACATAGTGGATGACAGCTCATGTACAACTAATATTTCCCTTAATTTCGGATTTACCTTATGACATTTCGCAGGAGTATAAATGTTAAGTCTACATGAGACACTCTAGTTTTCGCAAGATCTTCGTGCTTTCTTCATGTTTCTATCACCACTATCTATTGCGTCATCAGTCTGCGACACTCGCAAAGTGTCATTGGTGAGGATTTCGCAAGTATGTCCTTGTTGCGATATTATGCTCCTACAGCCATTGCCTAGGATTGTTCCACCTGTCCCTGTGGATTATTTACACCTACATTTATGCCCCTTCTTCCGCTCGTGTGGTCGACACGAGGGGAAGAAACCGCCTCGTCTTCACACGTCCTTGACCATGCCGGGTTTCGCGCCATGCTGTTCCCCACTCCCTTTAGTTATTGCAACCTGTTTACCTTCTCCGCCGGTTACAACAGATGGGGTTTATAAGCCCGACCCTTAAACCTTTGGTTTTTCTTTCATTCTTTCCTCAGCAGTTTCTTTTCCCTCCTTCTCTGTTTTCTCCGCTTCTTCTTCATCGTACCGGTCATACTTTCCGACAAGTTTTCTTCCTTCCCTTTTCCATATTTCAAGTCTCATCTAGCTTTGCTGCCGTTTTTCGTTTCCGTTGCCGCTGTAACTTCCGGTTTCTGCCGTTTTTTCGCTTTCCTATTGTTTCTTCGACTAACTTCCATGGCGTCTTCAACCCCTTCCATGACGGAAAAGAGGTGCGTGAGTTATGTCTTTTATGATGAAGACGGTGTGCCGCTTGATTCCTTATTTGTTGTTGAGAGCCCTTCTAAGCATGACCATCGTGCTTTGGATTCCATCTTTTCTGATAATCCTTCTTCCTTTTCATGTAGGACTGACAAGAGAATTGCTTAAAGACTTGTCGGATGAGCAGTTTATCCAACAGTTGAAAGATGAGTTCAACCTCCATGGCTATGACGTCAGGCTCTTGTCGGGCCAAAAAGGCGTTTTGAAGAAGGATGATGTTATGAAGTTTCCGCACTCGGCCGAGGCGACCATCATCACCAGGGGTCAGTTAGAGCTCGGGTTGCGTTTTCCTTTGTATGATCCTAGCCGTCCGTTTTGGTATGAAGCTTTCTCTAAGATTCGTCCGTCCCGTGCTTTGGCTCAATGGAATGGCAACACCTTTCGAATCCTATCCGAGTGGGAGAGACGCAGTCGAGGTGAATGTACTCCTACTCCTTGGTCCACCTATAATTCTTCTCAGGCGGGCGACTATACTCCTGCTAGTTTTGCTGATAATTATCGAAGCGGGACTGCTACCAATGGTGATCTCACCGGTTTTGCTGCTAGCCCTCATCGCCATAAGACTCTTCCTGAAGGTGTTAAGAAGCTTTTATTGGACGAAGATCCCGAGGGGAAGAGTTCCAACAAACATGCCCGTCATACTAGTGACGCGGCTTGGGACCGAGTTCCTTTAGCTATTTATGGTCCTCTTCTGAGCGGCAGGTTTCCTTCTCCGGCCGAGTCTTATCCCTTTTGGGTAGTCAACGTTGATCGGGTAAGTGTGTTTCCCGGTTTTTGATTTAGATGATCGTCTCGGGTGACTAGTAGGGTGATGTTTTAATTTTTGTGTTTTTCAGCCTAAGTCCCAGCAGAGCGTTCCTTCTGAGTCTCTCAGTCTTCGGAAGAGGGATAGGGGTTCTAGCGCAGGAGCCGAGGAGGAGACAGGGAAGGTAACAAATATACTGCTCTCTCATTGCAGTACATGTACTTGCCCCTATTTGTTGCCTTGAATGGTTCTGACATCGGCTCATGTGCAGAAGCTGAGAGTTGACAGAGCTGGAGGTGCTTCGGCGAGAGATGGTGAGGATCTCGAGGATCGGATGCCTTTATCGCATTTCCTGAGGAAGTCGCCTCAGAAAACTTCTGATGTTTCGTCTACCCTTGTAGGTGGGAAGCCTAGTGGGAAGGGCAAGGTGACTAAGGGCGACGTATCTGCCCCGGGGAAAACTATGCCCCAAAGCTGACCCGGTGGTAAAGGGATTGTTCTTGCTGACGGTGTTGTGTATCTTGAATCTGATGGTGATGATGAGGAGGATCTTTTTGATGGAGAGGACGAGGTCAATAGTGGTGAAGAGGAGAAGAAGCAAATGGAGAAGTCTGGTGGTGGTGGAAATGATGTGGTTACTCGTGATGAAGAGAACGTCACTTCTGGGAGCGAGTTGCTGGAGCCCATTTCTCCTGTGGTTCCTAACTCGGGCAGTACCACCTCTTTTACTGTCTCGGGCCCTATTTGCAACTCCCTAGGAGCTCTTATTTCTCGTGAATTTTCATCTCTTTCGGATGAAGATAAGATAAAGGCCGCCTCGTTGTATGATACTGGTCTAAAGAGCACTTTCGATCTGTTGGTGACTTGTGTTGATCAGGTTATGCGTACACGCCATGGGCTAGGTGCTAATGTTGTTGATGTTTGTAGGATATCATCGCTCGATGTTAAACGCCGCCATTCAGCGCAAGGATATCGCTGAGAGAGAGGGCCTTCGTCTCTTATTACAGCAAGAGCGCGAGCGATCCCGGGGGCTGGAGAAGCAACTAGCCGAGAATCAAGGTATTTATTTATATTTCAAGTGTTTATGATTGATTCTGTAGTGCCAATATCCTGAGTTTAGTACTACCTTCCTAGCCGAAACTTCTAGTATGGAGGCCGATGCTGCCACGAGGTATCGCTTGTTGAAGAGGGAGATTGATATAAAACGGGGTCATGTTTCGAATTTACAACAAAGGATTGTCAATAAGGATGACAAAATTGATCGTCTGGAAACCGAGATTGATAGCCTTCAAACCCAGCTGTATCGTTATGTGACTTTTGAGTATGTCCCCGAGGAGATGGATAATCTTAGGGCGAGCTTATCTCGATTCCAGGGCATCGCTGCCGACAAGACGATGTTGGCCGATAACTTAGAAAGTTAGTGTGGACGGTTAAGGCTTCAAGTCCGGGATTTGCACGCAGATCGCCTTCGGATTCTGGGGGAGAAGAGTGTTGCCGAAAAGTGTAACCAAGAATCTCTTGAGAAGCTTAGAGAATCTAAGAGAGTCTCTGAGGAGTTAGAGTGGGTTCAAGCTCAGTTATCAGGTTTGCAGATAGCACACTCTCGGCAGAGAGCCGAATGGAATGATCATAAGAAATACTTCCCCTCCAATGAATTTAACGAGCAACGCTATCTTGAACTTTCCTCTAAGATATCTTCCCTTGAGTGTAGCTTGTCTGAGTCCGAAGAGACCGTTAGAGTAGTCACCCCTTTACTTGAAGGTGGTGTCCCTTGTATTGTGTTTTCATTATTGTTGTCCTGTTGATGTTGTTGTTATGTTACTGACTACTCCCGTGTTTTGACTGCCGAGCAAAGGAAGGTGGCATCGTTGGCAGAGGAGAATGCCCGATTGAAGGGGAAAGAGACGCAGTTGCTGGCGAGGGAAGCTCAATTACTCGGGCAGGTGGCCACTGCTGAGGCGGCATCAATGAAGTTGACACTCGACCTTGTTACTGAAAAGGCAAAATTTAATGAGGAACTCGTTACCAGGGTCAAAGCTGGTGTAAAGACGGTTCTCGATAAGAAGCGGGCCGACGCTGCTGCCAAGAAGGTGGTTCCGGGATCGGCTCCTCCCAAAGAGTAGGCTCATCTTTTGTAGCGTTGCGTCGCTATTTCGCCCTTTGCATCGGGTTGTAATCCGCTCGAACACCTTTATTTTCTCATACATTTTCTTTTAAGGGGGTGCTGCGTCGCCAATTCGGTTGTTTTCCTTGCTTTCTGACATTGTTGTTCACGTTAATGTTCTTACTTGTGTTGTGCCGACGAATGTGGTTTTATTTTTACGGTTAATTTGTGTGTATCTGCATAAAAATGAGTAGATCAGTTAGCATAAATACCGTTTATGTCGAACACACTCAATAGGGAGGGTCATCGGGCCCAATGTCATGTCCCAATTGAGGTATCTCATCACCGTCTTTCAAGATCTAGTGGTAGGGTATTTGGTCCGCCCTAAGTTCTATGGGATCGATATCCCAAGAAGTTATCAATTAACTTTCTTGGAAAAGTGATTCCGGCCACTTGCGAGGGGAACAATGTTGCCTGCTCGACCGTCGAGTACTCATGCCTCGACAATCGGCCACTGGTTTCCAACCACCAGGGCTATAGGGCTACCTCGGCACTTGCACACTGCCGTCGCCCCGAGTTCGAATAGACCTTCTTAATATAAGTCTCCCCGACACTTGCACAATGCCGTCGCCCCGGGTTCGAAACGACCATTCGAGTGTAAGCCACCCCGACACTTGCACAATGCCATCGCCTCGGGTTCGAAACAGCCATTTAGACGCAATTGTCACATTTCCAACCCCACGTGGCCTTTCAAGGAAATAAATGACAATATATCATACCTGCTCTCATGGGTGATATAGCTTTAGTCGCTTAGCATTCCACGGTCGTGGCTCGGGTGTTCCGTCCGGTTTTAGTATCTTGTAGGCTCCTTCACCGACCTTCTCGACAATAGTATAGGGTCCTCCCCACCGTGCTACTAGTTTTCCGCCTTTTTTATCACGCTCATAACTAGGTAGATCCTTCAGTACCAATTGTCCCGGCTGGAACTCTCTTGGTCGGACCCGCTTGTAATACTCTCGTTGTATTCTTCGTTGGTAATTTTCCATCTTTTGTAAGGCCATTTCTCTTGTTTCTTCTATGTCGTCGAGCTTGGCCAGGATAAGATCTGCCGAGAAGTTTTGTCTCCACGCCTCGGTCCTTGTTGTAGGTATCATCGCCTCCGTTGGAAGGATAGCTTCGGTCCCATATGTTAACATGAAAGGCGATAATCCGGTTGCCTCTCTACGAGTTGTCCTGTAGGCCCAAAAAATATTATAAATCTCTTGACACCATTCCCCGTATTCTCCGTCAAGCTTCTTCTTTAGGTTGTCGGCGATGGTTTTGTTTGTGATCTCAGCTTGTCCATTACTCTGAGGGTAAAGGGGTGTGGACTTACTCTTTCGAATGTTATAGGTATTGAATAGCAAGTCGATATTCTTGCCCTGTAGCTGTTTTCCATTATCCGAGACGATTGCCGCTGGCACCCCAAAACGACAGATGATGTGCTCCCACATGAATCAAAAAACATCTCTATCCCGAATATACTTTAATGGAGCGGCATATACCCATTTAGTAAAGTAGTCGGTAGCCACAATTAAGTATTTTCTATGCCCCGATCTGACATGCAATGGTCCCACGATGTCGATTCCCCATTTGGCGAAAGGCCATGGGATGATTACCGAGTTTAACGTCACTGCTGGTGCATGTATCTTTTTTCCGAACTTCTGGCATTCGTCGCAGATGAGTGCCATATGCTTTGCATCCTCATTCATGTAAGGCCAGAAATAGCCCATAGTATTGGCCCGTGCAGCTAGGCTATGGCCCGAGTTGTGGTTTCTCGCGGCCCCATAATGTAATTCGTTCAGAATTGTATGCCCCTCTTCTTTGCTTAGGCATCTTAATAACGGCCTTAGGTATTATTTCCTGTACAGAATGCCGTCTCGGAGCTCATATGCTGCTGCTTTGCTTTTGATTTTGTTGATCTCTGATCTCTCCTTGGGCAGTTCTCCTGTCTCTAGATACTCGTGGATAGGTTTTTGCCAATTATCGGCTTTATACTGATCGTCCGTAGTTGCTGCCACATGCGCGCTAATGTCCGCTGTCTCAGGTATCGATGGCATTAAGATTCTCATAACTCTGATGCCTTCAACACTTGCATCCGTTAGCATGGAAGCGATGTATGCTAAAGCGTCTGAGTGGCGATTATCTTTCCTACAGATATGCCGAAGCTTGATGTTTGGTATCGGCCGATGTAAGATTGGGCGAGTTCCCAATATTTTTGTAACAGGGGGTCATGTATAGCATACTTCCCGCTGATCTGTCTGACGACTAACTGGGAGTCACTTGTTAGTCTTACGTCTTGAATCCCTATCTCCACTATCAGGCGCAGAGCATGTATCACGGCTTCGTATTCAGTGACATTATTGGTTGCCTTAAATTCAAGTCTAAACGAGTGGACCATCTTTTTTCCCTTTGGCGTAGTGAAGACCAATCCGAGGCCTGACCCGTCTTTATTGGATGATCCATCCACAAAAACTTCCCATCGTGTCGGGCTACAGGTCTCGAGTAAGTCGGATGGATCCTCTTGGTCTTCCTCCATTCCAGGGATGTCTTCTACTTCATCTTCGTCGCTCAAGGGAAAGTCTGCCAGAAAGTCGGCCACTGCCTGTGCATTAACTGCTGTTCTCATCTCGTAGAAAATATCGAACTGCTTGATCAGTACACTCCACTTAGAGATCCGCCCCGACCTGGCTGCATTGTCGAGTACTGATTCTATGGAGGATTTCGTGAGTAACCGAATTCTGTGAGTTTGGAAATACGTCCGGAGTTTTTGTGTTGCAAATACCAAGGCTAATATCAGTTGCTCAATTCTGGTGTAGTTCCTCTCTGTTGGGTTCATGGTTTTGCTTATGAAATACACCGGCTTTTCTTCTCCTCCTATGTTCTTGACTACGACGGCACTAATGGCATAACTGGTCGCCCCGAGATATAGGGTCAGCACCTCCTGGGGCTCGGGTCTTTGTAACACTAGCAGGCTCGCGAGATGCTGCTTAATTTTTTGGAAAGCTTCTTCACATTCCTCGGTCCATTTAAACTTCTCTCCTTTCCTTAACGTCCCGAAGAAGTCCTTGCATTTGTCAGATGATCGAGAGATGAATCGCCCCAAGGCTGCCAAGTTCCCGTTTAACCGTTGTACGTCTTTAATCGTCACAGGTGATGGCATTTCTACGACTGCTCTGATCTTATCTGGGTCGGCTTCGATACCTTTGTCAGTAATTATGTACCCTAGAAACTTGCTCGAGGTAACCCAGAAGGTGCACTTAGCAGGGTTCACCCTCATCTTGTATCTTCTCATGGTTAGAAATATGTCTCGGAGGTCATCGATGTGGTTGGTGGCCACCTTGCTCTTGACCAGCATGTCGTCCACATATACCTCAATGGTGTTGTGTATATTGTCTTCGAACATGTCTTCGACTAACCTTTGGTAGGTAGCGCCTGCGTTTCTCAGCCCAAACGGCATTTTGGTATAACAATAGAACCCTCTGGGTGTGAAGAAAGATGTGTGCTCTTGGTCCTCAAGGGCCAGGGGGATCTGGTTATACCCCGAGTATTCGTCCATGAGTGTTATTTCCTTGTATCCAACTATGGATTCTACTAGCTGATCGATGCTGGGGAGGGGGAAGCTATCTTTCGGGCAAGCTTTGTTCAAGTCGCTAAAGTCGATGCAGACCCGAACACCTCCATTCCTTTTAGGGACTATCACCATGTTAGATATCCATTGTGGATATTGAGCCTTTCGGATAATTCATGCTATTTGTAGATTCTTTAGCTCGGCCTCCACCGCTACTTGTAGCTCGGGTGCAATTCTCCTCATCTTTTGTCGGATCGGCTTGAACTTTGGGTCTATTCTCAAGTGATGTGAGCAGACTTCTGGGTCAATTCCCTCCATATCGTGTATTTGCCAGGCGACTACGTCCATGTGTTCTTTTAAAAGAGTTATCAACTGCTGTGTTTGTTCATCCGTCAATAGAGTCCCTATTCTCACCATTTTAGGCTCTTCCTTAGTGCCTAAATTAATTTGTCGAGTAGATTCTAAGGCCGAGAAATTGGACTTCGGTTCATCGACTATTGTCGGCTCCTTTGATTGCTATAAGAACTCCTTCTCGCCAGCTTCATAGGTGTTGATGGCTTGTGATATTACTTTTTCTAGTTCTTCTCCCGCCCTGATCTCCTTAGCTTTGTTCTTCTCTTGGCGCTTTCTTGATCGCCTTTCTTCATTCTGTTGGATGTCTATCTGTACGCATTGTCTTGCTGCATGGGGGTCGCCCAACACCTCCACTACTCCTCGGTAGGATGAAAACTGCAGTCTTTGATGGTACGCCGATGCCACTCCTTTGATTCCTGCGAGCCAGGGTCTACCAAGGATTGCTTCGTAAGGTGACACGACGTCGACCACACAGAAGGTGGTGAGTGTGTCTAAATACCCTTCCCCGTCCGAGACTCTGAGGGTGACTTATCCCTTTGGTACCGTCACTGTACCGTTGAAGTCGTAGATTCGATAGGTCGACGGGATTAAGATGTCATCAGATAACTCCATTCTTTTGAAGGTTTCGTAAAAAAAGGACCTCGACTGAACTCCCGCTGTCCATTAGTATCCTTCGGACACCCCATTCTTCGATAAGTAAGGTTGCCACTAGGGGATCTCCATGGGCTTGACCATTTGACGGGACGTCTTTTGCTGAGAAAGTAATCGGCTGCATCATCCAAGGTTCCATGGGCAGAGTTTTAGCCACGCTGAATATTTCCTTTCCCGCTCGATCTCTTTTATGAATCCTTGAAGTGATACCTGTACCCAAGTCAAACCCTTGAGTTTCCGAGTGCGAGATGGTGTTACAGGCGAACTGGGTACCTCGATTGATTCTTATTTGATGCACTGGGACGTTGGGCTGAACTGCTGTCGGCGATGTCTTGACAAAATGTCGTAAGTATCCATCTCGGATCAGATGCTGGACGATATCTTTTACCTCCCGGAAATCATTGGTTGAATGGCCACGATACTGGTGGTAATGACAAAACTTGGGATGGTTCCTGGTTTCATCATACTGGATTCCTCTCGTCTTCGGGTATCTGATGTCGTTCCTCTTTTCCACTTCCTTGAATATTTCTTCCAATGGTGCATTTAGTGGAGTGTAAGTTCTGGGTTCGTGGCGAGGCTTCTTTCCTTTCTCGACCCAACTTTTCTTGTTCGACCCTTGATGTGGTGTGCTCGGCCTTTTCTCTGATCGTTTCGGGTCTTCTTGTGGGATCGCCTCTACTAAAGTGCTTGCTTCTTGTATTCCCCTATCCTGTGCTCCTTCCTGTATTTCTTCTAGGGCGATGTAGTGTTCTTGCATTTTCTTGATTTCCCTTAACGTTTGGGGTTTCTCGGTGTACATTGCTATCCAGATAGGGTCTGACTTTCCCAATGAATTTTCGAACCCGAAGATTTGTTGATCGACCGGTACCTTCCCGATGTCAGTACACAGTTTTCTCCATCTATTGGTTAGAGACCGCAACGGTTCCTTAAATCTTCGTGCTAGTGTAAAGAGCTTATTGACTCTGGGTCGAGCTATATTGTTGTGCATGTAAGTTTCCAGGAAGGTTTCCACCAAGGAAGCATAATTGCCAATGGACTCATCAGGCAAGGTGTAAAACCACTCCTTCGCCTCACCTTCGAGGCTCGCTGGAAAGAACTTGCACATGACCACATCGTAATTCGTCCATTGTAACAGATACATGCCATACATTTTGACATGTTCTCCTGCGTCACCTGTGCCGTCAAACCTGGATGGGAAGGTCGGCAACGTACACTTTGGTGGGAATGGAGTCCGATCCAGTTCCTTAGTAAATGGTGTCTTCTGTGCTTCGCTGATCACTTCCGCCAACTTGTCGTCCTCGTCATTTCCTGTCAGCTTCTTAACCATCTGCTCAAGTTGCTCGAGCTTTTGCTTGGTCGTTGCATACGTTCCCTCATTTGTCGCCTCTTCCTCGGTCGAAGAGTTCTCAGGTGGGCCATATCCTCCCTTTGAGTGATTAGGCTCGGGCACACGCTCTCGGTTCAGGGGTGTGTTTGGAGTGTTTCTTGGCTGGGTTCGATTGCTAGAAGCGCCTCGGCTCGACGATCCTCTTGACCCGGCTCTCCGATTGCGGAGCTGATAGTTTTCATGCTCCAAGGCTAGATTCCTTCCCTGCATCTCTCTCATAAGGTCTTCCTGCCTTCTTTGGCTCACCAAGATAGCAAGTAACATTGGGTCGGTTCTCTCATGGCTAGAGTGGCCGTTCACTGCTGCATTGGGGGGCGCAGCTGGTGGTCCTGCTAGGGGAATAACGGGGGGAACGGTTGAAGCTACGGGTGGATTAGCTGGTGGGATGTCTCGATTGAGGTTGTTCATTCCCAAGCGCACTTGTCTGAGCCTTTCTCCTTCCTGTTCTAGTGCACATTGATACTCCATCGGGTGTCTTTCTCGTATCCTTTCCTCCTGCATCATTTGCACTTCCTCGTCTTCCTCAGTATCCGATGCAGTTCTTCCATCTTCCATGTCCCCCGGCATCATCTGGCTCGGGTTAATCCTCAGTATTCTTGGTGGGAGATCGTCGTCTCGACCTAAATCGACTTCTTCGTCGACAGTTTCCATATCTCTGCCTAGTGCCTGAGGTTCGCCTTGATGGTTTTGTCGGCTACCCCCTTGTCGGGAATCCATCAGTCCTTCCTGTGCACTAGATCCCGCTATGGCCCGATTCCTGAGAGTCCTACCCGTCCTGGAGGTGCTTGCCATCGCCTCTAGTGTTGCCTTTGTGCCTCGGCGCGCCCGTCCCTACCTACATCAGCAAAGTACACAACACTTACTTCGAACTGTTTTCGAAAAGGTTAAGTATAAAGTACAGCAGTTCTGCTGTTCAGAGTGGAAAAAGTTTAGTACGATTCCATTTACGCTAGCGTGTTGATCTCAGCAATCAAGTGGTTTTGATCGTAAAGGACGATCTTTGAAAAGCTGTTTCGACACATCGCTTTCGGTACTTTCTCTATGCATTAATCATTATTTGTCCTAACATTCCTAGTGCCAGAAGTCATTAATCATCCGTACGTTAGATCGGAAAATTTCTTTCTTGGCTATGGTTTATTTTAACGACAACCTTCATCAGCTGTTTCGCCGATGGTTCACCTATACAGATCACCAGAAATCCCCGATGTACCACAGGATTCTTTTGGTTTCTACTGACGCTGTGAGGCTCTTACTGTAGGATCAAGATGAGACTTATTAACGAAGCACTCACTATACTCCTTCTAGCCGTAACTTTCGAAAAACTGAACTCGGTGACTTCGAGTTAATCTTGCCTCCACCACTATTGTACTTTACTCAACTTACAAAGAAGATTTGAACGGCGAAATAACGTTTCACTCTAGCTTCTACCGATTATCAAAGATGATCTGTTCGGGAGCTTTGAGGTGTTATAACGTTTAACTTTCACCGTCCAGGTCGAAGATGAGATGATCTTCAATCAAGGGATTTAATTCAACAAGAAACAATTAACTCGGTAAAAGACAATTAGTCAAACTTTTTCGACAGAAAACACTCACTCATATGGTAAGAAACCTTATGGTACTTACTTCTACAAAATCAAGACGATGAAGATAACCTATCAAGTTTTTCTTTTCAAACTAAAATTTTGTGAGCTTTTCAACGATTAGGCAAGTGAAAACAAACGTAAAGAAATCGAGCTTTTGACCCGAAAGGTAAACTTTAAACGATAAATCTATCAATCTATGTGTTTCAACCCTAGAGCCTTTCACTTAGCATCAACTATCATCAATAGATGTTTATAGGAGCTGTTGAATCTCTCTTTTAACGGTGTTGATGCTATTTTGACAGTTAAACAACCTTAGAGTTTTGAGACGAAAAGGCTACTGGCGA
This sequence comes from Papaver armeniacum, assembly GCA_023531295.1. Classification (NCBI taxonomy): domain Eukaryota; kingdom Viridiplantae; phylum Streptophyta; class Magnoliopsida; order Ranunculales; family Papaveraceae; genus Papaver; species Papaver armeniacum. Next base: position 780,145 of record JAJJWW010013960.1, read on the forward strand.
GATGAAGTTTCACTTCAGCTTCTACCAAACATCAAAAGATGTTGTTTCGGGAGCTTGTGGATCTTCTAATAACTCGCTTTGACAACTCAACTAGACAGCTTAGTTTAATGACTTAATCTTAACAACTCGACTTAACCGAAAGCTAAAACGACTGATGCTATTAAGGACAGTTCAACACCAAAACATAACAAGGTTCTGCTAAGCCTAAATAAGGAAGTTTCAAAGGTGAAGAAAATCGTCTTTATAAAACAAAAACATGTTGCAAGCTTTGTCTATTAACATATTTAACCAAAAGAGTTTCTTCCCTTAGCTTCAACTAACACGCAAGGTGACTTAGGAGCTTGGATTTCTCTCTTTTGGCAACTGATTTCAAGGTATGAAGATGTTACACGATCCCCTTAGTCGGCACCAGAATGTAGATATAGAAAATCCCACCACTACATCCAAAGGATCTCAAACATACACAATGAAGTAAACAAGCAAGAGAAATAGAAGAACACAAGATATACGTGGTTCGGTATGATTACCTACGTCCACGGGGGTAAAGGGATGATCTTATTACTTGGTTCAAGATTACAAGATGAATGCTTCTCTCTCAATACTCTAGGTGTGCTCTCTTTCCTCACTTTTTACTTGAGTTTTACATCTCTACATAGTCTCTATTTATAGTCACAGGTGATGATACATCCAGTACTACGATGTTGGGCCTGATGTAGCTTCCTTGATGTTCTTCTCGGGCGATCAGTTGATGTTTCGGCCGATATTCCGCTCAGGTCGAGATATTTAGCCGAGCCGAGTGATGTCCCCTTCTAATATCCCATTACCCGATGTCGCTTATTTGGTGGAGATGACCGATATCGCCCTTTAGGTTTTTGACTGAGTCTTACTTTGACCGAGCTCTTCTTATCTCTTCACCAACTCTGTCAGTGCATTTATTGTTCTCGTACCCGATGATCGTCACATCCGAACTTTTTTTCCCTTTATGTCGACCTCACGGGCTGCTTCAGTCCCTCTTTTCTCGCGCTCAGATTTGGTGAGGTGATTCAGTACTTCTAGTGCTTATTTCCCTTGGTACGCCATTGCTTAGGATTGTTCCACCTGTCCCTGTGGATTATTTACACCTACAGTGAGATCGCTGGATGTAAAAGGTCAAAATCCAAAACATTTCAATGTTTTGAAACAAGAAAGGAAGCACGGTAGACGAAAGATCTTTTCCCATCCAACATGGTGTTTGGCAACTAAGTTTAGACGTGCACTCTAGTCATAAAAATTAAAATATTGTATGGATAAATTATTTTATTTTTTTCGGAAAAGAAGTTATACCACAGTGCATATATTGATAGAGCCGATTTAGGAGATTGGAAACCTTACAATGTTTCTTCATGATCATAAAGTAGTCATACAATTTAATTGTAATATCTCCACCAATTCTTGCCTAGCAATTCTATCCCTCCGAAATTAAGAACAAATTCAGAAGACCTTCTTTTCTCTTACAAATGAGAGGAACTAACAACTAGGGACAAACTAGTTTTGAAAACAAATCTAGTATGTGTCAATGCACAAGGCAAAGACTGGATCAGATCCAACCCATTGTTCTTCAGGACATGTAAAAACCATGAACTTGATTTTTTTTACCTAATACAATCAGGGTAACAGAGACCCAATCAAAAGTAGTCACTAATAGTAAACAGATAACAACGACTAAGTAACAGTAGCAGTGGTAGTCTGAACAGGTCTTTAAGTGTCTGGAACAGAATAAATCTGGATGACTCGGTTTTGGAACAGTTGTAGTATAAGAACTTGAAAATGATCTTGATCTATTTTTTTCTGTCTTTGTTTCCATCATAGAGAAAACAACATACCTAGAGATCAAATCAAAGGAAGGATCCCAAGATTACAAATTACAGTGACTAAATAAGGAAATTTAAAAACTGTTAAACCTAGATGTAACATCCGAAAACAGAAATTTAAACATTATTAAATCTGTGAAACAAACTAGAAACTTTAGATTACATAAAGATAAAACAATATTACAAACTAAAATCTGATTAGCACCCAAAAAAAAAGAAACCCCAAGTGACCGCTGTCGTAAGCGACACAAATATAATTACACTTTCTTACTACTCAAAATATAAATATAGCAAGGGCAAGAAAGGATCGATCCCACAGAGAGGTCTAGGTTGTCAAATTGTTATGGTTCCCTATAAATAACACCGGTAGTTTTGTGATTATAATAAACTAAAATAAAATAAAATCAAATAAAGAAAATAAGCAAACAAATAAGATAGAAGAGATATTGGTTAAGGATTTCGTTTTCATTCACTAACATGCTTTTCACAATAACTAGAATTGATATTTTAATCTCAACTTTTATCAAAGACCCTAGAATACCTTGATCGCAAGAATATCCCGCAAATCTCCTCATGTCATCAACAAACACATTAAAAGATGCGAATATGAATTCTACCTAAAGGAACAACCTAACGTGTAAAAGCACTAATCAAGTTTAATTCCCTAGATGCATTAAGTTCTATGAAATCAGGCCAATCAAAGCAATTGAACGTGGAAAGCGCACTAATTCAATTTAACAAAGGTTACGATTCACATATGATCATAAGAATATATCACTACAAACTATAATCATATTATGCTACTTGTATCCAAGGAATATCACTTTTGCGTATAATAAACCCTAAACTAGCAATAGATGTGATTAGAAGTTCTACCAATTTGCAACTTGACAAAACAATCAATCAATCATAAAACAATATTTCCAGAGAATTGCAAACGATAATTATGAGACAAAACTAATATATTGAATCAAAGAATCATATTATGTGAAATTCAACTATTCCATAACCAATAATAAACTTAGGTACTCATATTCAAGGAGTTCATCACAAGAAGAAAGAGAAAATATTTCATGGTGAAAACCCTAGAATAAAGTAGAAGAGATAATAATAAAACGTGATCCAAGATAATCCTCAAAAAGATAGAAGTCCTCTCTTTTATATATTCCTCAATTTCCATAAAGGATACTCCTTCCAAAATTAGGTTTTGTCTTCAAGTCCATTAGTTGGAAATTCACCCGGCCCACCATGGAGAGAAACCCGTGTAGAAATTATGTCCCAAAAACGCTCGCCGGAAAACTGGGATTATGGCCGGAATCCCGCCGGAAAAGTCGCCGGAAAAGTGTCTCGGGTGACCGGTCAACGGGTCGGAACGGTCAATGTCAGAACGGCGGGTCAACTCGGTCAGCGAGTCAGGACCGAGTCAACTCGGTCCATAACTGGATTGGATCGGGTCAGAAGCTGAGTGGGCTCACTGACTGACCCAGGCCATAGTCCTTGCAATTGTTCAATCACGGCCAAGATGGCCCTACTCCACTACCTCATTCTCAGCCATGATGGCTATCACCCTGCAATCCTGGTAAGCCTCTGCAGTATTGAATTCCAGTCACACATAATACAGCTGCTCCACTGTCTTTCCAATCTTAAGCATCAAACTCCAATAGCACTACCCAGCCAATTCAGCTCAGGCCTTGCCTTGATCTTCACAGCTTACTCTCACTGCCATGAATAGGACTTGCCCTGCCTTTTTAATCCATCAGACACCATTAGTTGCAACTCAGCTCCTTTCAACAGCTCATATTCAGTTCCTTGCAGAACATCTGCTTTGCAGCTGCAATACAACTTCATCTCTTGCTCATCTCGACCACCAACAATAGCTGCTCACAAAACATGCTGCAATTCCTTATTCAGCCCTGTATGCTCTATCTTAGCTCAATTCCAGCTTGCCTCTCAGCTCTATATACATCCAACACTCCACATATCCCAATCAGGCAATAACCACCACCTGTAGCATACAATCAGCACCATCTCAGGTCTAATACCAGCTCACTATCATTCTCATCATCTCAGTTGGTGCTTCACTCCGCAGCACCTGCAACAGCTCAATCAACACCACCCTTGCTCTTGCACCAGAACCACAATTCACCTCAGAGTCACACTTTCACAACTACATTCCATTCTGCAGCTTGCACCTTTCTCAGGCCATAATCCTTGCTGCAGTTCACTCAATTCACCACCAACAGAGCCACTACCTTTCCCTGAATTCAATCAACTCTGCAACCTTGTAGTCATTTCCATCTGCAAGTACACCATTGAGAAGTAATAGCAACCATCCATCTTCAATTCCCTCTTTGCTCTTCTCAAACCATTGATTCCTGGCTTCTTCCAAATCAAACCCATCTGCTCATTACTATCAGCCCTGTAAGCCAACAGCCAACATCCCTGAACTTGAGCCCTTGCCACTGCAACACCACCTCTTCACTGCAGCACAATCTCAGTGATCCAAAACACCATCTGAGACAATCCAATCTGAGCCACTGCAACCACAGACCAATTCCTCCATCTCAGTGAATTCCTCAATCCCTAATTCCTCTTCAAATTCCATCTCAATCAACAGAGAAGCCCTAATTCCATTCTCTTCATTGCAGCCCTAATTCCTCCATCTCCATATCTTGCTCGAATCAACAGAGGCAAGCCCATTTCATTCTTGACTCACAGCTTGAACCGCCAGACCCATGTCCTTCTCGATCTTGTATTCTCAATTCACAGATCTTATCTCTTTTTCATGTAAATTACAGCAACAGGAATCCATCAATTAAACCCATCTTCTTATACTTCAAAATGATACAAACTCGAATTGAGTTTTCCCATGAAAATCATCAACCAACAGAGCCCATCTCGAATCACCAGAACCCCATTAATTCTTCTTATTACCTGAACTTCAATTTCTGAGTCAACCCCAGACTGTAATTCTCAATTCGATCATCAATTCCTTCTTTGCTTCAAATTCAGACGCATACCCGAGAAAATCATCAACCAACCCCTGTCTCTCGATTTCTCTCAACCTCTCTGTCTGTTTCCAAATGATTCACAGAAGATAGCTCTCGATTTAGGGTTGTAGGGAATAGGACAGGCTGATATTGCCACCCTAGAGAGTAGATAAGGGCCAACTTAATTCTAACCCCCTTAACCATTAGCTGGCCTGCATTTAGTTTTCTTTCACATAGAAGCGCCCCTTAACCTTAGCTCTACTGTGTTTAGTACTCCTCCAAATAGGGTTTCCCCTTAAGCTTGACTAGGCTCCAGATAGCACATGCCTGTGAAATGACACTCTTGCCCTTTGCTTATGAGTTCTTGTTTTGCCCATAACTTCTTCATACGAACTCAGAATGACTCCGTTCTTTCGCCATTGGCTTCATCTTCTCGTCCTCTACACAATGAAAAGTAGAAATCTTGTATTTGAACGAGTTCCAATTGGTCTTTTTGCTCCAAATGACTCCATTGCACCTAATAAACTCAAAAGCACACATAAGATACATAATTCACACGAAAATTCGCAAAGAAAGCATAAATACTAGATATTAAATACGGTGTATTCTACACCTATCACCAAGCTGTAAAGATTAGGAGAAGGAGATACCGGACATAACACCGATATTGTTGTTCCTCTTCTTTTCTCGCAGACTTGCGCATAAGAAGCAGGCGACATGTTCTGATTTATTTGTTGTGATAGATCACAACTAATAGATGCTTTAGCAGGCACTAATCGAAGCAGAGAAAACATGAAAACAAGCAATAAAATCCGGACCGAAAACAAGACCTAAAAAATCACTAAACCTAGATTAACAAATCACGGAAGAGAGATCAACAGAAAATAAAGAGAATATTGATGATTGATCTGTTCAGATCGGCTGAGCAAAAAAAAGTTCAGGCGGCTAGAGTGCCCGTTGAGAGAAAAGTTTTTTAGGTCTTGATTCTTCCCTTTCATGATTCGCTTGCTTCAACCATGTAGTTTTACCAAAAAACAAAAACAAAAAGAATTAGAATATTGTATATAAATAAAAAAAAAAAAATTTTTTTTGATATCTTGTGATTTAGTTTGCTATGACGAAGTTTAAGGGTTTAAATTGTGCTAGCACAACACAACACTACAAACTGGAGCATAATTGACGGCTGACGCATTGTATATCTAGTTGTGACGTGTTGTAAGCACATTATGTCTTGCTTTACATGTGACTGAGCATACTTGGTCTAGTGAGGAAGTTATCCTCCCTAGACTTTTGGCGAACACATAAATCTGTTGAAGAATTTTAGAAGTTGCTAGATTTTGTGATATTTGTCTCCCCTAGGTTTTCTCTAAATAGAAGAAGACTTTGACTAAAATAGGAAATACAACTTATCCCATGCTTATCTTTTACTTAAACATATGTATTCTTTTAGTTGTTTTTCTGATCAGCATTATCATAATCCAGAAAATGGGTTTTTATGAATGATACCTTTTTTTGGACAAGTAGACATTACTAATCTTGTTTGTTAAGCAAAAAAAATATTCATGGACTATGTTCTAGATATGCCGTGTGAAAAAATTGATCTTAATGGAGAAAGAATGCCGAAAAAATTCGGGAGATCTCCGGCCGTACTATTGTGAAGCATAGTGTCGTATTTCTCCCCCCAACCAGAAACTTATGGCTCCTTCACGTGTGTCGTGATGTGTTTTCCTAGCATATATTATGTCGTGAAATACTTTGATGCAACAGATAACAATGGAAAGAAAGAAAAGAGATAGTTGTTTAAGTTTTAAAGTATTCATTGGAGTACGGACTACAATGATATAAGATTAATTAGTATTCGAATTTCCATAGAAAACTAACTACGAATAGAACTCAAAATCAATGAACTAACCTTGTTTCATGAAGACAACCACGTTTAAATTTAATACATATATAACAAAATGAGATATCCTTTTTTTCATAATTGTCTCTCCATTATTCTATCGTTGTTGAAAAATATTTGTCATCGGATCTTGTCGGTATCATGTTTTGCACTAAGGTCGTGAAATCGTGAATCGTTTTTCAGATTTTAAGAATCGAATCGTATGTTGAATCGTGAAACGTAGATTCATGGTTGATTTTTGAATCGTATGTTTGTCGATAAATAATTAAATTGTGTGAATATATAACCTAAGTAACATGTAATTTTGTTATAAATTCTATATAGTTTCGTATATTTAACAAACACGCAGCGTGGTGCAGTGGTTCTGACCGTGTACGAGCGCACCAGAGGTCTCTGGTTCGATTCCACCTAGCAGTTTTCATTTTAAACTTCTTTTAAGAACGGTAAAATGCGACAGAAAATACAAAAAAAATTGACTCGTAACTCGTACGATTTTAAAAACCTTGTTTTGCACGTTAATTCGTTGATGATAATATTTAAACACATAAATTGATGTTATAACAAAAAAAAAAACTATGCACCATATAGAAACATGAGGTACAATAGGAACCCAAAACAAATCTTCATAAGTTGATTCAAAAAGCTCACCCTTGTTAGGGTATATACGAAGGGCCACTCGCTTAACCCATTGATCAACAAGATTATTCTCAACCGTAGGCAAAGAAAATATATTATTACCACGAATTACCAAATCATTAAGTTTATTAAGATTTGATGACTCACCATAAAGATCTTGTGAGGACTGTTATTTTTTTGTCAGGGTTAGGAAAATGATTTTCTTCTTTTTGTCGATAAGTAAATTTCATGTACTTCTCGTAGTTGGGATATTCATGGGTGATTGGGGGTTGTATTCCAATAAACAATAGCTTGGTTTGTTCATCCTTATGACAAGAAACCAAATTTCTTCGCATCCTTCATTATTATTTTCTTCTCTAAGCGAGCACTAATTAGTAAGAAACTCATATAACTTCATCAAATAGACTTATTAAGAAAAATTACGAATCCCTTTCCCCGTCCCGTTTATTAATTGAATAAAATATTCAAGACTAATCACATCATCTAACTCGCCTTCATCGTTTTGTTTGTTTTCATTGACGACAACTTATTAACCCTGACCACTCTCGTCTTAGAAGAATCTTATTAAACCTAGAATCAACCTTGATCTAATAATCGATTAATGCAGCAGATAATAATAATAAAAAGAATGAAAAAAAAACATATTTTATTTAGAATTCAAGGAATATCGATTATGAACAACTATAATTATTTAGATTTTGGTTTCTCAACTATAAGTACTAATCTATTAAACTTAAACAAAGTTTACAAATTAATGGGTCCCTAGTTTTGTTTTTCGAAGCTACTTATATAAATAACTAATCACAAATAAACTCTAAACTTATTGAAAATACAAAAACTTTTTTTTCAAGGTATCTACTACCTTTAGGAAACTTTCATAACTTATTAAACTAAACTTTTAGACTACCGTAATAAATATATCTGAATATCATATATTTTTAATAGATTATTGCTAACAAAATCATTAACTAAATACTACTATATAACAAAATAATATCTTTTTTCCATAATTCTCTCTCAATCATATTCAAATTTTTTCATCTTCTCACTTTTTTTATAAGTGTTGGAGCAAAAAAAAAATAGGACTCATTTTGTCGAAGGATGTAGTTTCAGTTAAAACTACGATACAAACATTGTTATAACTATTCAATCTTTGGGGAGATAAGGCTCAACCGTGTTTAGAACAACCTTCCGGTTGCGATATGGTGGCGCATTTGAAAGTTTAGTTACCTAAAAATGGTGAGATGGTAGAAGTGGTATTTTAGGGTTTCTGAGTGTGAGTTTCAGAAGTTTGAGCACGAACAATCTTCGCCTAAACCACGCACAGTGGCCTTTCGAAGGCTGCTTCAGTCACAAGAGGAAATAGGGATGGCCTTAGGGAGGGAAGCTGCAGAGAAAAAGAGACTTGAGGTATTCTAGGTTTTGTAGAAGAATAACTCTGAATTGTTGAGAGAAACTTGTCATTATCTTGGAGAAATAGAGGAGCTATTTATAATTGAATTCTCTAATCTCTGGTCGTGAAAATAGAGTTTGCTTGACATGCGGAGCACTCTACCCGTATTTTCAGGAATAACTAAGGATAAGTGAAATCGTCCGTATCTTAGATTCCTTTGACCAACTTTACTCTCTTTCATATGATAAGGAAATATCTGGATAATTTTCATTCGTGTCATAGATTGCTACCCCAAAACCGTAATTGATATCCCCCATTTGTTTAATTATGACTGAAGTAGCATTCGTAATGACGTGTTTGACAATATATGATATTTTCTGTAGCTGACATAGTCAAGATAGAAAAATATTCCATGATTTACGAGTATGACTAGGATGAGTTATGTGTTGGGCAAGGAATGCCTTGAAAATCATGTGTTGAACATGAAAATAGCAGAGGCTGAGCTCTATCTTTGTGTGGCCGGCCAAATACAACTTGTGAAAAGAAAATACTTGCTTGCGGATTCCTCAGATGGACGTGTGGTGCTCTAGGGATCTTATTCACGTTTTTGGATAAACATACGAGATTCAGACTCAATTTACTAGCCGTAAGCGTGTTCGAGAAGCTGAAAAAGAGGCTTATGCTCAAGTCTTGTGACTGAACAAGACCCTAACATGAGCTTGTATTTCTCAGAGCTTGTATCTTTGACCAGCGTATCTCCCGTGGATGTGGTAGGGGTCAATCGTGACTTTGTCCATATCACGGGGCATACAAGACCAGTGTATCTCGAGAGGATGTTCTAGGAGTTATGTTATGAGGCCCAGGGGAAGAATGGTTAGTGTATATCGCGGGGATGTACCAGGAACCACTCATGAGGCCCAGGTAAGACGAGTCGTAGCCTATAATATACATGACCAGTTGTATCTCAAGGGGATGTACTTATAATTATTATCTGATCTAAGATAATAGCAAATGTCGTACTTACCGGAGACATTAAGTCTCTGCTCATGCTCATGAGTATTTAAAACCTACATGACTAGCATGTCTCATGGGGACGTGTGCTAGGAATCGTGGCATCATGACCAGCGTGTCTCGCCGGGATGTGTGCTAGAAATCATGTCTATAAGTGCCTTGTAGACTATAGAATCGTCTTTCTCTTGAGAGTTGATTTTGATCCATGAGGGCTTAATTACGTCTTTATGAAATGATGGCTGAAATTAAGACTGAACTTGACTTATAAATGCCATAAATAAGGAAATCCGCAAAAATACCATTCAAAGGCCCTGGGAAAATGTCCCCTTCATGGTCTCTGCAAGGTTTTTTCCAGACGTGTATGCGCATGCATTTACTACATAACTATAACTTCATCTTCATCAAAACCATTTCCCAAGCAACATAGACGGTTAAATCACTGGCTATTCTTTCTTTACAAATATTCTTATGGTCATCAAAGAATAGGTGTTTACCATGAATATGTCGAATAAGGTAGGTTTTAGCAAAGCCCCTACCTGCAACACCATCTCGACGCTCATCAATTTTTTTGAAAGGACAATGAAGGTTGTCGTCTAGGGAGTAAGATTCATTAGCCATAGGTTGAGATGATGAAGAAGATCATATACTAGGGGTCAAAGTGACCACATTTTCCTGAAGACGAACATGTGATGAGTTTGGAGATGGTGATGAGGTTTGGGATGATAACGATGTAAAGGTTCTGGTGAATCTAGACTTGGCTTCTGCAAAACCATGGAAAAGTTGAGAAATACCCTAAAAAAACTCGATGGTGCGAAAAATAATGGTAACAAGAAGGGTCTCATTCAAAAGAGCAAATCCGGGAAAAAATAATAGTGAGAAGGAAGGAAAAAAATTATAAAAAGAACTCACATGATTGACCGATAAATGATTCTGGTTTCCAGCCACCATAAAAATCTCCAGAGACCTCTCTCTATTTATTTTTTATATTGGTTTCTTTTACCATAGCTTTTTCGAAAATTATTTTTCTATTATCATTATTATTATATAATTTAGTCGTTTTGGTTTTTACTATTACAAAATCTTATATTTATTTTATTTTTTTATACATCATTTTAGTATTATTAAATGTTTTACTTTCTTTTCTTTTCTTTTATATTAATTTATTATTCTTTTTTAGCTTTCTTGTCTTTATATTTTTATTATTATTCAGAAAAACATTTTTTAATGTATTTTTTCCTTTTTATTAAAATATTATTAATTTTTTAAGTATTTTTTTTATATACATTTACTTATTGTTGATGGTGGTTTTTAGTTCAGGGCTAAAACCTTAAGACTCCATATTTGTATGCCTGGTATCTGCAAAGAAATAGAGCTGTCAAGAAGCTAATGAGCGTCTATACCTCTCTTCTTACATATGAACTATGTAATTCAATATTTAAGAAATTTATTAGAATGAATTTTATTTAAGGCCCTTCTGCATTATTTACTAATGCAGGGCTTGCTGAGTATTTATCTTATGTTATCTTCCCAGCTGAACTCTTAATATTGACATGATATGACAATTAATGTTCACTCTTAGCTGAGTAGCATGAATTTTCCGAAGTGTCGGGATTAAGATGTGCATGAAGGTATTCAATCAGAGGCGCCCGAGCTGCACTGCTCTCCAAGATAAAATTAGTAATTTTGTACCAACGTGCAAAATTCACCAAAATTGATTTATTTTGTGCCAACTCACAAAAATTCAATTTTTTTACCTAATTTTGTTGATTTACAAAAATTAGGTTTTTGCCCAGTACGGAGCCTGCACGATACCTCGATCCTTATTGGTCGAGGCTAAACCTAAGCAAGCTAGAAAACTAGGCTATCATATAGATAGTAGGATTAGAATCCTACCAAAAGTTGGAAAATAAGGGAAAATGGGAAACCTTGACTAACACGGACTGCCGCAAAGGAGGCGCGACCGCGCCACTTGGTCGGTCGGTTTGCCCTAGATGATACCTCTCATCACCGACCGGCCCCGCTCCATATTTTGTCCGCCAGCCCCTCTTTCCCATTAGCCAATCAAAAATCTCCTAGCCCGCAGGCATCGTCCACAATTGTTAGCAAAAGTAGGCTAGTCGAGCGGCTCCAAAAGGGCTCTAATTAGTTTAAGACGGCCCATGGAAATCTTAAATTGATCACAGCCGTCCAACTTAGCCAGCCGAATTGGACGGCTTAGGTTCTGTTTGGGGCAACCAATGAGGTGCCGTTATGTTCAACTCATATTTACTCTCAACCAATCTCGTTGCTCATAGCCTGCAGGTTCTGCTCCGAATCGTTGCCCAAAGTAGGCTAGTTACACGGCTTGGAAAGTCTTAATTAAGTTAACGGCAGCACATGGCAGTCTCAAAATGATATCGGCCATCCAACTTAGTCGGCTAAATCGATCGGCCCAGGTCCCATTTTGGGTGACCAATACGGAGATGTCGTGATTACCGACCGTCCATCTCCCATGAGGGCCGATCGCCCTGTCCTCAACCTACTCAAATAGCTCCTGGAAGCTTCTCAAAGTGGGATGGTCATGCTCCTTATAAAACCTTAAATAAATTCAACGACAATTAACAACTGCCGCAAATCATCTCAACCGCCCAAGTTGAACAACTGATTTGACCGGTCTAGATTTATTTGAGCTAACCAATGATGTGACATTATGACTACTGGTCATCCATCTCCCATGAGGGACGATCACCTCGTCCCTAACCTACACAAAAAGCTCCTGGCAGCTGCCAAAAAATGGCCGGTCATGTCCCTTTTAAGACTGTGAAACCGTGACCTACTCAAACAGGCTATATACAAATAATATAGAGCATCTATTATTTTGAGTTGCTTGCTTAAAAGCGATGCTTTACATGCATCGATTACAAGTGATGTTTTATAAATATCTATTTTATAAATAATTTAATTATTTAACCTAAAAGCATCATATGTTATTCTTTAAGCGTTGGCTCACGACAAGTCTCATCTATACAACTTGACTTGTCACTTATGACCACCTGCAGCCAATATTACACGTGATTGGTCGAAATAATTAAGTGTTGCAAGCAAGACCCACTCAGCAATTACCCTAAAGGACTTGTTCCATTCTTTATGACACTTGCTCCGTATTTCCTACAAAAATACTCAAGACATCAAACATGTCACAAATGGGGGATATTCATTAGGGTATTGGTCTGGCGGTTTACATCGTGCGGCGCGCAACACGCCCATTAAGAAAAAGGGTCTGGAATAGCGGATATGTGGAAGGTAGAGGATTAGTGGGATTACAAAACGTCCAGTCTTCCCATAACCATAAGACACGTTTTTTCACCAGTCAGCCATGATCTCCACTACTTCACAACTCCCACTTCCAACGAGATCAGTGTGATCGGCTATGACTTGTATAAATAGATTTTTTAATTTATTTCAACTAACAACATTGGTTATCAATGCAAGTATTCCGAAACCATCCAGGATTCATAGCTTATACTCTGTAAGCCGATTCTACATTCTGATACAAGTCATAAAAAGTACACTTTACAGAATCCATCATTCTCATCAACACACCCAATTTGTCATTTTCGGTAGAATCAGTTTTTACACTACTACAAATTTGCGACCACAGTGGGAGATTAATCTCACAGTTGCAAAATCAATTTTTCAATTTTCATCTCGATTTTCTCAATTTCAAAATGGCGGATCTTAGGTCTGGATCAGTAACCAATCCTGACTTCATTGGCCCTGACAATACTCTTGGCGCTACTATTCATGCTGCTGACATCAATGCATCACCTACCAGCGATGTCAACACACCACTGGCACTGGTAACACCTCCTCGGGTGTAAAACCTCCTGTAACAAGAGACATAGGAGCTACCACCTCTCCTAACACCTCTTCAGGTGTGATATCTCCCGTCACCGGAACTACTACTATTCCTCCGTCAAGTCAGGAGGCTGGAGGAACCCGAAGAAACCAACCTCCCATTATCATTATCGATTTAATGGAGAGACATGAAGTTCTTGCTAAGGCTCAGAAAGACATGGCTACAACTCATAAGGAGATACGCAATTTTCTCAAGACACTGACAGAGTGGCTACCACTAGAGCCGCGTCAACCCCAAATGGAGCAGGAAAGGAACGCTTTCATGAGTCCTTGGCGCTTTCATGAGTCCTTGGCGCTTTCACGACTCCTGGCGCAAGCACTTCAATAGGGCGTGCCTTTTTAGATGAAGAATCTCGCGTTGTCCCTGAACGTCAATCAGAAAGGAATCAACAATCCAATTTCATCACGCGAGAAGATCTGGAACGATTCCTCCAAAATCGAGGAAAAGAAGGTTCAACCACCGTTCATCAGCATCAAGCTCCTTATCCTCCGGAAGTGTAAAGAATTCCTCCTCCAAGAGGATATTACTCTCCTCAGTTCTCCCTATATGATGGTATTGGTAATGCTCGTGAACAAATCTCTCGTTTTTTAGAATCGTTAGGAGAGCATGAATACAACCATGTCTTACGCCTGAAGGAATTCTCAAAATCACTTACTGAGAGAGCATACACCTGGTACAACTACATTGCACCAAACATCATAGACAATTGGTGTGAGATGGTTACTGCTTTCTAGATAAAATATTTCTTTGTTTTTGAGCAAATAATTTTGTTAGACCCGGGAAGGATGTTTCAACGTGTAGATGGTGGATTTTCGACAAGGGCTAAAATAGTAAAACCATAATTGTATATGCTCCTGATCCAGCAATCAGATGAGTATTGAGGCTCATGTCTCTCAATGAAGCATGAAAGCTCATGCCGCAAGAATCTCTGACTGAGAATATTGTCTCTCAGAGTATATGTAGATGTGTAGTCTCTCAGCTGAGGCAACGACATATCTCATGAATACTGAGCAATTTCAATAATTACTTCTATATAGAATCGAAAGACTGGACGGCTCCTAGACAGCTTGCCTGCTAGTATAGAGCAATAACGTCTTCAGGATGTAACAATGTTTTCCTTGACTATATAAAAGAAATATGACGCTTCAACAAACTCAGATCGCTCAATTCCTGAATAATTAATGCTCCTAGACGATCGTACTAGTATACATCCATCTGTTGATGGTGGATTTTCGTTTAAGGTTAAATTTGTAAAAAAAACCAGAAAATCATGCGCTGACATCTTGTAAAAGATAAAGCCGTTTATAAGTGACGGATACTCCTCACTTAATTCACCAAGAATGGAGCATGTAGCAACAATCCCATTCTGTGAATACATGAAATTCCTCCAGGTTGGAGCATGTAGCAACAATCCCTTCCCGTGAATTTCATATCAGCCTTGTATTTCGTACTCATTATCGATTGTGGCATGACGACCGAGTGTTACTCTTACTGAGTAACACGAACCTCCAAGCACTATAATGAAACCATGTACGAAATACCCGTACAGGCTGATTCTCGGTGTGTTATACTAGCCCGAGCCCTCTCGGTGTGTTATACTAGCCCGATTGAGCCCCTCTCGGTGTGTTATACTAGCCCGATTGAGCATCCTAAGACCGACCATATCAGTCCGGATATGATCTGATCGCAGTCATCCAACTCCACAAGCATGATTGGATGACCCAGATCAATTCCATCACCCCAAGCAGGTATGGAATACACACAGCCGACCCCGCATGGTCGACCATTGGCCTTCGCTTGCCAAGAAACCGTCCATACCAAGCATTATGGACGGAAAACCCTAAATTAGGGTTTGCGGCATATTACATGTGCCGCAAAACGGTCTCAACCGTCCATCGTCGCAGCATAGATGGGGGTGTAGATGTAGACTCAAAGGGCCGGGGAGCATGTCGACACAATCACCATGTGACCGCCTACACACATGACCGGTCGGTCAAAACCAACCATGATTGGTTACAACAAATTCGTCGCCTTTGAAAGAGTGTGGTCGCACGGCTTTGAAAGCCAAAATTAGGGTTCAAGCCATCACGCGCGTCCATCTTCTCCGGCACGAATGGAGGGTCACAGATTAGATTAAGCAGGTCCGGTTATACCAAAGCATGACCACCGTGGGCCCATATACCTCCTCATGCGGTCGGCCAAGGCATATCATGCCCGGTTAACCCCAAAACGCCCGTCAAACTTGTGTGGTCGCACCTCCCAAATTGCGAATCGATCTCGACCACTCAACTTCACTAGGACGAATTGGGTGGCTTAGATCACGTTTCATGAGACGGGAAGACATAGGCGTGAACATCGCCCTACCGTCTACACGCCAGACCAATGGCCAAGACCGACCAAGCTAGGTCGTCTTGGAAAACGCGCAGGAAAAGGGTATGGCGCGCGGCTTCTTGCGGTATCAAACTCTTATCGCAAAATCAATCTTGACCACTCCTCTTTGATGGTCAAATTGAGTGGCCCAGATCGCGCCTTCATGAGGGAACGGAATACAGGCACCTACACCATCATGCCGTCAACACACATGTATGGTCGGTCCTCTCCAAAATCCTTTCCATGCTTGGTTTCGACCAAGTCAAGAGTGATGCTTGCACACCTCTTCAAGAAACCTAGTATTCATTAACGGTCGCAGATGAGTGTCTCAAGGCTCATCTCATCCGTCCAACTTCACCAGCTTGGTTACACAACCCTGGTCAGGAGTCAATTGGTCAGTAAGGCGTCATTACCCATCGCCTTACCACACCACAATGCAGTACCTGCATGAAATACACACGATACTTCACAAGTATCGACTTTCTGAATAACTCAGTTATTCAATTCAGCATTACATGCTATCTTTCGTGGAGCCATGATCCACATTCCAGACATCAATCATGTCACAAACGGGGGATACTTATCGGGGTATTGGTCTGTGCAGTGGTTTACAGCGTGCGGCGTGCAACACGCCATCACAAGAACGTGTTAGGAAGTCATGGACGGTTAGAGATGAACAGGAAAAGTGGGCAAGACCGGTCGTGTGTTACCGACACACAACTCCACTACTCCATCATTCCACTACCTCCACTTCCTACGAAACGTGAATGAGGCTCAATGACTTGTATAAATAGGTTCTCCGCCCTATTTTCCAACAACAAGGAATAACGAGAGAACAACACAAGTTCGGACGAGACAGAAAAACCAAGTGTTAATACAAATCGTATTCAAACACCAGTCCGCTTGCATCAACCGTGAGCTTGCTCATCTTTACATTACAAGTCATAAGCAAGCCAACACCTTCACAATCTCAACACCTTCTTCGCTTCCCTCCCTAAGATCAACCCCATCTCCTTCACTTTGTGACCGAAACAAGTCTGAACGGCCATTTCTTGGTTTAGGCCGGACTTGCACTGATTGATCTCTCGAATCTACAAGCACTCACCGCGCAGTGCATTTGTTGAAGGTTTAGATTCATTCCTCATCCACACCCCAAATTACCAAATTCTGCAGGAGTAGTTTTCACCCATCAACAATTGGCGACCACAGTGGGAGGTTAATCTCTCGGTCGTAAAATCAATTTCTTTGAAATCCGATTCAATTTCGTCAATTTCAAAAAGGGTAGATCTTATAACCAATTCAATCAAGCAATTCATTCCAAGATGGTGGAACCGAGGTGGGATCAACAATCAACTCGATGGAGCCAAAGATGGATGACACTTCCGGTGTTGATGTACCCGTCGGTGGAACTACAGCGGTCAATACATCTCGTGGAGCTGTCACTTCTATCACCAACACTAGCGGAGCAGAGACATCCCAAGAGGTGTAACACCTCCCATCACGAGCAGAGCAGCCGCAAATCCCGGCATCTCTTCGAGCGTAACGCCTCCAGTGGTTACCAGAGCAACAACTTTCACTCCTCCAACAGGACGAGGAGCCGGAGACACAAGAGGAAGGCCGCCGTCTAGTACCATCGCAGACTTGATGGAGAAACAGGAAATTCTTGCTAAAACTCAAACAGATATGGCCGCAACTCAGAAAGAGGTACTCACTTTCCTTAAAACTTTGACGAACGATTGCCGCAAGATTCACGGCAACCCTTGGAGTCGGCGAGAGATGCATTCAATACACCCGGAGCGGTGTGTTTCCACTCGGACTCACATGAATGAAGAAACTCGTGTTGCTCCCGAGCGCCAAAGGAGAGAGGCCAGTCTTCCAACTTCATTACGCGTGAAGACCTAGAGCGGCTTCTCCAAAATCGAGGAAAAGGGGACCGAACGGACGTACACCAACATCACCGCCGTACCCTCAAGATGTGCAACGGATTCCTCTACCAAGAGGTTACACCTCTCCCGAGTTCTCCCCTCTACGACGGTGCTGGTAATGCTCGTGAACACATTTCTCGATTCTTGGAAGCCTTGGGGAACATGAATACAATCATGTTTTACGCCTAAAAGAATTCTCAAAATCACTCACGGGAGGGCATACACGGTACAACAACATTGCGCCTAACAAAGATATCCAATTGGAGCGAGATGGTCAGTGCTTTCTACAGAAGTATTTCTTCGTGTCCGAACAAATCACGTTTTCAGACACAGGAAGAATTCTCCGGTGAACAATGAACATCCCAACGACTTCGTTAAAAGATTCGAACCCAAGCACCGGACTGTCACGACCCGAATGTTACCGAACGGCAATTGGTGGAATCATGCATCAATGGGATGATACCCATATACCGCGCTCTCGTTAGAGAATCGGGCTTTCAAATATTCTCTCGAACTCCACGAAGCCGCAAAACGTTCAAAGAACAATCGCACCAAAGACTACTAGAAAGAAACCGTGAGTTGTTCAAGTGAAGATTTGCGTGAAAGTCGAGGAAGCAAAGCGTCTCACAAACAAACAATACAACACCGGCCCTTCGTGAGTGTGTGGTAAGAGAGGAGAAAAGAGGAAAGCTTCGATAACGGAACAACAAACCAAGCGAACATCCTCGGCACACAAGACTTCGTCTCGAAAAGGAACAGACAAAACTCCCGCACAAAACGCCAAAGACACGGGTTTTCCTTTTCCCATGAATGAAGTGATAGAGCTCTTGGAAGCGTGGATCCAAGATGATGCCGTAAAACTACCCCCTATCAAAGCGCCCTCCGACCGAGGAAGAAATAGCAGATCCCAGATCGTTGCTACCACAGGTTCGTCCATCATCCAACCAAAGATTGCAACGAGTTGAAACAAATATTCGGGGAAAAGGTAGAGACAGGGGAACTCCGGCTTGGAAACGAAGGTGTTCATAGAGATCCTCTACCTATCGAGAACCGCATGATTTCCGGGGACTCATTCGCAAGACCGTGCAATCTATGATGGAGCACATGTGTGAAATCTTATATTTCTCCAAGGGACAGCGTCAAGACATATTTGCGGCCCTCAACCACGTTGTGTCGTAGACGTTTGCATCCAAGAGCAGTCCAGAGCCCCGGTCTTTTTCCTAAAAGACATGAGCAATGGAAATCGGGACTCCTAACCGTCACTCGTTTGAAAACGTTGAGTTCGATAACGCGCTGATCGATACGGCTTCGAGTTTAACATCATTACAGTCAAGACCTTGAGAGCGGCAAAGATCTCGAAGCAAGAAGCTACCCGTCACCCAACCGTGGTCGTGGATTCAAAGCAGAGAGCTTAGAGATGCATATGGATACATTGATCTTGAAGTCAAATTGGGTGATGCCTCGACGCAAGCAAAGTTCTACATAGTCAAAGACCATCCCAACTACGACATGATTCTAGGAAGCTCTTGGATGCGGGACAACAAAGCCATACCGGAGGTCCTGTCCTCTACCGGTGTCGCACACGAGAGAATCTCCAACACGCCTTCTGGACCCCCTGATGATCTGTTTGTTGCCGCATCGACAACTTTCCGACGTGACACAATTTTCCGGAGAGAGCTTGTCGGCATACACTGAAAGGTTCCGGTCTCAAGTAAGTCTCATCACACAACCCTCCTTGCAAACTACCGCCTCATTCGACAAGTCCAGGGGACTGGCTCCAACCGACAAACCAACCCCCGGCTAGGAGATGTGAATGGGAAGCCGGCCCTTTCAAACGTTTTATCAGGAGCATAGAAGTTGTCTTGGTCAAAGACAACAAGGCCAAGGTCCAAGTGTCCGCACGCTCAAACCCATTCGGAATTGGAGACCTAGTGACGAAGGCGACTACATTCGATGTTGGAAACATAACGGTGAAGATGACCACTCTACCTGACTCACCCACCAAAAGAGAAGATGAACCGTACCTGGTAGCAGATGTGTAGGGTCGTAATATCGCAACAAACAAGGTTCGCGAGATTAATAAACGACAGCATCGCGAAGGAGTCGCAGGAGCTAAAATAAACGACGCAATGAATAACGCATGTGCAAAACATAAAGAAGACGTGAGACTCGGCGAGGGTTAAGAAGTGTCGCGAGAGTGAATGTTTGTGCATCTGCGACACTTCGCGAGACATTCTAAAAATAAAGGGTAGCTTAGCTGTCATCCACTATGTATTACCCTATATAAAGGGCTAAATGAGTCTGTAAAAGGGGAGAGATCTTTTTGAATTGTTGAGCAAGTCATTAGGAGAGAGAAAGTTTGAGAGTGTTTTAACTTCTAAGTGTAATTCTATTTTCCTGTGTAAACACTTCATGAATTCAATCAATAGATATTCTTGATCTTATATCTTTCAATGAATTAATTAAGCAAAATTGAGTAAGGGGTGTAGTGTGGGAAATCCTGCTACTACATATGCGCTAGAAACAGGGATTGAGCAGAGATTGACATCGTGATTTGAAAGAATTTGGATTAACAGAAAAAAGATCTGGAGAAGATCCTCAAGAATTCATTGAAAAAGAAAAATGGCTAGAAGAAGAAATGTACAAGGGCAACCAACGATTGTAAGGAGAAGTGGGAGACTTTCTGGAGAAAGGAGGAATGAAACAGGAGAATCGTCAAGGATGAATATGAGAAATGATGGAGAAGATCAAAATCAGCCACCGATCTCCCAAAAGAGCAAACGCGGCTGTGGATTATGATAGAGTAAGTGTACATACTTGGAGGTCCGATTTCAAGACGAAAGGGAAGAGGAGCAGCAGGTTGGTGAACAATGGACAAGGAGGAGGAGAGCAAGAAATGAATGGAGAAATGAATCCAGGTAACGAAGAAATCGCAGCATTAGAAAGATTGAGACAAACAATACACGAAGAGAGACGGCTAGAGGCAGAGGAACGAGCAAATTTGACAAGACAGAATCATGAATTGAGGATGGAAAATATAAGATTGCAAAATAGAAGATCAAGAAGTAGTGTGCGATCAAGTTCAAGATCGATTAGGGAAGAAAGAAGGAGAGTTTTACCAACAGAAAGTACCGAGGAAGAAAACCAACAAGAAACACAAAATCCAAGCATAGAGCATGGCGAAAGAAGAGGGGAAATGGAAGATCGTTATATTCCTCAGCCCGAAAATTTTCAAAATGAGCGGAATAGGGAAAATCAAGGAAACATGCAACTCCAAGGGCCGAATGATCCAAATTACCAAGGGAGAATAATCTTGCACGGGAGAGAAGAATTGAGAAGAAATCGAGAGATTGAGGATGACATTGAGAGGCATTACATTGAACAAGCACGGTTAGCTCGCGAGAGAGAAAGGATAAGAGCAGAAAGGGAGAATCAAGAGATGGAAGAGGCAATCCGGCAGAATAACCATGACAACCGAGAAAGGAGGAGGGAACAAAATCGTACCAATAGAAATATTAATGAAGAATATGAGAGGGTGCAGATGAGAGCTGAGAGACAGCCAAGAAGAGAGAGAACAACCGATATAATGGCGTGTGAATTGAAGAAAGAAACGAAGAAGAGCGTCGCCAGGGAAAGGAGAGAAGAAAATAGCGAGCAAGAAGGTCAAAACAGGCACGAGCGTAGAAGGAGAGAAGCAGAGCTAAAAAGACCAGTAGAATCAAATTCTGAGGCAAATGAACAAATCTTAAGAGAACTGGCTGAAATGAGAGGATTGCTGAACAATAGAAGGGAAGGAGGAAGGAAACAATTGGACGAAGCCATCGCAGAAGCTGCGAAGAATCCCTTCACGCTAGAAGTACGAGATGGGAGGAATACCTCCTAAGTGCAATCTTCCCGCATTAACAAACATCTTCGATGGAACAACTGCGCGCACAACATATCAAGGCCTATATGAGGTGTATGTTGCAGTGGGAGAATCATGATGCTATACTGTGCAAATATTTCGCATCAAGCTTAATTGGAGAAGCACTAAAATGGTTTGAGGGTCTACCAAGGAACACAATCACATCATTTAATCATTTACAAGCCACATTCCTGGGAGCATACATAAGTAACAACTCTTCACGACCAGGTATTGAAGATGTATTCGGGTTGAAACAAAGGGTTGGCGAGAGCTTAAGGCGATTAACAATAAGATGGAGAACCATGTGTAGCGAAATGGCGGGACGGGTTGAGGAAAGATATCTCATCCTCTCATTTGTGAATGCTCTCTTCGCGACTAACTTGTTATACATTCAAATTTTTAGAATCAAAAATACAATCACGATGGCAGAACTGCGAGAGTTACAGGAAGAATATATCGCCTTAGAAGAAAGACATTTAATGAAATGAATTCTTATCCGTCGCGAACACAAACTCTAATGTCATGAACGCAAGCTTGTTGCCTCAATTCATAAATGCGGTGGCGAGCACTTCGCAAGGACAAGCAAGCGGGGAAGGCTGATGAGGGACAGCGGAAGATAGTAGCCATGGGAAGCCACGACCAAGAAGAGTTTGAACGAGAAAGAACTACTATAACCGTAACAGCAATAATAAGATTCAGAGGCTAGATCATGTGCAAGAAACTTACGGTGGACGAAGGCAATATAACCATGGAGGGCAGAGAAGTCGCAGAATAGTATGGGAAGCAGATTAAGATGCCTCCACCGAATGCTAGTGTGGAAAAGATTTGGGAAGCTATACTTGTGATGGAAGATGTACCAAAGACCTTGGAACGTGGGAATGGAACCACCGCCAGCGACGAGAAGTCATGAGTTTTGTTCTTACCACCGCTTCCATGGACATCAAACAAACGACTGCAGAAACGTAAAGAGAATTATTCTCAGGATGATTGATCAAGGGAAGCTGAATCACTTTCTAAAAGGAGAAGAAAAGGCCAGACATTACCACCACCACCATAAATGCATAGAACAGTGTCAGCGAAAGGAAAGGAAACATTTGTGATAGAAGTCGGAACAAAAGCTAAAAATTTGAATTGCAACTCTATTGTCCACTCTTATCGCACAATCGAAGATTTTCATGACAACGTGCTCAGTAGAGTCTTTGCGAGAGATGCTAACGATAAAGAAATAAGGAGTCTGGCGAGAACGACGCAGTGATTAGAAAAGTGGCAGCTGAAGACTATTTCTTTCTCTGCAGATGAAGTGCCAAAAGGAAGAGAAACACATGATAGCCCGTTGGTTGTGAAACTAGAGATTAACCCGAAACCAGTTGATGGGGAAGATGATGAAGCAGAAGCTTGCTGGGCGATCAACCGAATCTAATCGACAGGAAGTTCGGTGAATATTCTCTTTTACCATACTTACAAGACGATGGGAGGAAAAGATGAGGATTTGATCCCTTCGACATATAAGATATATGGCTTTAATGGCACTGCAAACAAACCAAAGGGAGAGGTTCACATGGGAATACCTCTACAAGGATTATCAATCGATATCTTATTCTGTGTGGTTGACGTGGAATCTCCATATAATGCGCTGATTGGGAGGCCATGGCTTCATGAAATCTTGGGAGTCGCATCAACATATCATCAATGTATAAAATTTCCACATCCAAATGGCATTGGTATTATACGGGGGAGATTGGAAGGAGTCACAAAGCAATGTCATGAGGTTGATGTAGAAAGTTGCGAAGAAAGAAATGCCAAAAGAAAGGGTTGGAAGCAACATGTGAGAGATGAGCGAGAGAAAGGAAAAATGATGGTAGATGTTATAGAAGTAAGGATGAACATACCTCGCGAGGTGAATGCCTAGAAACAGGCGAATGTTATGATAATAAAGGAGCGAAGGATATGAGGAACAAAAGGCATAAGAAGTGAATAGTTAACAAAAGCAGGAGGAAAAGTAGCAATTGAAGTAATGATGTGCGAGAATCTCGCAGTCAAGGGTAAATGAGAATTCGATTAAGAAAGAGATAAAGACACAACAAATGAAATGGAATTTTGCGAATACTTCGCAAACAAATATTAACAAATAATGAAACATGAATGATTGAATGATTTAACAAAGATGAATGAGTAAATGAATGGGACGAACCTTTATGGCGTACACCCTAGTTCGCGAATAACATTTCGTAAGAGGCAAATGTAAGACCTAAAGTGCGTCATATAAGGGGGTATCTCTCGACATGGCTCGGGGGAAGGTTACACCGCTCCCGAAGCCTCGAGTCATGAAAATTTGGGGCCCATGAAAGCCTATCCGGAAGAGGTACCTTGGATTCCCAACTATATATATAAGGTTATACCACGGTTGGGCGACCGAGGGTCTCTTCTTAGGAGTCGTGTATGCTCAAGGCGCCGAGGTACACGGTTGAGCGAGTGCCGGGATGGATGAACCTACCCTGGCCATTCTTGGCAAGTCTTGGCATATGTTGCACTCGCCCGAAGAAAACTCCACTTAGGGTGCAGCCTCGTAACCATAAACCCTATAGGTATAAGGGATAAGAGGTCTGCGAAAACAACCGGTTGTTGTTAAGACCGGATGGGAGGAGCTAGTCTTGTATGGCCGATGTTTCGCCTCCTTGAAGGGGCAACCGGGGAGATGATAAGGGCGACGCTCTCCATTAGGGGGGGTGTCAAAACAGACGCAAATGTCATAAGGCTATGTTTTCGCAAGAAAATTTAGGCTCGTCATATTTGTGCAATGATCCTGCAGAGGCAATAATACTAACGCGAGGGTAAGGCGAGATCAATGGGTCTTTACATGAAAGTGTACGGACGTCCTGCGATTTCGTCGCACGACGGCAATGTCATGGGGCTTTATGTTCGCAAGAATATATAGGCCTGTCATATTGTCGCGACTAAAACATCCCCGGGCAGAGGCAAAAATACTTGGAAAATGATAAGGCAAGATCAATGGGTCTTTACATGCAAGTGTAAAGACGTCCTGCGATTTTGTCGCAATATAAGGTGGCAGGGGAAGACCTCTAATTAGGGAGGTCTAACTCGGAAGACCACACAAAAATGATAAGGCAAGGTCAATGGGCTCTTACTTGAAAATGTAAGGCGGCTTGCGACCTTGTCGCAATGAGAAGAGATAAAATACATTTATGAAGATAAGGCAAGGCAAGTAGAATTCTTGATTTATGAAGATACCTGCGACCTCGTCGCAACAATACATCTCAATAACAATAAAATTATTATTCAACCACATACATGATGACAACTAAAATCTTCCATCTGAAGATAAATAACAGAGGCAAGTATGGGAATGGAAAAGATGGAATATTGTTATTCATCTTCTGATGAAAGAGTTATACATCAATAATGTTAGCCAATTATAATTACAAGGAAGAACTACCAAAAAAGGGGGAGTGAAGATTAAATTCAGGGGGGAAAAATCCAAGAAATACACTATAATAAGGATACAGAAATGTACAGATATTACAAGCAGAGAAAGAAAACAAAAAGAGTTATCTCTTTGGCGATTCTTC
Organism: Papaver armeniacum; assembly: GCA_023531295.1. Classification (NCBI taxonomy): domain Eukaryota; kingdom Viridiplantae; phylum Streptophyta; class Magnoliopsida; order Ranunculales; family Papaveraceae; genus Papaver; species Papaver armeniacum. Next base: position 805,612 of record JAJJWW010013960.1, read on the forward strand.
TTCTTCATCTGATTCTTCAGACCTATTATTCTCATCGCCAGAGTTTTCTTCTTCGCCAACCTCGCTATCAGAAACGTCTGAGACAGGCAGATTCTCAGGAACCTTTTCAAGGAGCCAGGGATATGAATGCAGAGGGATATTGTGGTCCTTACAAACATATTCCATGGCTCCATTACGAAAACGAACAGCATCATTATTAAAGTTCTCCACTGTCGTTAGAAATTGTTTCTTCAACTTGGAATATTTATTCTCGCGAAGGAGAGATTCTTTGCGAAATGTTCTTTTCGGTTTCGAGTTCTTCAATTCTCGCTGGAAAATTCTGGCGAGTTGTTCTTTTTCGATTCAAGCTCTCTAATTCTAACGAAGCCTCTTCTCGATTCTCGCAAATAAGAAACAACAAGTTAACAATTTACAAGCAATACTACGTAGTAAGAAGCAGTGAAGGTATAATAAGTAACCTTCTCTATCGAGATATCATATCTTTAATCAAGGAAGTATGCTCGGCATGAAGACTAACATCAACACCTAGGTTATTCCGGCATTATCTAAAACCTTCGCAGCCTGTGCGAATTCATCATCACTACTAATAACGAGAAGAGAACGAACTTGCTCTTCTCGCCGCTTAAGCATGGTATTCTCGATGAAGGAGTTCATCTCGTTCAACTTGCACACCAAGAAGAGATTTGTGGAATTCTCGCTAATGCCTCGTGCACCTCTGTTAGTAATGCGATCGTTCTCATCTATGAGATCACTAATTTTCTTCCTTAAAGTCTTGATTTTCTTCTCGGAATCAAGGTACATTCGTTTAAAGCGATTAGTTAAATTTAAACTAGATCTCGTGTTCGATCTCCAAGAGATGATATTTGGATTGAAGATCCTTTAATGAAAGGAGGTTAGTTTTATTGGAGGAACTACTTAGAGATTGATTGAGGTGAGCGAGAAGAAGATCATTATCCATAGGTTCAGAAATGTATGGAGAAGAATAGCCTCATCGGAGAGATTATATACATCTGCGAAGGTAATAAGTTAGGCAAAGACAATATGCAACCGATAAAATAGAAATGATAAAAGGAAGTAAAATCTTATACCATAAAGTTGTTGATTAGCGTTCAAGAGTGGACACCCTATCCCTTTGGGAGTCAAGTTCGGTATTTAACTTTTGAATTCTCTCGTCTTTATCGCGAGATGACGCAGCTTCAATTTCTAATTCTCGAATCTTCTTGTTCAATTGTGAATTCTTCTTTTCAAGATTGTTGCGTCTTCTCTCGAGATCTGAGGCAACTACAAAAGAAGTTCTTCCAACCTATAAAAGAAGATAGAAAAATCATATATATATATATATTTAAAAATTTAAAATTAACAGGGAAATATGACTGCATACGTACCAAAGATCCAAGTGCATTCAAGAAGTCAGGAGACACAATTCTAGAGGCTCCATTTAAAGAATTATTGCCCTCTAATAAAGTAGCATTACACACGTTTGCGAGAGCACCGCAAAGAGAAGCTAGGGAGCATCTCCCATTCCTTGGAAACGATCCGAGAAGATGCTAGATAACCGATCCATAGAAGAATCGGTCGACGGAATCTTCTTGGCGAGAGAAGGATTCGAGTCATGGTTATCCCCGTCGGAAGATTCAGAGCTTGAGCTAAGGCGAGAAGAAGATTGGACCTTTCGCTTCTTAGTTAATGGAGCGAAGATTTACCCTTGCGAACAGCAGTTTTACCCTTACTTTTAATCTTCGCGGCTCTGACTTCTTGAGATCCAACCTTCGCATACGGTTAAAAATAAGAAAAGAGGCAACAATATTGTTTCAAATGACAAAGGAAATATTTCTTACTTCATCCGTAAGCGATCGAAGTATGGTCAGAGTACTCTCCAACGGATTATCCTTGTACTTTCTTCTCAATTTGGCGATCCGAGAAATTTTACAAACTCAACATATATAAAAGAAAGTTGCAAAGGCAAGATTTAAAATGGGAAACATACCTCATTTGCCTTATCGGGCCATTTGAATTCCCAAGGATGATACCCCCGTGAGATTCGCAGGAAGAACGTGCGAGCCCGCGATATAAGGGCCATTTAAAATCAAGGGTACAACCCACCACTTCTCATCTTTGGAGTGGCGAGGAGTAGTATTATTGCCGGGTGCCAATCAATATCGCATGAGCAATTTATCCTCGGGGACATTATCCTTCTTTTCGGGCGAATGCCCCAGCGAGATTTCGCATTAATCATCTTTATCTTTGAATAGTTTTCAAAAAGCTCTCTACGGTGTACTTCTCAAAAGACTATTTCCAAGTCTGCGAAATCGGGGTGTCTAACGGTAGTAGGGTATAAAGATCCTTTGCCAAAGCACCACGATTCGCGAACTCAAGCATTAGGCGAATGCAATCGCCACTCAATTGATAAACAGCCCAGAGAGAATTTTTCATGGGCCAAGATTTCATAAAATAAAGGCATCTCGGGATTGTACAAGGGAATGGGAAGTCCCGCGAGAAGCTGACCTAGCGAGACTATAATCTTTTGATCATCACATTGATGATCGTAAAATAACTTTGCGAAAGAATAGATGAAGATTCTTGATCGGGAATGGTTGATAGAGTGAAACCCTTCTCGAGCAACTTCGTTGAACTTCATCAAAAGAAGCTTTGTATGCACGACTAATGGAAGCCATTATCGTATGGGAATGGATGGGAGGTTAAAGGTTAGGATCAGCGCTAGAAAGGACGAAGAAAAGATTTGCGGTGAGCAGGAGCGCAAATTGCGGAAGGAGAGAGTCAAAGAAAAGTTGCAGAGAGAAATTAAAGGATGAAAAGGAGGGGAAAAGAAAACTATATATAGGGAAAAAGATCCTCGAGAAAAACGAGGTCATTTAATGCGAAGAGACATGAATGGTCAAGAATAAGCGGTTGAAAGAGACGTGTCAAGAAAAGACATTAATAATCAAAATCCGTGTAAAAGTACAAAACCGAAATGAGATAAAGATAAGCAATCGGAAACAATATTGTAAAAATCTCATGATACTCTTCCCTCGCAGGAGAAATATGAGGAGAGATAGGAGACGATACTTCGTATATATCTCAAAGAAGCTTCGGAACTTTGCAAAAGAATAGAGGCAAGTACGTACTTTTCAAGGAAAGTATTCTTTTGCTCGTTCCTTCATCAACAAAAATCAAAGATCGCTACCATAATAGATTTTTCCTTAAAGATCGCTTGTCAAGCAATATTCCAGGAAAAAGAGGCAAGATGTAGGGTCGTAATATCGCAACAAACAAGGTTCGCGAGATTAATAAACGACAGCATCGCGAAGGAGTCGCAGGAGCTAAAATAAACGACGCAATGAATAACGACAGGCAAAACATAAAGAAGACGTGAGACCTGGCGAGGGTTAAGAAGTGTCGCGAGAGTGAATGTTTGTGCATCTGCGACACTTCGCGAGACATTCCCGAAAATAAAGGGTAGCTTAGCTGTCATCCACTATGTATTACCCTATATAAAGGGCTAAATGAGTCTGTAAAAGAGAGAGAGATCTTTTTGAATTGTTGAGCAAGTCATTAGGAGAGAGAAAGTTTGAGAGTGTTTTAACTTCTAAGTGTAATTCTATTTTCCTGTGTAAACACTTCATGAATTCAATCAATAGATATTCTTGATCTTATATCTTTCAATGAATTAATTAAGCAAAATTGAGTAAGGGGTGTAGTGTGGGAAATCCTGCTACTACAAGATGTTATCCTAGGTGGCTACTGCAAGCTCATCAACGCCGATAACCTGGAGGGCATAACAATTCACTCACGATGGCTCAAACCTTACCGAACTTAAGATACTGTGCTACCGCTTTCCAACATTCTCCACACTTTAAAACGCTGTGCTATTTTTTCCAGCGTGTTTCCTTTTGCAGTTTCATGTCATGCTTGTAATTCCTCCAAAAAATGATTGCAATGCTTGCATTCATAGTTACGGTTCCAATTTTCAATCCTCAATTTAATTGAAGTATTATTTCCATCCGAGAACCTCTCTACTTCTAAAGACACAAAGCCACCGAAACCCTAAGCAAGTATCTCATGGGAAGAAGGAAGCGAACGTGTGCACGTAAAGGAAAACGATTGCTATCCGCCCGCAAACAAAGCTGGGAAGATCTTGCATCACAGTCCGTAAATGTTCCATCATGATAATTACTTCTTTTATCACGAAGAATCACGTGTGGAGGAACACCCTTGTTCCCGAGAAGATTCATTTGCAATTTTGGCAAAGGATTATATAAAAAAAAAAAACTTTTGTTCAAACCATAAAACGAAAAGAAAACTTGAACTCACCTATTTGAGTACAAGGAAGACATTCAAAGGTACGGAACATGCTTGGAAAAGAAAGAATGAAATTCTAATCGCCAAGAGAGTCGGCCTCTTCGCATCACCGCCGATTCTGCTCCATCACCCGTTGATGCGCCTCCCTTCGAATCTCCCTCAATCTCTGCGTCGAGACATCTCCAGCAGAAGAAAGCAGCACTCCATCCCAGCGGGAGCATCAAAGGGCATAGCAACACCGGGGCCGCGCAAATTTCTTTCACATGTTCGAGACTCCTCGTATCGTAATCAAGAATTATCACGCCGTCTGGATCGGGTAATCACACTTGTCTTCATTTGGAGGACGTTTATGCTCAACTCTCCGCCTCTTCAAACGCGCCGCAAATCTTTCTCGCCCTTGCACTTACTAGTGTCCGCAGCGTTTCCTCGCGCCTCCGCCGCTCCTCCATGTCAATCGCAGCCGAAAGTGCACAGATACGTCCTCTGGCAATACGAAGGTGTGGGATAGACATCCCCTGGATAGCACGGCCGACTTCGCGAAGAGGAAGATCGATCTTAGCCATTACTTCTCCATGCGCATGGTTTCCAGGCTTGTCAACTTCAAAACTTCTCTCTGGGGAGCACGGGAGAATGAGCGTCTACCGCTTCCATGATAATCACGAGAGAAGAAGAGGTTATGAGCACACAAAAAAAAAAAAAAAAAAAAAAAAAGAGGATCATCAAAACTATCGGTCAGTTAATCAGAAAATCAGAGCAGTACCTGAGATATGGAATAAACGACCACGTGAGGTGATTCTTTATAATCTCACAAGTCGACGCATTAATCCCGAAGGAAAAGAAGTCTTTACTTACCACCTATGAAGGCTGCTAATTCGGGATAACAATCGACGAGGCTTATCGGATATACCTGAGGAAAGCCGTATGTGATGAAAGAAGTACACCTGAAGGAGCGGCCGAGCTCATACATGTACAAGAGGAACCAAAGCGACTCGCCGGATCAAGTCCCGCTTCCTTCGCATCCTTAATCAAGACCAACCGGTTCCGTGGAAACGCCCGACAATGTGAAACTATCCCAGTAAATATGTATTCACTCTAGCTTGGTCATTTCGTATGTCACCATCTCATGCCTACCACACAATAGTGTAACCATTATGTGCTAGGCGGGGGACTTAATGTTGATGGTGGATTTTCGTTTAAGGTTAAATTTGTAAAAACCAGAAAATCATGCGCCGACATCTTGTAAAAGATAAAGCCGTTTATAAGTGACGGATACTCCTCACTTAATTCACCAAGAATGGAGCATGTAGCAACAATCCCATTCTCGTGAATACATGAAATTCCTCCGAGGTTGGAGCATGTAGCAACAATCCCTTCCCGTGAATTTCATATCAGCCTTGTATTTCTGTACTCATTATCGGTGTGGCATGACGACCGAGTGTTACTCTTACGAGTAACACGAACCTCCAAGCACTATAATGAAACCATGTACGAAATACCCGTACATGTGTTGATTCTCGGTGTGTTATACTAGCCCGAGCCCTCTCGGTGTGTTATACTAGCCCGATTGAGCCCCTCTCGGTGTGTTATACTAGCCCGATTGAGCATCCGGCACCGACCATATCGGTCCGGATATGATTCGATCGCGATCATCCAACTCCACAAGCATGATTGGATGACCCGGATCAATTCCATCACCCCCAAGCGGTATGGAATACACACGGCCCGACCCCGCATGGTCGACCATTGGCCTTCGCTTGCCAAGAAACCGTCCATACCAAGCATTATGGACGGAAAACCCTAAATTAGGGTTTGCGGCATATTACATGTGCCGCAAAACTGTCTCAACCGTCCATCTTCGCAGCATAGATGGAGGGTGTAGATGTAGACTCAAAGGGCCCGGAGCATGTCGACACAATCACCATGTGACCGCCTACACGCTTGACCAATCGGTCAAAACCAACCATGATTGGTTACAACAAATTCGTCCGCCTGAAAGAGTGTGGTCGCACGGCTTTGAAAGCCAAAATTAGGGTTCAAGCCATCACGCGCGTCCATCTTCTCCGGCACGAATGGAGGGTCACAGATTAGATTAAGCAGGTCCGGTTATACCAGCATGACCACCGTGGGCCCATCTACCTCCTCATGCGGTCGGCCAAGGCATATCATGCCTGGTTAACCCCAAAACGCCCGTCAAACTTGTGTGGTCGCACCTCCCAAATTGCGAATCGATCTCGACCACTCAACTTCACCGGACGAATTGGGTGGCTTAGATCACGTTTCATGAGATGGGAAGACATAGGCGTGAACATCAGCCTACCGTCTACACGCCAGACCAACCGGCCAAGACCGACCAAGCTAGGTCGTCTTGGAAAACGCGCCGGAAAAGGGTATGGCGCGCGGCTTCTTGCGGTATCAAACTCTTATCGCAAAATCAATCTTGACCACTCCTCTTTGATGGTCAAATTGAGTGGCCCAGATCGCGCCTTCATGAGGGAACGAAATACAGGCACCTACACCATCATGCCGTCAACACACATGTATGGTCGGTCCTCTCCAAAATCCTTCCCATGCTTGGTTTCGACCAAGCTGAAGAGTGATGCTTGCACACCTCTTCAAGAAACCTAGTATTCATTAACGGTCGCAGATGAGTGTCTCAAGGCTCATCTCATCCGTCCAACTTCACCAGCTTGGTTACACAACCCTGGTCAGGAGTCAATTGGTCAGTAAGGCGTCATTACCCATCGCCTTACCACACCACAATGCGCACCCGCATGAAATACACACGATACTTCACAAGTATCGACTTTATGAATAACTCAGTTATTCAATTCAGCATTACATGCTATCTTTCGTGGAGCCATGATCCACATTCCAGACATCAATCATGTCACAAACTGGGGGATACTTACTGGGGTATTGGTCTGGTGGTTTACAGCGTGCAGCGTGCAACACGCCATCACAAGAACGTGTTAGGAAGTCATGGACGGTTAGAGATGAACAGGAAAAGTGGGCAAGACTGGTCGTGTGTTACCGACACACAACTCCACTACTCCATCATTCCACTACCTCCACTTCCCACGAGAAACGTGAATGAGGCTCAATGACTTGTATAAATAGGTTCTCCGCCCTATTTTCCAACAACAAGGAATAACGGAGAACAACACAAGTTCAGACGAGACAGAAAAACCAAGTGTTAATACAAATCGTATTCAAACACCCAGAGCCTGCTTGCATCAACCGTGAGCTTGCTCATCTTTATTACAAGTCATAAGCAAGCCAACACCTTCACAATCTCAACACCTTCTTCGCTTCCTCCCTAAGATCAACCCCATCTCCTTCACTTTGTGACCGAAACAAGTCCTGGGAACGACCATTTCTTGGTTTAGGCCGGACTTGCACAGATTGATCTCTCGAATCTACAAGCACTCACCGCGCAGTGCATTTGTTGAAGGTTTAGATTCATTCCTCATCCACACCCCAAACTACCAAATTCTGCAGGAGTAGTTTTCACCCATCAACACCATCAATTAATTATTTCTAAATCATTAGATTCATTAACTGAATCCCTGGAAAATATTCTACATTATTCATAATATTTCGTTACTTCATATCATGGTTCTTCCCAGCAGAATTCCATGGGTTAGTAATAAATATTCAACGTACGGGCATCGGAGCCGCTATCGAGTAAGCCCCTACCAAAATGGTGCAAGTGTATCCAGCAATAATGCACTAACGAGCACCTGAATGCACGAACGAGCATTCCAGAACACGAAAGAACGATGAACCTATGCAAAATTGGAAGAAAATAATAATAATAAAATATTAGCTAAGGCGCTAGGGGACTGGTCCCACCGGCCGGCCGGTCATGTCGTGGCCAGTCCCACGCCCAATTCTATATTTTATCATATTTTTATTATTTTCCTTGATCTCATGAAAATCTCTTCATTTGAACAAATATCCTTCATTTTAAGGAAACTCCAAGGTTTCATGGTGTTTCCTCCGTATCAAAGAATAATAAAAATTAGGAAAGGTGTCGCGGGATCAAGCCTACTAGCCGAACGGTCATGCCCTAGTTGTGGCCGGTCCCACACCTTGCATTCCTTATTATTTTATTATTATTTCCTTCATCCCATGAAATTCCTTGGTTTCATGATATTTCCTTCAAATCATGAAAATAATATAAAATTAGGGAAAACTCACGGGACGGGGCCCTAGCCGGCCATGCACTAGTCGGCCGGTCCCACACGCCCCTTATTTTATTATTATTTTTATTTTTATTTTTTTCATATTATTGGATAAATATTATTACATGAAACTAGTTGGAAGCCTAACAAGCTAAGCTCCAACGACATACTACTACATTAATTGAACAGGTTGCTGTGCTAAGAGCAACTGCAGTGGTGCGAGTAAAACCAAAGTCCAAAGAGGGACAAAAAGATCAAAATTTGGGTTTAGTCTGGTGTGTGACGCTACGGGTGGAAGACTAAATTTTGGTGGAGCGTAAACTATACCAACGCCTGGTGTGAGGCATGAAGTATACGTTCGCCTGGTGTGGGGCGTGAAGTATACGTTCGCCTGGTTCCGAAAATGTAAAAAAGAAAAAAAAAAAAAACAATGGGGCGTTGGTATAATCCACGCCCCATATAAACAGCCTAAAAAAATGAGTGGGGCGGAGGTATAAACCACGCCCCACATTAAAGGAAAAAAAAAAAAAAATTGGGGCGGAGGTATAAAGCACGCCTGGCGTGGGGCGTAGACTTTACGTTCGCCTGGTGTGGGGCGTGGAGTATATCAACGCCTGGTGTGGGGCGAACACTATATCACCGCTCGACTAAATTTGGGTATGGTCTTTGGTCCCAGACCAAATATAGTCGCGAATTTGGGTTTAGTCTGGGATTTGGTCGATGGTCCGCCCCCCTACGTCTGGTTATTTTACCAAATAAATGGGTTTAGTCGCCCACTGCGGTTGCTCTAACCTACCAGCGAGCCTTATGGGTAACCTAGCCAATATAGCCGAAACCACAGAAGATTCATTACACTTTTCCTATTATTATTATTATTATTATTATTATTATTTTTTTTTTTTTTTTTTTTTTTTTTTTTTTTTTTTTTTTTTTTTTAAGGAAATTTATTATATTATAGATCATTATTATTACATGAAACTAGTTGGAAGCCTAACAAGCTAAGCTCCAACGACATACTACTACATTAATTGAACAAGGTTGATGTGCTAGTCTACCCGCGGGCCTCATGGGAAACCTTGCCACGGGGGAGCCGAAACGGCGGGGGGGGGGAGATTGTGTCACAAGGGGGCAAATTAACACTACCTTCCATGTTAATTCCTGCAATATTATGCCATTGGGGACTCGAACCTGGGACCTCCTGGAGCGCATTAAACTTTGGGGAACGGGGATGACCAGCTGAGCTGGAGCGCATTATTATTATTATTATTATTATTATTATTATTATTATTATGGTTTCCTTCATGTCATGGAAACTCCTTCACTTTAAGGAAAACTCCTTTATTTCAACAAACTCCTTGATCTCATGGTATTTCCCTAAAATCATGAAAATAATATAAAATTAGGAAAAGTGCCATGGGACCGGGCTTATTGGCTGGCCGGCCATGCCTTGGCCATAGCCGTTCCCACACTTCATGATTCCTTCATTTTTATTATTATTATTTCCTTCATCTTATGAAGTTTCCTCAATTTGAGCAAAAACCTTGATTTCTTCATATTTCCTTAAATGATTACTCAAATGCACGCTAGAAAATATCAAAATTCTCAGGACTGAGGCACGAGCACTTTGGTGACACGAGCATATTACCTTGACCGACCAAGGTTGGCTCTTTGGCTTGCAAGAGGCCGGTCCCACATACTTTCATCATTTGACCTAATTTGCTTATATTAGGTTAAAACTCTTCCAAACAACTTGGAATTTCATAAAACGACCGTCATTCGGTCCCGTGACCAACTAGGTCCGGTTTCATGACCCCTTGGTCGGTCCCTCATCTCTTCATAATTAGGTTTCATCATCCAAGGCTCAAACGAGCATTATTTTAATAAATGATTAAACCAGCATTTAATCATCCTCTCAGCAACTGGTCTTCAAGAGACTTTGGAATTTGCTCACTCGAGCATCTGGGCGCTACATGGTCGATCCATCATCCCATGTAACCGGATGAATCATCAATTGATCGAATTAGGGCTTCGAATCCAAGGTTCATAACTCCAGAATCCAGATTCAAACGCTAATAACTTTATGTTGATCCCATGATCAACATTTTTATTAATTATACTCGGTTCAGTATTTTAAATTAATATTTTATTTTGGTCCTGCTACCAATAATTCATCAAACGTGCAACATTTGCTCAGATGAGCAATATTTGCTCAGACTAAGGAATATTGGTTCAACTATCAATATTCAACAATCCATCGAATGAGAAATATTTGTTCACCTTAACTATCAACATTTAATTTACTTGAGAATTATACCTCTGTCTCAACAGACACGTTTAATTCATGAGTCTCAGAACATTTGCAAATCACGTTCGACTCAGCAATACAAGGACTCATCGTCCCATAAAGTCAGCAACTGACTAACTAAATACATGTCTGCCTTGCAGAATCCATAATCACGAGACATCAATCGTGTTACATGGGGGGATATTAACTAGGGTTTTGGTCTAGTGGTCTACCGCACGTGTTTTCATACACACAATGAGAATGTGAGAAAGTCGTGCAATCAGTTGGAGGAGTTAGCAAAGTAGTGGATGGAAAATCAACCAAGTCTCCGCACGATGAGCAACTGGTTTTAACACGATTTCCACATTCCCACTCTTTGACTCCATCAACTGTCACACTTCATGGGATCAAGGTGTTTACAATTCTAGCAATACAAATAAGTTTCTGAATTATGATTGCAGAACAAGAGAATCATTCGTCAAACAAATATCAAGAGATTAACAACTCAACGTCTGAGCAATTACTCTCAACAGAGCAAATTCAATCAATCAGAGCTTATTTTATTTCTCCATGCATAATACACAACACACCTACAATCTTCGATCACCATTGATCTCACACATTTCTCAGCTTCCTTCCTACAGATCGACCCATCCTCTCTTGTGACCGAATTGACTCTGGAACGGCCATTGTCTTGGTTTAGGCCGGAGTCCTACAGATTGATCTCTCAAATTCAAAGCACTCCCTTTTTGCTGTGCATCTGTGTGAGGTCTGACATTTCGCTCGGTTCAAGGAGTTTCCTGTGCACGGTCGTCTCCTCAATTCCGTAAAAACCAGCAACTCGTTTTGCCCCATCTACACAACGAAACAATGAGCATCCAAACGATTATGTCAAGAGATTCAGAATTCAGGCATTAGATCGTCACGATCCAAATGTGACTGAACAATAATTGATGGAATTATGCATCAATGGGATAGTGCATGACTATCGTGTTTTACTGGAGAAGTTGTGTTTTCATACATTCTCTAAACTTCATGAAGCTGCTAAACGCTCAGCTACAAAAACTCCTACCTTGCTAGAAAGATTTGGGCCTTCTAGGAATGAAAAGCCTCATGAGACTCGTGGAAGCATACATTTCACCAACGAGCAATGCAACCTTCGGCATTCTGTAAGCAGTTTCACTAAAGGATCAAGAGGAAAGCCACCACTTTAGAGATACAATATCCTACGCGTCCAAACTTGCCAGCTCCAACTCTAGTACCACATGCACGACTGCCGTAATGAGAAAACCATGTCCAAGCTACACTATATGTGGCTCGACGGCAATAACGTCAATGAGAGATGCTTTTAGAATTTCTTCTCCCATGAAATAAGTAGTTGAATTGCTGGAGGAGATTGCACCTAGGGACTGAAGGGTGCACATGGACTCTCTCCATGTCAGGAGCTTCATTATATCTGACTATCTCCATGTCCGTAGCTTCATTATATTTGCGCCCATTAATTAAGACGTTCACATGTAAGAACTTCCCTATTTCTGGAAGGCACGATGCAAAGTTGATAAAATCAAAAGCGTGAGACTGGGGAATGCTCACCATTACTGGTCTCAAAGATACGGCAAGGCGGTAGTCGATCCACACTGGTGTTACTATGATTCCATCAAGACTCTCATTCAACTGAGAAGTTCATTCGTCATGTCCACAACCGTTCTACCTACTCCACTCAGACAACGGTAATCTACTTCCAAGGACATGCTTTGCCAAATTTGAAGTCCTGACTATCACTGATTATAAGGCAGCCACAACCATCTTCAGCCTAAATATTTATGATGACGTTATCCTCAAGACTTCTTTCTTTAGCGCAACTCTCACCACTCTATGAAATGAAGACAACCTCATCCAGTACATCCCAGCCTGGAACTGGGGACTAGGTACCAACGTATTTATTCTAAGCACCTAAACCCTTGTATCAGATGCTTGCTTCACTACTTATCATACTAATAAAGCCTTCGGCCGAAGCCCTCGGGAAATTACTTGGATTCCTTCTATTTAGATTTTCTTCCAACACCAGCAACAACGTCTAAAAAATTAAAATCTCTATGGGTACTTGTGGGCAAGGGATTGCGCCTCTCCCTTTCAACTCCTTGCATAAAGTTATCTTCATCTCTTCTACCAGGCTGACTGATCATATTGATAAAGCCTGCCTTACCGTTTTGAGATATCAAGGAAGATAACCAGAGTACATGTTCGACGTCAGGGAAGCCTAACAATTTTTATATACTTCAGTAAACATCGAGGAAGCTGCCGGCTCCATCATCAGCTTCTCCGGGCGTCTCTTATTCTCTACCTTGGTGTTAACTGCTATAAGTTGAGTCATCACCTCATGTTATTGTTCTTGCTCGATGTGCATGTCTATATTACCGTTGCTAGCCCTAAGGAACGAGACGAGCTTTACCACTATGTGAGGATTGTCCTGTTCGTGCCTATTACCGTAACAAAAATAAGTAAGACTACCTTCTTTCGGAACATCGTCACTTGGCATATGTAAAGCAACTTCCTGGAAAGAATGCACAATCATACATCCGAAAGTTCCACACACAATAAGTCTTGTTGAACAACTCTCTTTACAACCGACTATTTTTCGTCCCATCAAGACCTGAGGACTTTGTCCGTCTATAAATTCGTCGTCATCCTGATGTCATCATTAACGCCTGATATTGCTTACTCGCGAGAGAGCCTAATACATCCAAAGCCCTATTATATGCGAAGGACATGTCTAGAGGAGATAAAGCTAACTAACTACCCTTGAACTAAATGCTTTATATTTATTAGGCATACCAAATAAAATTTTAAATATCATAGTGTTGAGTTGCACAACCTCCTCAGCACTCATCTGTGTTGACTAGCTTCACTACCTCAACACATCTTCACCTGTGTTGACCGGATTCACCGCCTCAACACGTCTTCACCTGTGTTGACCGGATTCACCGCCTCAACACGTCCTCACCTGTGTAGACAGGCTTCACCGCCTCAACACATCTTCATATGTGTTGAGTGGCTTCACCGCCTCAACACATCTTCATCCTAGTGTTGAGATGCGCTACTTTCCCAACACTCACCATTGTGTTGTTAGGCTTCACTGCCTCAACACATCTTCATCCTAGTGTTGATACGTACTATATCCTCAACACTCACCACTATGTTTTCAGGCTTCACTGCCTCGGCATATCTTCATCTTAGTGTTGAGAAGGCTTCGATGCCTCAACATTCATCATAATACTGACGGCTCCACCGCAATAAAACTCGTCTTTGTATTCGAGGCTCCACTACTTCAACACACTATTTTAGTGTTCTCGGCATCAAAGTGCTGGAAGGATGATTTCTACTTGTATTGGCGCTTCATTGGTCATGTCCTTCACAGGGCCTAGGTCGGCTGCTCTCTTCCTGGTAACATATACCTATTTTAATTTTGTTCCGGACTGTTACCATTTAGTGCGTACCCCGCAACAATGTCACTGTTACGTGCTAAGCAGGGGACTTAATGTTGATAGTGGTTTTTAGTCCGGGGCTAAAACCGTAAAACTCCATATTTGTATGCTTGCTTTCTGCAAAGAAGAAGAGATGTCAAGAAGTTGATGAGCATCTTTACCTCTCTTCTTACATATGAACTATGTAATTCAATATTTACGAAATTTATTAGAATGAATTTTATTTAAGCTCCCGTCTGCATTATTCACTAATGCAGGGCTTGCTGAGTATTTATCATATGCTATGTTCCCAGCTAAACTCTTAATATTGACATGATATGACAATTAATGTTTACTCTCAGCTGAGTAGCATGAATTTCCCGAAATGTCAGGATTAAGATGTGCATGAAGGTACTCAATCAGAGGCGCACGAGCTACGCTGCTCACCAAGATACAATTAGTAATTTTGTACCAACATGCAAAATTCACCAAAATTGATTTAGTTTGTGCCAACTCACAAAAATTCAATTTTTGACCTAATTTTGTTGATTTACAAAAATTAGGTTTTTGCCCCAAAATGGAGCCTGTACGATATCTCGATCCCTATTGGTCGAGGCTACACCTAGGCAAGCTAGGAAACTAGGATATTATATAGCTAGTAGGATTAGAGTCCTACCAAAAGTTGGAAAATAAGGGAAAAGGGGAAACCGTGACTAACACAGACTGCCGCAAAGGAGGCGCGACCGAGCCCCTTGGCCGGTCGGTTTTCCCTAACTATGCCTCCCATAACCGACCGGCCCCGCTCCATGTTGATGTCCGTCGGCCCCTCTTTCTATCAGCTAATCAGAATTCTCCTAGCCCGCAGGTATCGTCCACAATTGTTAGCCAAAGTAGGCTAGTCGAGCGGCTCCAAAAGGGTTCTAATTAGTTTAAGACAGCCCATGGTAGTCTTAAATTGATCACAGTTGTCCAACTTAGCCAGCCAAATTGGCCGGCTAAGATTTTGTTGGGGGAGACCAATGAGGTGTCGTTATGTTCACCGACGACTCATCTTTACTCTCGACCAATCACGTTGTACCTAGCCTGCAGGTTCCACTCCGAATCGTTGCCCAAAGTAGGCTTGTCACTCGGCTTGGAAAGTATTAATTAAGTTAACGGCAGCACATGGCATTCTCAAAGTGATCTCCGCCGTCCAACTTAGCCGGCCGAATCGACCGGCCTAGGTCCCATTTTGGGTGACCAATAAGGAGTCGTCGTGATTACCGCCCGTCCCTCTCCTATGAGGACAGATCGTCCCGTCCTCAACATACTCAAATAGCTCCTGGAAGCTGCTCAAAGTGGGATGGTCACGCTCCTTATAAAACCTTAAATAAATTCAACGACAATCAACAACTTCCGAAAATCATCTCAACCGCCCAAGTTGACTAGCTGATTTGACCGGTCTAGATTTAATTTGAGCCAATCAATGAAGTGATATGATGACTACCGGTCATCCGTCTCCCATGAGGGCCGATCACCTCGTCCCTAAACTACACGAACAACTCCTGGCAGCTGCCAAAAGATGGCCGGTCACGTTCCTTTTAAGACTGTAAAATCCGTTACTTACTCAAACAGGCTCTATACAACCATGCTTCATATGTATCGATTATTTTGAGCTTCTTTCTTAAAAGCGTTGCTTTACGTGCATCGATTACAAACGATGTTTTATAAATTTCGATTTTACAAATAATTTAATTATTTAACCTAAAAGCATCATATGTATTCTTTGAGTGCTGGCTCACGGCAAGTCTCATTCATACAACTTGATTTTTCACTTATGACCACCTGCCGCTAATCTTGCGCGTGATTAGTCGAAATAATCAGGTTTTGCAAGCAAGACCCACTCAGCAACTACCATAAAGGACTTGTTCCACTCTTCATGAAACTTGCTCCATATTTCCTACAAAAATACTCGAGACATCAAACATGTCACAACTGGGGGATATTCACTAGGGTATTGGTCTGGCGGTTTACAGCGTGCGGCGTGCAACACTCCCATTAAGGGAAAGTGTTTGGAATAGCGGATAGGTGACGGGTAGAGGGGTAGTGGAAGTACAAACTGTTCAGTCTTCCCATAACCATAAGACAAGGTTTTTCACCAGTCACCCATGATCTCCACTACATCACAACTCCCACTTCCAGCGAGATCAGTGTGTTCGACTATGACTTGTATAAATAGATTTTTTTTTTTTTTCGTTCCTTCTGAATAGAGTTTTGGTTACACTTGCATTTCATGATGAATTCTATTAGAGTCCTATTTTCTTTCTCTTTCGTGAGATAAGAGAAACCAGAAAAAGCTAAACTCCGGCGGCTCAGATCTGCTTCCATGGGGGCGGATCTGAGCCGATCTCCTCCTCCCTGATTCTCTATATCTTTCTCTTCTAGTCAAGTGTTCTATTTCAATCTTTGGGTTTCTTTTTACTCGTTTTCTAGGGTTAGATTAACTTTCCTGTTGTTTAATTTCTTCAATCTTATCTCTCCTGTGTGGGTTTGATTTATCACACCCTTTTGGATTTCTTTGATAATTTTTAGTCGTTTTTATCTCAGTTCTTTTGATTTGGTTAGATAGCACTCTCTTGGGGTTCTTTCAATTTGGGTTTTTTTTCTTCTGTTTGAAGTGCTCTCAATAGTTGTTATTGATTTGTTGATAAAAGTGACATTGCTCTGATTTGGGTTGGATTTTTTCAAGGTTTTTATGAGTTTCCTGTAGATTTCCTTGCAAATCCTTGTTTGATTTCAATTCAAAAGCACTTGCATTTACCGATTCATTAGAAATGATAACAATATCAACCAAGTTTTGGGCTACAACAACATCAACGACTACCTCAACTGGATCTCCCACTGCAACTACAAAAGATCTCAAGCCTCCTCATGTTCAGATTCAGAATCCCTCAGTAACAAGACCTCTTAAGACCCAGACACCAGCAGCTACTATGACACCAAAGACACCAGCATCAACAAGTTCCAAAAGACTGATTTGTTTGAAGACCCAGACCGAGCCGGACCGATTCCACTGTAAGATAACCGATTTAGGTTATTTATGTTACCTATATGGTACTGCAAATGTTACCTTTGTTACTTATGTTACTGCTACATTGACAAAATCATTGACAAATGGTTGGATCTATGGATCCTTTCAAGCCTTTGTCATCTTCACTATGATTTTGAAAACAAAACCCTTGAGAAGTGGTCAGATCTTTGGATCCTAGCAATTTTACTAATAGTATAATTATCATGTGGTTTGGATGAGTTTCTTTTGATCCAAACCAGGCCATTTGAACTTGTCCTGATACTTTGCAATCGGAATGGCATGGTTAGGTTTCCTTCTCAGATTGTGTCCTGTAATTATGATGCTAGGTCATTTGAATGTCTCTGTTGTCTATTTAAGATTTCTCAGAATCGTAAAATTTCAAGTCGGGTCCTCAGAACCGATTCCTGTTTTGAACAGGAGAATTACTATCAATATATTTGAGGCATGCCTCTTTTTTGGAAAAAATAAATAAATAGATTTTTCAATCTATTTCAACTAATAACATTGGTTGTCAACGCAAGTATTCAGAAACCATCCAGGATTCACAGCTGGTACTCTGCAAGCCGGATCTACATTCTGATACAAGTCATAAAAACTACACTTTACAGAATCCATCATTCTGGTCTCAACACCTTCTTTGCTTCCCTCCCTAAAATCAACCCTTCTCTTTCATTTTGTGACCGAAGCAAGACTGGAACGGCCATTTCTTGGTTTAGACCAAGATTGTAGAGATTGATCTCTCGAATCTAAAAGTAGTCTTGCGCAATACATTTATTTAGGGTTTAGATTCGTTTTTCATCAGCACACCCAATTCACCATTTTCGGCGGAATCAATTTTTACACTACTACACTTATAATTTACCATTTGTTTAGGATTTTTCTTGTAATTAAAATTTAAAATTAGAATCCCATCTTTGTATTGGGCCCATATTAATTTTACGTGAAACACTAAAAATTGAGCTGTATGTAGTTTTTATATGCATGATATTACAACCGCATGATATTACATCTGCATGTTATATTGGCGTGCCAAACGGACCCTGAGTAAACATGAATGATTGATGGTTCGTTATGTGGGTTTGCTATCAAAACTTAAGTATCAATCAGTGAGTATTTATTTCATCTTATCTTACTCCCTCCGTCCCACATATATAGGCGGAGAGAGAAAATTCTCTTAGATTAAGAAAATTGCATGGGATTCATAATTTTATATATTTTTTCTTGTTTTACCCTTCGTCTTATCTCCAACACAATTACCTATGTACAATAAATATGGGTATATATGGAAAAATTCATCTTGGAAAGCAAAGTCCGCCTATTTAGTGGGACAAACAAAAACCAAAATTCCGCCTATATATGTGGGACGGAGGGAGTATATGATTAGGTGTAATTAACAGTTAACCTGCAACACTACTGAATGTTCTGAATTTCTGATGATCATTAATGGATAACATTGGTCCATGAGTTTAGACTTTGACTGAACTGAAAGAAAAAAATACTAGAAAGACTCGGTTCAGTGTGTCTTAACAGCACCATATTAATCATCTTTCTTGGTCAGATGTCATTGATCAAGTATGCTTATAGTGCAAGAACGTGACAAGAAGTTGCATGTTCATTTATTTAGGATAAAAACCAACACCATAAAAACAAACCAAATAAAATAGGGTTTTGGAGAAATGAAACAAATACTATAAATTACCATTAACAATCAATTTGATCGTAAGATGATTTTTGCACTATGGACATTAATCGGATAATGGAAACTCATTTGCAAAATTTTGTTAGCCATGGCATATTTAGTATTATAAGCTCGGGTGCAAGTGGCAAAATCTACATGGATTTATTTCCATCCATAATCAACTTTGTATCTAAAAAATAACCAAGGGAAATGCATGGGGGCCTTATCTATGAGCTGTGTACTCAAATGCGGTGATCACCTTGTCATTCCCTAACCACATTTTCCATCAATTTACAGTAGCTTTTACATAAAGATACATACAGGAGTGGGTCAGTAGTCGAAAACAAAGTTGCCATCTGAAAGTGTACAACTCAAACGTATACTTTGGACAAAAAGTTGAATCACAAGATGCTGTTTTCCTGTTTAATTACACTAAATGAATGGCACTGAGGAATCATATCTTTCTTCAAATTCTTGATTCATTTCTTTTCTACAAGTGCGCTGAATTTGTTATGCAGTAGGGCTGAAAAACTCGTGGTGTTTTCCGGTTACAGCAGATATTCCCTATCTTTATTGTTTCCGAAATATGTTTAATTAAGTTCCAGCAAGTTTGAGCAATTATCACAAGCATTTTTAGGATAATCAAAATTAACTAAATATGGGACATTGCACATATTTCAAGATAAAAGCTTCGTGGATACTTGAGAAAAAGTAGAAGGATGCTGTTCAGTAATGTATTTTTTTTTTTTTTTATAAGCAAAGGCCTGTAAAAAACAGGCTAAAGGTCAGCTGCAACTGCTGAAGCTAGCCAAGCAGGAGGCATAGACCAGAACATAAAAGTTTTTTTTTCTGTTTAGTCCATAGAGCTAACTCATGGGCAACAAAGTTACAGATTCTAGGTTGAAAAGTAAAAATACAAGCAATTAAGCTAGAAGCAAAATACTGAATATCTTTAAAGATAGCGTCTGTCCTAGAATCACCATCAAAGGAACCCAAAGAGAATTGTTCCACCAGTTTTTTAGCATCACTTTCAACAATAATATGAGTCATCTCTAGTTCCACAACTTTCTTGAGTACTCCCCAGATAGCTCTAGCTTC
The DNA here is from genome assembly GCA_023531295.1 of Papaver armeniacum. NCBI lineage: Eukaryota > Viridiplantae > Streptophyta > Magnoliopsida > Ranunculales > Papaveraceae > Papaver > Papaver armeniacum. The sequence goes on from JAJJWW010013960.1 coordinate 825,692, forward strand.
GGCTTCTTTGAAGCTGTCAACACTTCCCGACTTGGCACCAGCATTATGTCCAGAAGACATATCAACAGGAGTTCTTTTCTTCATTCTACAATAAATACAGGAGTCAGTACTTGTATAAAAACACACGATACATGCGCGAACTGCATTCACGTTGGAATGTACAAGGCTGGGATAGGGTCCAAACACCGGCTCAAGTTTCAAGTACCGGTATTGGTTTCAAGTCCGGTATTGGTTTCAAGTCTAGTATTGCTCAAGTTTCAAGTCCGGTATTGGTTTCAAGTCAGGTATTGGTTTCAAGTCTGGTATTACTCAAGTTTCAAGTCCGGTGTTGGTTCAGGGCACAAGGCTAGTATAAGGTCGACTTCCAGTCAAGCATATGTGGGTGGCACCCACGTTCGGATCAAACGCACATGGTGGGACCGCGTTCATGTGCACGTATTATAACACGGTTTTTCTTATGTTCATGGGAATTGTGTTTACGAAATTTAAGCCAAAGTCTCTTTCCAAGCTATAACCTAAGAAGCTAGTATTGCATGCAACAACGGAAGAAGAAGCGAAAACGACATATTCACGGAGTCGCGGAACTAAACCATCCTAGCAAATATGGGCGTTTTTACTATCAATCTTGATGGGAAAGCTAAGCATGATGTATCTTGCAAGAAGTTTTTACCTAAGAAATTAGGGTTTTTCCTAAAAAAAAAAAAAAAAAAAAAAAAAATCGTGAGAAAAAGAAAAGGGGGTTGGTCTCTTTTATAGACAAAAATTAGAAGAATCCCAATAGAACAAGGATTCCTCTTTTATTTGGTTTCCTCTTTTGATTCAAATACCCAAAGAAGGAAACCGGTCCCACCAAAGGATTCCATACAAGCACAACGGCATGGATAACTAGCGGTCGGTCAATACTCTTCCGGGTAAACTTCCTTTATCCTGTCTTTCTCACATATGTATATCACCATCTCATGCCTACCACACAATAGTGTAACCATTATGTGCTAGGCAGGGGATGTTGATGGTGGATTTCATTTAAGGTTAAAATTGTAAAAAAAAAACAGAAAATTATGCGCTAACATCGTGTAAAAGATAAAGCCATTAATAAGTGTTGAATACTTCATCACTTTACTAATTCACCTAGAATGGAGCATGTGGCAACAATCCCATTCTCGTGAATTAAATACACGAAATTCATCCAGGTTGGAGCATGTAGCAACAATCCCATATACCCCGTGAATTTATAGCATTATTAATTAATGCGTGAGCGCTTTTGTATTTCGTATTCATTATCAGTGCGGCATGACGACTGAGTGTTGCTCTCCACAGAGCAACACGAACCTCCAAGCATTATAATGAAGCATGTACGAAATACCCGTACAGGCTGCAACTCTCGGTGTGTTATACTAGCCCGATTGAACAACTCTCAGTGTGTTATACTAGCCCGATTGAGTATCCGGACTGTCCGTATCGATCCGGATATGATCTCGATCATCCAACTTCACCAAAGATGATTGGATGGCGGATCAATTCCATAACCCCCAAGCAGGTATGGAATATTCGCTGCCGAACCAACGCGGACCCCGCATGGTCGGCCTCCAGATTGGCATAACTTGCCAAAATGTCCAAACCAGAGCGGTATGGGCGGAAAACCCTAAATTAGGGTTTGCGGCACATTACATGTGTCACAAAACAGTCTCAACCATCCATCTTCGCAGGTATAGATGGAGGGTGTAGATGTAGATTCAAAAGGCCCAGAGCATGTCAACACAATCACCGTGGGCCCGCCTACATACCTGACCAATCGGTCAGGACCAACCATGGTTGGTCATCCTAATTCGTACGCCCGAATAAAGCATGGTTACACGGCCGTGAAAGCCAAAATTAGGGTTTTGAGCATCACGAGCGTCCATCTTCTCCGGCACGAATGGAGGGCCCAAGATTAGATTAAGCAGGTCCGGTCATACCAACATGACCATCGTGGACCCATCAATCTCCTCACCTGGTCGGCCAAGGCATACCATGCCTGGTTATCCCAAATCGTCCGCCCAAACTAGCATGGATACACTTCCCAATTGCAAACTAATCTCGACCGCTCAACTTCGCCGGATGATTTGGGTGGCTCAGATCACGTTTTCATGGGACAGTCAGGTATAGGCGTGGACACCAGCCCACCACCTACACGCCAGACCAATCGGCCAAGACCGACCAAGATTGGTCGTCTTGGAACGCGCGCCCGAAGTTGGCACGACGCGCGGCTTTTGTTTGCACTCGTTTTCTGTCGCAAACTGATCTCGACCACTCGACTTTGCCGGACGAATTGAGTGGTCCAGATAACACTTTCGTGAGATAATGGGTATGGGCTCCTACACCGTCATGCCGTCTACACGCATGTACGATCGGCCTGGCCAAAATCGTCTCCCAATCTTAGATTCGACCAAGCTGAAGAGTGATGCCCGCGCACCTCTTCAAAACCCTAATTCCATCAACGGTCGCAGATGAGTGTCTCAAAGATCATCTCGTCCGTACAACTTCACCGGCTTGGTTATACAACCCCGGTCGAGTTAATTGGTCGGTGAGGCGTCATGGTAATCACCACCCATCACTCTACCACACCATGATGCAATACTGCATAGAATACACATGATACTTCACAAGTATCGACTTCCTAAATAACTTAGTTATTTAATCTAGCATTACATGCAACTTTCGTAGGTCCCACGATCCACACACTCGAGACATCAATCATGTCACAAACCGGGGGATACATATCGGGGTATTGATCCGGCGGTTTACAGCGTGCAGCGTGCAACGCGCCATCACAAGAACGTGTCAGGAAGTCATGGACGGTTAGAGATGACAGGAGAAGTAGGCAAGACTGGTCGTGTAACACCAACACACAACTCCACTACTCCACTTCCTCCACTTCCCACGAGAGACGTGAATAAGGCTCAAATGACTTGTATAAATAGGTTCTCCTCCCTATTTTCCAAACAGGAGAAACAAGACAAGTCTATACAACAGAGGCAAGTGTTGATACAATGGTATTCAAACACCGGAACTGATAGCTTACACCCTGCAAGCCAGTTCAGCTTTCTGATACAAGTCATTCATAGCCAACATCTTCACATTCTCAACACCTTCTTCGCTTCCCTCCCTAAGATCAACCCCATCTCCTTCACTTTGTGACCGAAACAAGTCTGGAACGGCCATTTCTTGGTTTAGGCTGGACTTGCACAGATTGATCTCTCGAATCTACAAGCACTCACCGCGCAGTGCATTTGTTTAAGGTTTAGACTCATTTCTCATCCACACACCCCAAATTACCAAAACCGGCAGAAATAGTTTTCACCCATAAACAATCTCTCATCACATAACCTGCACCATTATCTCCAGAGATGTCATCAAAAGCTCCATCGGTGTTACATTTGATCCATCCAACCATAGGGGGCATCCATTTGTGATTCAGGCCGATGGGACTAGAAAGAGTGGCTACAACAGTATTCTTCCTAGTTATGAGCATAGCTTTAGCCCTTTCTAAGACAGACTTATGAACTTCAGACAAGTTTTGGAAGACCAAGTTATTTCTACTAGTCCAGATAGACCATAAAATAGCAACAAAGAGTTGTTGATCCTCGTCAGGCAATCTAGAGTTTTGGTCCAGCAACCAGAAAACAATCCACTGCTGAAAAGTTTTTTGACTAAAGAAATAGGTATTTATACAAAACTTAGACAGAAACCAAACTTTAGAGGAAAAAGGACACATGACCAGAGTATGCATAATAGTTTCAAGAGGATCCTTACACCTGGTACAATCAACAGAATGCATGGGAATTCTGGTAAGGAGAACAGTTGTAGCTGGTAAGGCATTTTTAGCAGCTTTCCAAGGAAAAAGTTGAATTCTGTAAGGAACTCTAGTTTTCCAGATATGTAACCAAAGAGTCTTATAGGGAGAGGGGTAAGAGCCTCTGAGTCCCAAATAAGCAGATTTTGAAGAAAATTTCCCATTCTTCGAAAGGTCCCAAGCCCTCCTGTCAGGAATGCAAAGTTGGCTTAAGGGAATTGTGATAATCTTCTTAACAGAAGCATTATCAAAATGAGTAGTGAGTCTAGAAACAATCCAAGTTCTAGTAGGATTGTCAATGAAGTAGTCAACAATTAAGCTGGGATTTTGAGGAGTAAGAGGATTAGGGGTAGCAGACCCTAAACTTGGTATCCATTTATCACACCAAGGATTGATAAATTTACCATCTCCTACAATCCAGGAAACAAAGGGTTTAATCAACTCCTTTATGGCATGAAGACATTTCCAAGTCCAAGAGCAATGGGATGGACACTTGGCATTGATAAAATCAGTCCTAGGAAAGTACCTTACTTTTAAAAATTTTGCTAACATATAGTCAGGATTTTCAATGATTTTCCAGGCATTTCTAGATAACATAGCCAAATTATTTAGCTCAGCTTTTCTGAATCCCAGACCACTTTCAGATTTAGGGGAGCATAGAATATCCCACCCCAAAAGATGAAGCTTTTTATATTTTGGATCTAAAGATTCTCCCCACCAAAACTTGCAGAGATGGGCATCCATCTGTCTACAAAGGTGCTTAGAGCAACTGCAGTGGTGCGACTAAACCCAAAGATCAAAGAGTAAAAAAAATGACTAAATTTTAGTTTAGTCCGTTGTGTGATGCAGTGGAAGGCGAGTATATTTAGTCGAGCGTAGGTATAATCTTCGTTTGGTTGTGGAGCGGAGGTATTAAGTGCGCCCGGGTCAGGCGTTGATATAGTTTATGCCTGTTGTGGGGCGTTGGTAAAGATTGCGCTCGGTGTGGGGCGGTCATAAAGGTTACGCCCGGACAAGGGGCGTACGTATAATCAACGCCTTATGGGGCGAACACTTCAGCTTCGCCTGAATGAGGTGTTTGTATAAACTCCGCCCAATACACACTTGCATACTGGCGGGAGTCAGAACCTAAAAGAGTGCTTAATTGGATATCTTGTGGGTGGCCACGTCTCAAGCTTACAACAAATAATGACAAATCGGGCAATGTACAGTTACACAGTTGGTTGGCACTTTGGCCTGCCTTTATAAATTATTTTAAACCTGTAAGCAGGAGTAGTTGGTTGTTGCTGTTTTTGTCTAAAAGAAGGTGGTGGAAGACTGGTAGTGAATGCCCGATGGTGGTGGTGGCAGTTTGATTTTCCCATGTAAAATGTTTTCAGAACTAGTCAGATTTTAAGTTGAGTTTTCTATCTCATCCTTATCTCTCTATAACTTAAATTTCTTTTACACCAAAACATACAATCGCCCAAATTACAAACGGTATGAAACTATGGGGCGGAGGTATTACGTTCGCCTAGCATCAGGCGTAAACTTTATGAACGCCTGAATGAGGCGTAAACTATATGCCCTTCGATGCCGAGCGAACATTACAGTCCGCTTCATTGGGGCGTTGGGTATATCAACGCCTCATTCCAAGCGGTAACTTCAGCTACGCCCCATCGGGCGTACATTTTATCACCGCGCCATTGGGGCGTAATTTATATGCCCGCCTCTCCGTGGGACGAACACTATATAACCGCCCGTTTTCAAGCGTACACTATATAACCGCCCGTTGGGAAACGGAGATTATATCACCGCTCGACTATAAATGGGTATGGTCTTTGGTCCAGACCAAATATACTCTCGAACTACTGTACTAGTCTGGTATTTGATCGATGGTACGTCCCGCTACGCCTGGTTCAGAGACCAAATAAATGGGTTTAGTCGCCCACTGTAGTTTCTCTTAGGGATTAGAAAAGCTCCCATTTGATAAAGGGGGATAGCTTGGCCAATGTGTTTTACCAGAGTAGTTCTGGCATCCTGGGAGAGAAGTTTATGAAGCCAAACAGTTATTCTGGCATCCACAGCTTGTAAAATGCTCATATGGGTTTGAATTTTAGAATATTGAAAAACAGTGGGGGTACCCAGGTATTTCTCCCCCAAATCCCTGCTTTGGATATCCAAAATATTGGCTAAAATTGCTTTCCTATGTTCAGGGATTTTCTTACTAAAAATAATACCAGACTTTTCAAAGTTTATTTCCTGACCAGAAGAAAGACAATACTTTTGAAGATAACTCTTTATAACATTGAAATTTTCAGTAGTAGCAGTAGAAAAGAGAAGAGAGTCATCAGCAAAAAGGAGATGAGTCATCTCAGGGGCATTTTTACAAATTTTGATACCTTTCAGAGAACCATTTCTTCGGAGACTATCTATATAAGAAGATAGAGCCTCAGCACAAACAATGTAAAGGTAAGGGGATAAAGGATCCCCTTGCCTAAGGCCTCTCTCAGGTTGAAAAAAACCAGTAGGACTACCATTAAGAAGAACAGAATAAGAGACAGTAGACACACACTGATTTATGAGTTTAATCCAGTTTTCAGCTAAACCCATTTTCCTCAGGAATTTTTCTAGAAAACCCCATTCCAATTTATCATAGGCCTTTGACATATCAAGTTTAATAGCAGCAGTGCCCTCAACTTTGTCATTATGATTGACAGAATATATGGATTCATTGGCAAGAAGAATATTATCAGAAATACTCATCTTTGGTATGAAGGCACTTTGATTTTGGGATACAATGTTATTCATAAAGGGTTTGAGCCTATTAGCAAGAGTTTTGGAGAGGATTTTGTAAATGAAGTTACATAATCCAATGGGTCTCATATTGGTTGACCAAATTTCAACTTAGGGGGACTTTGGGGATAAGAGTTATGTTGGTATGGTTGAAAACTTTAGCAATATGGCCAGTTATAAAAGCAGGTTTGGGTCATATCAACCACAACTTCACCCACTATATCCCAGTGTTTTTGGTAGAAGAGACCAGTAAAACCATCTGGTCCTGGAGCTTTTTTACCTCCCATCTGAAAAACAGTATTTTTTATTTCCTCAGTGAGGGGGATATTCAGCAAGTCATTATCCTAAGCATAAAACTTAACATGGAGATCATTTAGAATTTCTTCCTGAAATTGTTGAGATTGAGAAGAATAAAGATTTTTAAAATAATTTAAAAAAGAATTCCCAATACTATCTCTATCAGTTAGAATAGCATTGGTAGAATCCTTGATCCAACTGATAGCATTCCTCTTTCTTCTTAAAAGAGTAATTCTATGAAAGTAAGGAGTATTTCTATCACCTTCAATGAGCCAGACTTCTCTAGACTTGTCTTTCCAGTAGAGTTCCTCTACGGTGTAGAGGTACTCTAGTCTAGCTTTAAGTCTAGAGGTAGTGGTAGTATCAGTGGGATTAGAAATCTGTAAATTTAACAAGTCTTTTGTAGTGGTAGATATATCAGTTTGAATATTACCAAAAGAACATTTGTTCCAATCTCTAAGACCCTTCTTAGTACTAAGAAGTTTAGCTTTTAGTTTATAAGCAGGAGAGCCTATGACATTGACATACCAAGAGTTAGCAATGATATCTCTACAGGTAGGATCCTCTATCCACATGGCCATAAAATGAAAGGTCCTAGGCATACAATTTTCCTCATAGTTAAAGCCTATATGCATAGGACAATGATCAGAGGAATCTCTAGGGAGATTATTAACACAGAATTTAGGACAAAGCTCCTCAGCTATTTGGTTTAGAAAACATCTATCTAGTCTTTCAAGGATTAGATCAGGACCTTGTTGCATATTAGACCAAGTGAATCTTGGGCCAGAAAACCCAGGATCATGCAAATTGTGAGTAGAGCAAAAGTTTTTTAAAAGTTCAAAATTAGAATCATTCACTTCTAGACCACCATTCTTATCTTCGGTTCCTAAGAGAGTATTAAAATCACCAATAACAAAAACAGGCTCGTCAATGGGAGCAATAGTCTGCTGACATTGTTGTTCCCAAAAGGAGGCTCTAAGAGAACTATCGGGTTCACCATACACAAAATGAATGTGACAGGTTTTAGAATGAATGATATCGGTAGAAGTCACATAGATGCCCCTTAAGCTAGAAGATATAACGTTCAAATGAATTTCTTTTTTCCAAGCCAGCACCAGACCACCACTTCTACCAATACTAGGGACATTGAAGGTGCAAGGAAAGCCCATGTTTTTAAGTTTCCTAGCATCCATGTCTTTACCCATTTTGGTTTTAGAGAGGAAAATAATGTCAGGATTAACATTTTTACAGAGCATGCTAAGTTCTTTATTAGCAGATTTTTTTCCAAAGCCTCTAAGGTTCCAAGCTATAAGATTTATGTTATTGACAGGGAATTGGTTCAAGATAGGGTTTGAATTATCAAGAATAGGGTGATTGGGAATAGAGTTTACCTGAGGAGGTGAGCCGGAACCACTGCCAAGAGAAGAATTGGAACCATCACCACTCTGAGTTGAACTTTGGGAAGGAATCAGATTAGGATTAACACCATTGAGAGGGGAATTATTGCAGACACCATTGCTTACTGGGGAAGTATCAGCAGGAACAGTGAAGTTACCAAAAGAGTTGAACATAGCTTGGGTATTGAGGGAGCAATTGGACATATCTATATCTGGTAATTCACCCAGATTGGTGATTTGAGAACATAGTTGAGCGTAATCCGGCTTATTGGAGGTTTGGTCTTCAGGGATAGCATCAAGGATAGCAATATTAGAATTAGCTCTTGTACGCTTCCTTAGATCAGACCTTGGATTGATCTTTCTTTTGAGATTAGCTATAACATCTTTTTCAGCAGAATTAATAGCTCTTCTAGTGTCAATATAGGGCTGATATTTGGTAAAGCAGCGGTTTTGAATCTTCTTGAGGACTTGGTAGTTCGAATCGGTCCACTAGGTGTCGACTCGGAACCGATGAATTGAGGCGACCACGAGTAATATTTTGGGTGGTAACTTGCTTAACGATTATTGGCAAGCCATTTTTCATCTATGTTGTGTGCTTTTGCACATGACCAACATCAAAAATCTTCAATGCAGTAGATCTATTGACAAAGGGACCCATCTGGAAGGTATTGGACAAAAATTTTTTTGCAGTATTTTCCAATCTTTGATCAACCGCTACAGATTTGCCTTTGGAGCTTACTTCAATTGTTGAACTCATAGGAGTATCTGATATATCCTCAAGATTTTGCATGTTGATCTCAGTAGTACCAGCAGATGAAGGACTGACTTCCTTGACAGGAGATGGCATCATAAGCTTTGAAACTCTTGGGAGATTGTAATTGTTACCACAGGGATCCAGTTCTTTGATTTTCATTTGTTTAAGCTTCCAAGCAGGGCAGTTTTGATCCTTGTGATCAAGGATGCGACAAGAGGTACAGAAGTATCTTGGAACTCTGATATGTCTGTATTCAATAAGAAAAGGTTCATTCCTTCCATTAGTAAAAAGAGGGATGCCTGTTGGTAGAGCTTTCTGGACTGGAATTCTGATACAGACTTTAACATTCTTCTTGTGTGGGTGCTTTCCAAATGGGTTCTGCGCTTCAATGAGTGCACCCATATCTATAGTAAGAAGCTTGAGATCTTCAAATTATGTGCATTCATTTGGTATATTACACAATATGAACCACATAATCTCTTCATCAAAAGTGATTTGTTGATTTGGAGGCCAGCCTTCAACTGGCACTACTTTCAGGACTGATAGATAACCACAAACAAACCAAGGTTTTTGCGAATTGATTATGTTGAAGTCCTCCTCTGAGAAGAAACGGATGATAACTTTATTTCTTTGACCATTGAAAGTGGTAACAGAAGGGTGTTGAGCCAAAGGACAATTGTTGCAAATATAGTATCTGATTGAAGTAGTTGGAATAAGGGTTTCACAGCAGATGTAGCCAGCCATACACCATTTCCAGTTAGTGTCAGCTTCTTCTAGAATAACTTTCTTGTCAATGAAAACAGGTTTAGTGAGGGAGGAAGGAAGGTTTAACTTATCAGACATTTGAGTAGAAAGAGCTTGAATATCAAGATTAAGATTATGAGATTTCTCAGAAGAAGATGGGGTTTCCATAGTGAAAGTGATGAAAATATATATTTCAGATATTTGAGTAAACTTAGGATTCCCAGTAGCTATTATAAAATAGATAGATAAAGAAAAAGAATTTTGCTGAATATTGTGTTGATATATGGAGCAGGCAGTGAAGAAGAGGGATGTGTTGGAAAGGTTTGTAGCTTTTTGAATTTGAACCTTAAAAATGGAAGGAGAATAATGTTGACTAAAGTCTGAGCAGATTTCAGGGTGTTTTTGATGTAAGGTTATTGGAAAGAGGTTGTAAATTGTACTTTGAGTGAGAGGCTTAGCATATGGTAAGTCACTTTCACTAACAGACTTTTGAGTTTGTCTTTGCTTCAAGGTGTTCACGTGAGTATTATAGGATGGGAACCACAATAGAGTATGATTAATGGTGATGTAGTGATAACTTTGGGACAAATTGGAATAGATATGTATGATTGAGAATTGGGTTGTTGAGTATTTATTTTGTTTGTCATTTTTTGTGATGACGTTGGGGTGATGATGTAAACTTCCAAGAGTAATAATGGTAGAAAAGGGAGGGAAAATTTCCTTTATGAAATGGTGAAGAGGTGGGACTGTTATTTTATTTGCTAGGCAGTTATTTCTGGTAGGTAGACTAGAACCGTTCCTGGCTAATATGCCCCAGACTGCAGCGGTGCCTCCTAACCGATCCGCCATTTCCCAATCTCGCATGCAACATAAAATGTTAATTAGACCCCAAAGATAAAATTCAAAGTTTCGTAACCCACCAAATATCCTCTTAATAGCAATTCCGTAGGGTGTAGAGATTATAATGAGGTTTAGGTGTTGAAAATAGGTCTTGGTAGTGTAATTATGATTTGAAATGGTCAAATCAGACGCATAGCTTTGAAGAGGCGTGATAAACAAAGCGACATGACGCTTAACCAAGAGTCTTAAATGGTAATGAATAGGTATATTGATGGCTTTAAAAGGAGGTTTGTGGGGGTAATTAGCAAAAACCAAGTAAAAAATTATAGCATTTTCACCAGAATAGGAAAAGTTTAGAGGAAATTTAGCAGAATTAAGGAATGGCCGGAGAATCTTTACAGGGTACTGGGAATGGAAGAATTCCAACAGGGTCCTCACAAACCTCCACTGTTGCATCTCTAGAATCTCCAGAGTATGAATTAGCCAAATCTCTTCTGTGTTCATTAAAGTTAGAGGAGTTGCAGAAGTTGTAGGGAATAGTTCTCTATGAGATAGAGAGGCATTTGCAGTTGCAAATCCAGCATAGGGAAGAAGAGCATGCTGCTCAGAAGAGAGAGCACGAGGCGAGAAGGCGTGATAGGGTCTATGAAGCATGGTTGCCAAAATACTATGAGAGGCGGGAGAGGAAAGATGAGGAATGTGAGGAGCAACAAGAAGAGAGAGATGCCAGAAATGCCAAAGCACCCAACTATGGAAGCATGACAGAAGAAGATTCAGATGCGTCAGATGGGTTTGAAGCAGATGGTGAAGATGATTATGGGATGGAGGCCGGTAACATGGAATCATATGAAGATGATGAAGGAGATGAAGGAAATGGGGATGGAGAAATTGTTTATGATGAAGAGACTTTGCAGAATCGCTTTGCATATGAACTAACCAACCCAAAAATCTTCTCACGCACCATGAACGAAGGTGAACCAATACGCTTAAGTGTAAGTGTGGGAGCTTATTATGGTGATGATGATCAGAATGGTGTTACAGATTCCAATGGAACTTCTCCTGCTCCATCTGACAGCGAGGATAGTGAGCGGGGAGGGGGTGGAGGACAGGATAATTTGTGGTGAGAGCCACAAAGATACCAGATGAAGCCAAATTTTTAGGATGTGTGTAAAGCCTGAAGATGATTAGCAAATATTTTATGAAATGGCTTTTCTGGTGATTTCCCTGTCTACCCAACCTCTTGAATCTGTTGTTGTTCATGATGGTAAATTTCTTGTTGTGTTTTGAAGAAGATCGGTCGGCTTTGTTAGAAGTTGTCTTGAATTTTGAAAAGGTTATAGTTTTTTGAGGTTTGTTCAGATGTTTGATATTATTTTGGAGACTAGTGTTATGTGTGAAGTTTGGAACAATGATCTTTGAAAGTGGTTTGATGTTTTGAGAATTTGTAATGTTGGTATTATGGTATGTAGTAGTAATGGTAGGAATGTAATGATGAAACAGGGGTTTAAAGCTGCTATTGTAAGAAATTATGAATTGATTGTTGTTACTTTCTAAAGTATCTGAGTAGAATTTATGTTTGATTTCGGTAGAATTAGTACTCTGTCGATGTTCTTTTCTGGTTGTAAGATTGATTAGAAAGTGCAAGAATCTGTAGTTAAGACAACTACAGATGAGAATTACTAGGTGGATAGCTAATTTCTGAAATAATTCTGTATATATTCAAGCTGGAACTCAGCCTAAGGCAGGGGACTGAGTTGGATCCCGATTTGCAAAGCAAAAATCGGAGAGAGAAAACTTTCTTAGATGTGTGACTGTGAACTGTTCAGTAATGTATTATTATTGCTTTAGCATAGTCACATTTTGGTGACAGATTTCTACATTTTCCCCCACTGCTCATTTGAGCATATATGACCCCATTGCTTTCTATCTTTACATTTGATTTAGATAGAGACACTAATTCATATACTTGCAGTATGTTAAAAGTTGAATATGCTCTTTAATCTTTACTTTGATTCATTTTTCACTTTTCTTTTCTTTCTAATATTGTAGAAGCTTTTACAGGATTTCAAGATGGCTAACTCTGTACTAGTTGTTACAGTATACGTTTATTGACTACTTCATTTATTCTCCCACATGATCTTTAAATAGAGTTTTTGGGGGGAGAAAGAAAAAGGGACTTTGCTTACTATATTTTATTTTAAATGAATTTATTGTTTGTTCGTATCATTTCTTCTCCCAACTATAAAAACTATAGAGATGATGATGACTTGTATTTAAGCATATATGAATGAATATTGATGAAGACTGGTTTTGAATACCCAACCCAACAATGTACTGTATAGATTACCCTACAAAATACTATATTACTCCATTACACTGAAAGAAGATAAAGGAGAAGAACAAAAGTCATTTCTTTACTTTTTCTAGTTTTCATAGATAGGTTGTAGTCTAGGATAATTTTATTTAAGGTTTTGAGTCAATCTCCATTGTTTTTAGGAGTTTTTATGGTGTTCTTGGGGGTGTGTTGCCCTCTTTGTTTGTGTCTTCTCCTTTATGGAGATTCTTTATGCTCTCTCATGGAGTTTCTTTGTGATCTCAATGGAGATTTGAAGTGGAAGTTCAAGTGTGGAAATCAAGATTCAAGACTTTGGGCATATTACTCTCATATTTTTATGAGAAGATCTCTTTTTCAAGAAGAAAAAACCCTTTCAAAATGGTTGGATTATAATCCCAAAACCATTCTCTCAATCTTAGGATTGTTTGGTACTCTTGTTGGTAGTTTGTTACTTCTCTTCACAAATTACTCTTTGTTAGTACCTTTGAATTGTAATTTGATCTTTGATCTTGATGTACTTGGAATCCATGTAATCTCTATTTTATCATGAATGAAATTTATGAGATTTATCAAAAAAAAAAAAAAAAAAAGAACAAAAGTCATTTCTAGCTGATCACATTATTCTTCTTGTTGTGCATATATATCAATGGTCTTTGTAAGGTTGGGAGTTGGTGGGTCTTTCTTTCTTTCTTCGTTGGTTTTAATTTTTGGTCCCAACAATCACTCTCATCATCGTCACCTTCTTCCAAATCTCTTGCGAGACTCTATACGCTAGCTTGTATGCATTTTCCTCAATCTTAACACTAATTTATCAGTTTTCTTGGAGCTGATTGTTTAAGTAGCTACAAAGCTGATTTCAATATTTCCATTACTAGCTAAGTAGCTACAAAGCTGATTTCATTGAAAATTATGTAAAACGTCATTTGCTTCCCTCTTTGTTGGCCCACTAACCCGCCTTTGCTAGACATATAAAAAACAAAAAGGAAAACAAAACTGTTTCATCAACTTTTAGCAGTTGGGTGTGTGAGCTTTCTCGATTATAGGGTTTCATGAACATGAACTGACTGTGGAGAAACATGGCTCTCCAAACAGCCAATTAACCGTTAGAATTTAGATGAAAGTATATATTGGCCATTCAATTGAGCGTGGTCAAAATGTAATAGTGCTCAAGGAAATAGACTTATTATGGAGAGAGTTTCTTTTGGGTGTAAAATTTTATAAATTCAAGTTATTTATTATTCCATAAATTATTTGTTTTTGTTTTTTTTTTTGTAACAAGAAAGGGCATCATCCAAGAATACATTACAAGTAATGGTACCACTATATATATGGGTTCTTTATGTAAATCATCTCGTTAGAGAAGAGCATTACCTATTCAAGGGCTCAACCTGAAGGTGGGCGCACGACAATTTAGTGTCGTTTTGAGTTATAGGCTAGGTATCCCTTTGTTAACCGGAAATAGCCTTTGTGCTTTTTGTAAAAGGGACGTTGACGTCTATGGTGATCATGCCTTGCATTGTTCACACGAGTTAGGCCTCAAGTTCCGACATGATCTCGTCCGTGACACTATTGCTATACGTGCTTTCGGGCAGGCATTCTAGCTGGTAAAGAAGTCGATATGGAGTTCATGACTAATGACGGTGGTGGGTTACGCCAGCCGACATCCCAGTCTACAACCGGGATAGTGGGCATGATGTGTATATGGATGTTACAGGAGTCTCGCCGTTCACAGGGGTGGTGTTCGCACTTCCCAACCATGGATAGCTTTGAGCAATGCCATTACTCAGAAACACAAAAAATACCTCGATAAATGTTTGTCTCAAGGATATGATTTTGTTGCTTTGGATTTTACGATGTTTGGTGATCTTGGGGATGGCATGGTGAATTTCTTGAAGAAACTTCATAATCATTTGTCTAGGTTCGATGTTAATGCTAAAAAAATGTAATTTCTTTTTACACAGATTGAGGATAGTTATACAAAAAGGAGTAGGAGCCCGACTTGTCATTTGGGATCTCATCCAAATTATTGTTAGACCCTCTTTGTAAAGATATTTAAAATTAAATGGAATAAAATATTATTTTATTTTATTTTTGTAGTTTCAATTATACAGAGGTTAGGCACCTGAATTACCTTGGCCCATAACTAGAGTTGGTTCAGGGACGGATTCCCCGCCATCAATAGAATTTTAAAAGAAAAGCGTATAATTTTCAGTACAAGTAATAATCTCCTAACAAAAAAATATTCTCTCAATAGTTCAATTTTTTACACAATAAAGCTAATTTTAAAGCATCAAAATTGTCCGTTTCATGGATAAACCGAAGATTTGTAAGCACAAAAAAGATTTCGTACAATGTTTCTTCTCTGTCCCCTTGATAGCTAATGCAGTAGCACACTAGGAAACGCCCTTGGACCGCAATCTGGTAAAGATATTTGAAACTGTCTAAGGAATATATCTTTTCACCTTCCATTATCACATTTATTCTTTACATTTCTTATACTCAATCAAAAGCTAATTGAGCTCCTCTTCTTGTTCCATCAGTTTCACTATATCCTGGATATCCCTCCAGACCCAATAAAGTGTCCTGCAAAGTCATAAGCAGTTAAGGAAACATAGTCAGTGTGATTCTCATCGTTTAAATACTACGGATCTTTATATTGATCTCATACTGCCCCAAGTATCATAGTTAGTTGGTTGTATAATGTCATATCTCCTGTAATAATGATTATTCAAAATGTGGTTCTGAATATTATGCCCTATGCTATGGTCACTGAGATGAATCTTGATAGTTTTAATGGTTTTCTTCACATTAAGAGTAGCAGAGTAAAATATCATATTACATTTGGCATTCAAAACGTACCTGCAAGTAGTAACATATATAGACTGCAATTTGTTGTTTTTTCCCTATTAAAGATTTCAGCCAATCAATGGAAGTAATTTGAGTTTCTCCAGCGGTACAACTGCATCTAATAGGCCAAGCCACACCAGGACATCAAAGGGACACTCAATAAATAAATGCATCATAGGTTCCTCCTCACTATTGCAAGATTTGCATATATGATCAATGTAATGCAGGATACTTGTTGTCTTTGCGTTTGTGGGGAGTATTCTATGAGCACATTTTCAGAGGAAGAGCTTTATAAGATGGAACCATCTCAATTTTTCAAATTTTATTCCGATCCACAAGTATGGTATCCTGATCATATTTTTTCTTCATTCTAAAATTATAGAGAGATTCTGACTATTAATTCTTGCCTGTATGTATCTTAGTATCCCTAGTTGCCAGAATTTCTCTCTGAATGAACCATTCCTGTAATTTACTATCCTCCCAATCTCCTTCATTAGAGATGATATGTTTTACCAGTACGCAGTCTTCAGGGTAATTGTCTGGTTGTATACTTAGATCATCAATCAATTTTCTTCCCAAATGTTGCTATCACCACCATCTCCATACTCCCAAGAACTGTACTTGTGGATATTTTCAATCACTTCCAATATTCCTTTCCAGATATCCCTTGCATGTGGTTTGGTATCCATGTTTAGTTTATTCTTGTCTCTTATTTATTTAGCAGAAATAATGATAGACCATAAGGACTTATAGTCTTGATCTAATCTCCATCCAATCTTTGTGACCATAAAACTATCGAAAGCTTTCATATTCATGAATCCCATACCTCTTAGATCTTTTAGTTCGCATACATGATCCTAAGCTTTTGGATAATAAAGGTCTTTCCACCTGAAGAAATCTCTTTGTAGCTTATTTATTTCTTAACATGTTTGCTTAGGAAGCTTGAAACATTTCATTTGATATATTGAAATAAAAGTAACTGAGTTGATAAGAGTAGTTCTTCCTGCGGTGTTAAGGTGTTTAGTTTTTCAACCAGTCAATTTGTTTTTCAGTTTGTTCACACAGGGTTTGAATGAGATGATTTTTCTTTTGGTAAAAAGAGATGTACCTAGATATTTGTCCATAGTATCAATCATTTGGATTCCCACAACATTGTTAATGTTAGTACTCAATTGTTCATCAATATTTATGCTGAAAAAAATACCAGACCTATTGAAATTGATTAGTTTACCAGAAGTATTACTGAACATTTTGAAGAGTTCCAACAGATTATCACAGTTACGCATGTAGTCTTGACAGAAAATCATACAATCATCTGCAAAAAGTAAGTGAGATATTATTGTCTGTTTCTTCAACATGTGTGGAAGTTCTTAATAGGGCTTCCATGTAGAATATAAATATAAGGGAATATCGGTATATTTATCTGAGACCTCTAGATGGTTTGAAAAACTTTCTAGGCACACCATTTACTGACACTGGTAGATTAGTGGTAGGAATAATTTTTTTAAATATTTTGACACCATCTTTCTCATAATGTCTAAGAGAAATTCCCAACCAACTCTATTATAGGCTATTGCCGTGTCAATTTTTTTATTCCATTGTGTCTTTTCTTCCTTTTTTATTTTTACTGCTCTTACTGTTTATTTTGTAGATGAGCTCATGAGCAATATCCACATTATTAGAGATTTGTCTCCCCTGAGATGAAAGCAGATTGGAAAGGAGAAATGATTTTGTTTAGAAGGGGTTTCATTCTTTCGACAAGGAGTTTTGAGATTGTTTTGTAGGTGGCGTTACAAAGACTAATAGGTCGAAAGTGAGTTGAGGAGGTGGGTATATCAATTTTGGGAATGAGGGATAAAATTCATTTTTTTGAGCGTGTAACCAGACTTGAAAAAGTATTAAACCATGTGAGCAATGCCTTCACCAACAATGTCCCAATTAACTTGTAAGAAGTTTGGTGGGAAGCCGTTATGACCAGGGGCTTTGTCACCTTCTATAGTGAAGATATTTTTATTTTTATTTTTATGGCATCTAGTCTATGATAGAATTAAGAGCGATAGAAGTTGGTCTCTAACGTGATTTTGGTCTCCGAGCGGTACAAGATTTTAATTTTATTGCATATTAAGGTTCACTTGAAAGATTTTGGTCTGGTGAACTGGCATGGTGTATGGATGTTTTTGAGTATATATAGCTTTAATTTGAATTTTAATCCCTGGTTCAATAGTTGTGGTAAGCTGTAAAGGGTTCCTGATAGCACGTGATTGCTTATGCTTATGGCCAATTTGAATTTTTTGACTTGACTTTGCTCTTGACAGGGATTTGAGAAGTGCGGTTTATCATGGTGGATATAATTGACTACATCTTGGAATGATATGTGTAAAATTTAGTCAAAAGAAGCACAAGAATACTACGTGGCTGGTACAAATCCGAGTTAACATGCTTATAGTCTTCACAATAACTTATTTGCGTAAATTTATAGTCATAACTTAGGGTGTTAATATAGTTATTAGAGCTGTACTTACCTGAGTCCTGCCAAACTTCCATGGCAACGCATCCAAGCATATGTGCATGAGATAGTTTGATCGACCCATTAACCATGATGTGCATTTACGTCTCATGACACAATAATTCCGTAAGAATGCTGATAGAAACTCTAGCATACATGAATTTATGTGATAAGCTAACCCATTCTGGGTTAGGTAATGCAATAACTAGGAATTAATGTACTGTATATGCATGTAAGAGACTGAGTTTAGTCCAACTGGTTGCTGGTTTGACCATCAATAGACATCTATGAATTTTTCTTTCGCTTCAACAGGTCCAACTGGATATAACGTTCTCCCACGTGTACATATATTTTCATTCTTTTGTCCACCTGTCAAGAAAGCAACAGTCAAAACCAACCGCAATACTGTCATAATTCATTCGAATAGGTTTAAGTCAAGTAAAACATCTCGTAAACCCTAATTTCTCTATTAAATACCATTTCAACTTCCTCTATCTGCTTTTATTGTTACCTTCTGCTCATATACTCTCTTCAGGCTCTCAAAAACCGAAAAATTTAGGATAAATCAATCAATTAAACCCAAATTCTTTCAAACCTATAAAAACCGTGGCAGGAAACAGTAACACCAGTAACAAGAATTTGCAAGATCTTCTTGAAATCAAAGAAGAACCCAAAATCCATTGGTTTCCAGAAGAGCTTGCAATTAAATGATTGCCTTGCGAGATTGCATTCTCTCAAGGTTGTGAATCCCATGATTATGTGTAATTGCAATTGGCATTGGGATATACTCCAAAATAATCAGGAGGTGAAGATTGTGGGGTTGAGCAAGAGCGAAGGTCCACCAGAAATTTCTCACCCTTTGTTGTGAATAAGACAAATTGAAAAAGATTTTGATAATGGTGTAAATGATTCTCGGGCTAAGAATGCATGATCTAATCATATACTACCTCCGTTCCGATTTACTTGACGTTGTAGAGTTTTTTACGGATATTAAGAAATATCAGATAGAGTAAAATCTTTCCAATAATACTCATATTAATTCCTATTTAAAAGTTAAATAACCTAGTTTTGTGTTTCTAGAATATAGGGAAACTTATCAATCCCATAGTAATGTACTTGGGATGTACAAGATTGAGTATATTTAAAAGTTAGAGTAATTGTTTTGGGAAAAATATCGTTTGGTCCTTTTTTAGGTGGGCCCATGTCTGTTTGGTCTTTTGGTCAAACGCCTTTACTGTTTGGTTCATAATTATTTAAAAATATTAAACTGACAAAAATACCCATCCGTGTGAATTTTTATTTGTTTTCTTGTAGCACTTCATTCCAGAAATGAAGTCCATATAAAAAGCTAAAAAAAACAGACTTTCATTCCAGAAATGAAGTCCATATAAAAAGCTAAAAAAAACGGACTTCATTCCATAAATGAAGTCCATATAAAAACCTAAAAAAAACAGACTTCATTCCAGAAATGAAGTCCATATAAAAACCTAAAAAAAACAGACTTCATTCCAGAAATGAAGTTCATACAAACAGCAGCAGTTTGTCAAAATTTTATACATTTGTATGTAAATAACTTAGTAAATAAAAACCTTGTTTCTCTTTTCAATTCCTATAAAACATAAACAGCTAACCTCATCAAAGTCATCTTTATGGTTTTTGTTATTCATATTGCTGCAGCTGTTGTTACTTCCACTGGCGATTGCATAGGAAAAAAGAAAGAGATAGGAGCATACAATGGAGGAGTAAGACAACTTCAAGAAAGGAAATCAGGTTAATATTATTTTATTATGAAAGTAGAGCCAAAACAACACATATTGATACCCAAGGAGAAGACTGAACTGGACGATGTGAAACGGGATTGATCTAATCAAGAAATGTATGCTAGAAGTTCCTCATGACGCTCAAATTCAGACTGTTTGGTTCGTCATCAAACAACAGCAGCAGCAGATTGGGTTCGTCTTCAACACGAGTTCATCTCATTAACACGAGCAGCAAAACATCATTCTTCATCTTCATCTTCAAAAGCTTCATCGTCGTCTTTTAATCTTCATCTTCATCTGAACTAATGAACAACATTTCAGATCTAGAAAAAAAAGATGAGAGAGAAAGTAAGAGAATGATTTATTCTCTCTTACTTTTGGACTATATATATGGTCCTTATCCAAAAGGGTATTTCTGCCACTACAAGGTGACATTTACATCATCCATGACATCATTTTTAGGACCAAACAATAATTTTTAGGACCAAACTATAATTTATATTACCAAATAGGACCAAACAAACATTTGACTGGGTCAAATGGACTAGACTCTCTCTAATATATTATTCCTAGGACCTAATGGTATTTCCTACAATTGTTTTTGTGTTGATTACCATGAGAATTAATTCTCTGGTGTGATTCCAAAGCAAGGGTAGATTAGTGAAAATTGGGGGAAAAAACTAAACCTATCATCTAATTTGGAACACCAAAGAAACCCTAAAAAAGCAAGTAAAATGAAACGGAGTGAGTATTTCAGATTTATAGCAGTAACTATGAAGTTGGAGGTAGAAGCCGAGGTGGTGGTGGTGTTGATAGTGAGAGACATAGTGGATCGGTGGTAATGAGCCAGGCCAGGGTTGCAAAGGAAGAGAAGAAAGGTAAAGCACCAATAAACCAGAATCCTTATCCTGACCAGGCTTTAGTAATTATGCATGAAATATTTTCGTAACCCATCCTAGATTTGGTCCTTTTGAGCATAAAAGAATCGCAATTATTGCTGATAGATTATTAGTTGCAGATGGTTGTTAAACGGGATTCAAGTCAATAACTTAATTTTTTGTCTGATGTGAAAGTTGTGATAAGGTTTTTTGCATTGTATCCATGGTTTCCTAGTGAGGACATTGTTTTCCCTATTCTTGATTTGCTTTGTCCCTTTGCTGGCCGAGCTAGAGCTCGAGTTGTTACAGGAGATGCAAATGTTGAGTTGCCCCGAGCCAATGATCCACCAGAGTCATAGCCAGTTCATACTCCAATACGACCCCAACCCTGTACCAATATAGCTCATCACCAAAGAACTCCAGCACGGGTGACAAGAAGTCGTGATCGCACTGTCAGTCAGGGTACCTAGAGGCAAGTCTGGCGATACCAGAGTTATCAGGGCAGGTAATGACTAGATTTTGAAATGGGGGTAGGAAATGTGGATCTTATTTTGGGATAAGCATTCAAACACTTATGACTGGCATTTCTATTTTCATGTTGGTTATAGGTAATAGTCTTTTTGTGGGTTTGATAATGAACATCATAAGTGTGAAATTTATCATGGTAGGTGGTAGACACATTTTTGTGTCTAAGTTGTCCTCAATTTTTATAGTGTTGGAACTCGATTTTTGCACTAATATTGTGTTTTTTATGTATTTTTAGGTATTTTTGGAAATAAACTTTGTTGGAAAATTCGGCTCGAAAAGTTGATTTTGGCACCCGGAGGACTCGTGTTATTCGGACTCTCACTATTGGTTAAGGGGCACTCAATTGATAAGGGGTGCTTGCTGCTATTCGCACCCCAGCAAAGGGTTAAGGGGACACCACCTTCATCCCCTTCGTTTGAAATTGTTTTGGCGGGAAAATATTTCACTCACCGCGTAAACTGCCGGAGTGGATTTGACCGAGATTTTCTCGGATTTTTGGTTTGAATGGGACTCTTATCACCTGTTACACCTAATCGTGGTGGGTAACGAGGTTTGTTTCGAGAAATAAGGAATATAACGTGCGAACATATGAAACAGAGAGGATAAATATTCTCGGGGATTTTCTCCGAGTTATTTTTTGGAGTTTGGATGTACACGAGAGTGTTCTCGCTCAATCTTTCACGTGCATATTTCATGTTTGGATGATCGCAGACTTCCAAATGGACGCATGCAGAGATTAAAAAGGGAAATTATTCCCGTATTTTGCAAAGAAATAAAAGAGAAGATTCGGAGCAGTTATTTGCATTTAGTCGAGATATTCTGAGGGGTTGTTGGGTATAAAAAGGCTCCACGGGATTCAGACGAGAGGGGGGGGGGGGTGCTGCTGCTGGGAAGAACACAAAGAACATAAGACCCCGTAAGACACATCGTTCATGCTACAAAGGTGTCGGCCGACAAAGAAACGAGGATCGTAGAGCTACAGGCGGCGCGACAGTACATGTTTATCGATCTTTGTAACAACTGAGTTTGTAACAAATATAAGTGTTACAAACCAGTTTAATCATTATTTTCTCCCATTTCATTATTTGTGAACACCTTTTGAGCAATGAAATCAACTTTTGAGCGTGTTTTCATTATGAGGAGCTAAACCCATCCTCTGGGGCGACGGAGGAAGCCAAGTTTCACAAATGTGGTAATTATATCAATTCTTGTTACGACTATTTGCACTGTAATCAATTGATTTATGAGTTTCATTGAATGGTTGTGATTACAATTGATGGGTCATGCTTAGCTTAGATGTTTTGATGTCCCATGCTTTAGTTTTACACCCATTACTTTCGAAATCTACCTTAGGCAATAAATTAGAGTCAATAAAACTTTATCATTTGAGCTTTAATTGTTTAGAATTGATATCTGAACCATATGAGTGCGGAAATTGGTGGAATCCTAGCCCCGGACTTTCCATAATTTCCATAAACATTTTTTTATATTTGAGTTTGCTATATTTTTAGTTTTATTAAGTTTAAAAATCGAACCTTCACAAGTCTCAACGAACCTTTTACTACAACATCATTGAAAATAATCATCAGTAGGTAGTGTATATATTTTTGTTTCCATTTGATTTCAAGTTGGCTATGAAAAAGAACAAATGACTGAAAATCCATGGCTAGTTAGTTTTTGTTTAAGCGGTGGATTTTGGCTATGTCTTTCTAATAAATGTAAATCCTTTATGTGGAGTTATGTTAATTATATTGTTTATAGTTAAGTAGGGGTTTGGATTTTTTTCATAAAAAAAATTGATTATATCAAGTTGATGATACTGGCCAACATACTGTTTTGAATCACTTAAGGATTTTGTGCAACCAGAACTCCAACCAGGAGACGATTTTAAGCGGCTACCAAGAGCTACCATCATCATATGAATGCATTGATACTTGTTACCCTTTCTGTGAATGTTGTAAAAAGTGTATTTCTGATGAGTTGAATGATTTCTTGAGGTTTTGACTGTCTTGTTGAGACTATAATGATTTAGATGTAGCAGATGATTTTGATTTTGATTTTGATCCAGATGATTGTGATTAGGGATGCCAATGGGTACCCGATTTCCCGAAACCGAACCGGACCCGGGTTTATCGGGTCCGCTTCCGGGTCTTAAGATTGGACCCATTAGCGAAATCACTACCCGACGGGTAGACCCGTTAGGAACCGATAAGCTTTCGGTTCCTAATGGGTAATCGGTTCCTAACAGGTATTACCCGTTGGGTACCCAATTATTTGTCTTTTACTTGTTAGTTTTACTTAAATGGGAAGATTTCGTATAGTTTTGCTTAAATGTTGACATTTTTTTTATCTATTTTCTTAGGTTTAATCTTAAATAGAACATTTACATAGATATAATAAAAAATTTATATGAAAAACTATTATATTCAAGCTTACTTAACAAATACAAAAATAGATTATCACAAAACATAATTCATTTTAGAGGACCCGATAAATACCCGGACCCAAAGGGTATTTACGGATTTATCGGGTCCGGTTCTGGGTCCATCAAATTGGGAACCGGACCCGGAACCGATTAAAATTAGCGGTTCCGGGTAGTATACTACCCGGACCCGATTGGACTCGTTGGCACCCTTGGTTGTGATTGTGATTTAGATGATTATAAATGTTATTGTGATTGTAGTTATTCAGTTGATTATTTTAAATGAAGTGGTTCCCATCAGTATCCATGATCAGAGAATTATTCATAGAATTCCAGCTAACTTTCGAAAGTAGAAAAAAAATCATATATACAGAGGGAGGTCTAACGGAAGGAAATTAGTCTAACCAAAGAGAACCTTCAGAGAAGATAGAGAATATGTCAATTTCATATAGAAGAGAGAAAAAATAAAGAACATGTGCGGAGAGAGCATAAAATATTGATCATAGATATTACTATCGTTTTTCTTGAACTTTAAACTTACAACCGGTTCCGTTTTGCATTTGAATGTTCCGACAGGACCATTTTAAATACATGAAAAAAATTACAGTCAATAAAATCTTGAGATATATTAATGTTCGCAACCTTTGGTTTGTGTAATCTAATGAAACTGTTGGCACATCGGGTGACCTTGCTGTGCTTTAGAAATATAACATCAATATTGAGGTCTTTTGATTTATATTTTCTGTATCATTGACTTCACGAATAATCCAGATTAGTCTATACTTTAGAAATACAACATCTATATTGAGGTCTTTTGATTTATCTTTTATGTATCATTGACTTCCCGAATAATCCAGATTAGTCTATACCGAGATCATTGGCTTCCTGCCCTTCAAAATATGTATGGGATAGATCTAAGCAAATATTTTTCTAGATTTTTAGATGAGGGGAGAAGTAAAAAAAAACTTTCCTTTTTACATATGATATTAGTTTCACCAAGATTAATAACTTAAATAAATTACAAAAACAAAGAGGTGGATTTAAAGATCAGAAGTGGTATTGTTGGTTTAAATGGGAAGGCTATGATGTGATTCATACGGATTTTCGCTTCTTCTTTGGATTAATTAGTTTCCTTAAAATCAATTGCAAAGATTCCCTATGTTGGAAAAAGGATGAAAAAAATAAATAAAGATCTTATATCGTAGAATTGATTAAGTTCTTTTTACTTGTGATATAACTCAGTATCCGTCGGGTGTTATTCACGCGAAAATTGAGTATCCACCTAAACAAAGCCAGAGAATTTGTATGGAGATTCATTAAGAATTATGAGCTGGAATTCTTCAACAATGTTATGATATTTACAATAGGTCGGAGACTCATTAAGGAACCCGATTCACTATTATCCTCAATTATAAAAACTAAACGTTTTGAAGGTCAGGAAGTCATCAAAATAGACATACAATCTAAAAGAACTGATTTCTGGATTTGGAAAGGTATCCTTAAAAGGGGTGGAAGATATCCAAAAGTATAAAAAATAGAAAGTGGGTAATGGTCATAATATTCAGATATAGAAGAATAGATGAATCGTTGACAATATTATTATTCTAGTCAGACCCATATTATGCCCACCTGATCTGAATTCAGTTAATCAATTATTCAACAACTTAGGGGAATGGGGCCCTGATGTTTTATCCCTTTGGTCCTCTCCATAAGATAAAACAACTCTCAATGCTACTCCTTTTAATCTCTAATAGAAGGACACTATCATACGGAGTTTAACTAACAAAGGTGAGTTCTCTGTTAAATCTCTGTATAACAAAAAATAAATAAAAATACAAGACAAATATATGGATGATACCCCAAATTCTTCCTGGAAAGTTATTTGGAAGCTTGATATCCCCCCCCCCCCCCCATTCAAATTTTCATATGAAAATATGCTCATCCTACCCTCCATACAAATGCCAAGACTGCTAGCATCCTCAGTTACATTGATCATATACGTACTCTTTGCAAAAGTGTAACTGAAGGAATATTTGATACCCTCATATTTAGTCCTTATGTTTCCTCTGATTGATCTCAGCTGTTTGAGGAGGACCATCATATCTTTGGAGGGGAAATTCCTTCCACGTTCGACTCATCACTTGGTTCGTCCAAATGAACCCTCTCAACAGCTGGGTCCCTTCCTATGCCATTACTTGGTGGTTTATCTGGAAATCCAAATGTGATTTGATCTGCAAGTGAACCACTCCTTCTGCTATGACCGCTGCTTAGCATCAAACAACACCTTTGTTCCTTCGACAGAGTCATGCACAATCGAAATCTGTTTTTAACAATATGTATTATCAAGTTCCTCGGGGAAATTATTACTAGATATCAAAAGGAGAATTTTGGAATCACCATTAGCACATGTTTAATGGACTCATCCTATAACAGGGTAAATAATGTCAATATTATTTTTATTCCTTGTACTAACTTGCCTTAATTGTTATGTCATTTTTAGAAAACTATGTGGGAGCAAGGAGCTTTACAGCCTATGGATGTAACGGAAACCATGCAAGAAAAGGATCTGAGTTAGTTATCAGCCGTGCCAAGGAGTTGCAGAGAGAAAATTAAACTTTCATGCCGAGAATAATGCAACTTTGGGGGAAATAAAGGAAATATACCAGATGGAAATGCAAGACAAATTCAACCCGGGGTTCCATTAAATGGATCATGCAAGTTTTGAAAAAATTTGTAATGACCCGACTCTCCACCGATATTGTCCCCACTTAGCCAGTCCGATTATCCGGTAGTGTGGGGTTTTTAACGGGCATCGCTGCGGTTATCCGGCAACAACTTCCCGAGAGGTCAACCATCCCGGGATTACTTCCTCCCGAGCACGCTTAACTGCAGAGTTTTCTGCCAAATCTGAAGCCAATTGTGTTGAAAAGAGATCGGTATAATGTATACTTTCCTTGCCTCTTGTGAGACCAGTATCTTCGATAATATCCCAACATACTCTTCCACTCGAGCACAAATGATCCGTCCCTAGTTGTATCCCAACCTACGCCGATATTGTTCCCACAACTCAGTAAAGTGTACTCATTAGGCCTCGGTATTAGGAAAGGAAAACCCATTACTTATAATGCTTCGGCGAGCCCTACCTTCCGAGAGTATTACAATATCACAACCTTAAATTTGAGCCATCCTCCGAGGTTAAAAAGATGATAGGTAGTTTCATCAATTCCTCAATTGGGGGTTCTCTAGCCATGCTGAAAACTTCATCACCTTTGAAGTTTCGTTTGTGAATATGTCCTGTAATACTTCCTTCAGGTGTGGGGGTTACGATTGCTGAGTGCGATATCGTATTTCACCCTAGATATTGTGCCTCACGAGGGATTTCCACCCGATGTACGGGTGCCCCTGTGGCAGGTGGGATCGTTGGTTGCACGATGTATTCTTGAAGTAGCCTTCGTCGATCATATCTTGCACCATCTTCTTCAAGTCCCTACACGAATCTGTCGTGTGGATATGGAATTGGTGGAACTCGCAGAAGTCGGTTTTATTTTTCGCCCGCTCTGGTTGCTGACCTTTGTTCCATGGGTAAGTGATTTTGTGTTTTCCGTCGATCTATTTGAGGATCTCGGATAGGGGAGTGTTTAGTTTCATGTAGACTGGGTCTACAAACTTCCCCTTATTTTGCTAGGCCTGGTCTCGCCCTTTCCATCCCCAGTCCGATGTTTATCAAACTGAGTTGATCCGTTGTTGGATCGCCCTGCTCCTTGGGCCGGCGCCTGAGGGTTCTGTGGTTCTACCACATTTGCTCCTCTACTGGTTCCTTTTACCATCTTGTCATAAGTACCATCTTGGAGTTCTTCCATGGCCACATAATCCTCTTGGATTTCTCTTAACTTCCCCAAATTCTTTGGCATGGTTTCGTACATGCGTACGAATATTGGGTCTGTCTTTCTGAGACTATTTTGGAAGCCTAAGATCGCGTAAGCTTCAGGGACTTTTCTGATATCGAAACACAGTTTTCTCCATTGTGTTACCAGGGAGCGGAGTGACTCGTTTGTCCCTTGCGATATTTGTAACAGCGCGTCAACTTCGGGTCGGACCCTGCTGTTATGAATGTATGTTTCTAGAAACAACTCAGATAGGTGAGCAAATGACTTAATTGAGCCTTTCGGCAAGTTGTTGAACCACAGCAAGGCTTAATCCCTTAGGTTGGCCGGAAAAAACTTACACAATACTACATCGTAATGGTCCCATTGGGTTAGTGTCATGCGGTAGGTCCTTAGATGCTCGATCGCGTCTCCGGTTCCGGTGAATGGAGTTGTGAACGTCGGTAAAGAGCATTTCCTTGGAAATGGAAATTTTATTATCCAGTAGTGTGGGGTTTTCAACGGGCATCTCTGCGGTAACCCAGCAACAACTTCCCAGGAGGTCACATATCCCTGGATTACTCGCGCCTAAACACGCTTAACTGCAGAATTTTTTGCCAATTCTGAGAAGGCCTCGGTGTTAGAAAATGACAAATCATTACTTATATTTCATTCGGCAGACCACTGCCGAAATTAAGGTATTACAACATTACTTTCGTGCCGGGAAATCTAAGCCAAACAATAGAAAACTTAATTTGGACAGATCCAATGTATTTAAAACTTTGCAGTTTGTAAGCATCACTGGTCACGTCAATTCGATGCATAGTAGTTATATGGTTCTGCATCATAGTAATCCTAGCTCTGTAGTTTCAAAATTTTTTATTGAGTAACCATGTCGACAACTATCTCTGTTTCGTATAAAAAAAATAACAGAAAAAACTATATATGGCCAAGGGCCATAATGATTGGATTTTCTCCATGGCTAGATGGTAAGAAAATGGGCAATTTTATTAGAACCCTATTATTGGGGCTTTAGGAGAGATTGGTTTTTCGGGGCTTAGTGGGTCATGAAATTGTGGTTTTGATAACCACTTATCCTCCATTTTAGACAATACCCAATATACCCTCGATTTGATTAGTGATAACTATGGTGATT
Source organism: Papaver armeniacum (assembly GCA_023531295.1). NCBI lineage: Eukaryota > Viridiplantae > Streptophyta > Magnoliopsida > Ranunculales > Papaveraceae > Papaver > Papaver armeniacum. The sequence goes on from JAJJWW010013960.1 coordinate 854,626, forward strand.
AAGTAAACTAATCACGATTAGCAAATGAATTATATTAATTTGGTGATTAATTTCCTGAGAATCAAAACCTTTTTTTTAATTTTTTTAGAAGAAGAAGGATGATTTTGATGAACTTTTTTGAAAACTTTGAAGAAAAACTGATGAAACCTATCATGAAACTAGTCTAGAAAACCTTGTAATCAACCCCCATTAGAAATTTTAATTGATTCAAATCCGTTAGGAACTGGAAAAAATCTGAGTTTTTTATGAATTACGGCTGGGAAAATGTTGTCGTCCCAGCCGTTATAAAGCTTTATGGTTCGTAATTTTAGGACTCCGGGCCGTAATAGACATTCACGGCTGGGTTAGTAAGAACTGATGGTCGTAATTCAAATTTACGACTGGGTTAGTATGAACTCCTGGTCGTATACTCATCCAAACACACATGTGTCTCAATCACGAATGCAAACCCAACCGTAAATGGTATTCACGAGAAAGAGTGGTAGAGGGCTCACCGCCAATATGAGGCAGTTCATGGGAAAGAGTTTCAACAAAATGATAGCTATCGCATCTTAGAAAATACTACCTATGATTTTGACCGATACGAATAAGAGTTTATTTTAATTGTTATGATCTATCTTATCAATGTAATGACCGGTCGTCAGCCGACACAAATATAATTACACTTTCTTACTACTCAAAATATAAATATAGCAAGGGCAAGAAAGGATCGATCCCACAGAGAGGTCTAGGTTGTCAAATTGTTTCGGTTCCCTATAAATAACACCGGTAGTTTTGTGATTTTATGAAATAAAATAAATAAAAGCAAATAAAGAAATAAGCAAACAAATCAAATCAAGGATAAGAAATATTGGTTAAGGATTTCGTTTTCATTCACTAACATGCTTTTCACAATAATTAGAATTGATATTTAATCTCAACTTTTATCAAAGACCCTAGAATACCTTGATCGCAAGAATATCCCGCAAATCTCCTCTTGTCATCAACAAACACATTAAAAGATGCGAATATGAATTCTACCTAAAGGAACAACCTAACGTGTAAAAGCACTAATCAAGTTTAATTCCCTAGATGCATTAAGTTCTATGAAATCAGGCCAATCAAAGCAATTGAACGTGGAAAGCGCACTAATTCAATTTAACAAAGGTTACGATTCACATATGATCATAAGAATATATCACTACAAACTATAATCATATTATGCTACTTGTATCCAAGGAATATCACTTTTGCGTATAATAAACCCTAAACTAGCAATAGATGTGATTAGAAGTTCTACCAATTTGCAACTTGACAAAACAATCAATCAATCATAAAACAATATTTTCAGAGAATTGCAAACGATAAATATGAGACAAAACTAATATATTGAATCAAAGAATCATATCATGTGAAATCCAACTATTCCATAACCAATAATAAACTTAGGTACTCATATTTATGGAGTTCATAACAAGAAGAAAGAGAAAAGACTTCATGGTTGTAAACCCTAGAAAACAAAGTAGAAGAGATAATAAAACGTGGTCCCAAAAATTGTAGAAGTCTTCCCTTTTGTAGTCTTTTTCTCCTTCCAAAACTAGGTTTTGTCTTCAAAGTCCATTAGTTAGAAATTCACCCGGCCCACGAGAGAGAGAAACCCATGTAGAAATTTTGTCCCAAAAACGCTCGCCGGAAAACTGGGATTGCGTCTGGAATCCCGCCGGAATAGTCGCCGGAAAGTGTCTCAGGTGACCGGCAAAGTCAAACCGGTCACTGGTCAACGGGTCGGATCGGTCAACTAGACAGCTCGGTGGGTTAACTCGGTCAAGCACCGAGTTAGGGAGAGTCAGGATGAGTCAGCTGTGTCAGGTGTAGACAGGTCTTCTGGCTCAGTTAAGTGGTTAGTTGCCAGACCACTGCACATGTCAGGGTTGTGCTGCACTCTTTGGCCAGCCATCTTGGCTATGCTGTGAATTATAATTCCCCAACTGCAGCTTCATCATTTCTTCACAGTTACCATTTCAAAATTCAACCTCAATTTAAACCTCCAGCTCAAACCAATCCATTGTTGTAGCTTCTGCAACACACAGCCAGTTCCAACACCTTCACCTCTCCTTGGTAATCTCCCACAACCATCACTAGGTCCATCCCAGCCTGCAATCTCCTCAATCACCAGCAAAATTGCAGCTGCTACATCCCTTCACTGTCAAAACACCATTCCATCCACAACTGATGCCAGCAACTCCAGCCTCAGTCCCTGAGTTCATCCACCAGCTGCTACAATGGCTCTTCTAAGCCTCAAATGCCACCAGACCCTCATACTCCATTTCATTCGTACCAGAACTCATGAATTCTTTGCTCATCCCAGCTTCATCTCAGCTCAGACCTCCCTTTCATTACCAGGCCATATTAGCTCATACAAGCCTGCACCTTCTGTCATAGCATCAGCTGCAGCTCCCTGTTGCTTCAATTCAATACCCATGACAACCATTCAGCTGAACTACACACTCTCTACAAACACAAACCCATCTCCATGCCTGCATCTTCTAGCCATTCTTCGCAGCAGCACTTTCTTCTTTGTTATGTAGCTCTGGTTCATATCATAACCTGTAAAACCTAGGCATACATCTAACAAATCCAAGTTACCAGCCCCAGCAACAAATCCTGCAATCTTCCATCATTCAGACAACATCACTACCATCTTCTCTTGAGCTCAATCCAAAATATGCTGGTTAATTTCATCAAGACCACCACCAATTCCACAGACTCCATGAGCATCTCAATTCATTCATCTCCATTACCTGCAATTCCCTGCAATTTTAATCCACCAATGCCACAGTTCATCAAAACCCATCTGCTAGACAGCAAACCCACATCATCTACAAATTTCAACAACATAAACCCCTCTTCATTCCATTCTCAGCTTCGAATTCCCTGTATTTAATCTCCATTCCTTCAGCAGCAGTAACATCAATTTCTGAGAATAACGCCCTCAAGCACCACCTTCTTTCCCTGTTATAACCAACTCCTCCTCAACCTGTTACTGCAAGACCACCTCAACATCATTTGAATCTTCAAACTCCTTCAACAGAAATCACCAGAACCCTAATCGATTCAAATCCATGAGATTCAAATCCATCTCAATTCAAATCAGTACAATCTTCAATTTCTCAATCTTCTCTGTCATCCCCATTGATTCTTTTCCTTCAATCCGAAACAACATCACACACCCCTTTCTGTTCTTCAAATCTCCTTCTGAATCTCAACATCCTCGGCAACAGCTTTCTCTCTTGAATTTCCTCCAGTTTCCTACGGCTGCCGTGTTTCATTCATTTCAGGTGGAGAAGCAGTGATTGAGAAAAATACTTCTCTCGATTTTCAGGTTAGCAGCTTTTCCTTCTTCCTCTTAATTTCTCTCGATATCAGGTCGAAAATGATAATGATGAGAAATTTATTTCTCACGGAAACTTTGGTTTTGTTGTAAGAAGTGATGGTGGATATAGCCACCCAGGACTGGCAGATAAGGGGTACCCAGCTGGTAGCCCCTTAACATTTGCTGGCTGTCATTTAACACCTCTCCAAAGAAAGTTGTCCCTTAACCTTGGGTCAGCTCCATATATCACTTGCCTGTGATGCGACAATTTCGCCCTTTTTCTCAAATTGGGTAATTTCTCCTTCTTTTCCTCCGTGCGACTCCAGAGTACCTAACAACTCAAAAACACACGTAAGATACATAATTTACATGAAAACTCGCAAAGAAAGCGTAACTACTAGATAGTAAATTAGGTGTTTTAGACACCTATCATGTAATAAAATATGTATGCTTTTCCGATTCAATGAATGAAACCATTTTGGTCTATTTTGTTTTATGCTTTTTCCATTCCTCAAAAGAAAAAACGAATAGTTTCATATTTTTTCAAGTATTTTCGGTCAGTTTTAATGTAAAACGACCTATTTGACCATAAAAACTGAAAATTCAAATTTACGGTTTGAATAACGGACCACTACCAAACCGTAAACGCTATATCGTCTGGGTTCCTAAAGTTTCCCAACTGTAATATAGATATCGGTTTGGAAGTTGGTGTTTCGATTGGGATTTAACAGGTTACAGCAGGATATTCTGGCCGTTATGTACGATTCCCATAATTACGAATACTTACGGCTGGTAAACCCAGTCGTTACTATGGTTGGTTTTGTAAATTTTGTTGTTGTATTCGATCAAATTTTTCACTTTCCATTCATCAATTCATAATGTTACCATTACATAATTTTGCTAGGCCATGTTACATTCAATAGTTATATCCAAATGCAAAAAATAAAACATGGTGTAATACACTTAAATAGTCAAGGTTGGTTGTAAATCTCAATAAACTCTCTCGTGATCCAATAGCATTTCTCATGCTCAAATTCTTTGCGACGAATTGCTTGGTAACGGGCAAGAGCCCAGGCGACCTAAAAACAAATTAAAGTAAAGTTAGTATTTTATTCAAAACTTACTTGATTAGAAAATATTTGCACATACTCAATCTATTGAAAAAGGACATTTCGGGATTCATCGCCTTCATCCGTGCCAATCGCACCCTAAAAACTTTCATTCCTAGTGTAGTTGCAGGAAATCCTACACTACACCCCTCACAATAATCCACACAACTAAGACATTTGAAGATGAATAACAATGATTTTATTGATTAATTCCTTGAATGTTTACAAGATAAGATAGAAAAGAGCTGAAGAAATTATAATCAACACGCACTTTCTCTCTCCTAATGACTTGTCTAACACTCCGAAAAAGATCTCCCTCTCAACAGGCTTATTCAACTCTTTATATAGGGTAGTACACAAGGGATGACAGCTAAGCTGTCCTTTATTTTCGGGAATGACTTGCGAAATATCGCAAGTGTACAAGTATTCATTATCGCAACTCTCCTAAATTTCGCTAGATCTTCACACCTTTCTCGTGTTTTGGCTGTCGTCATTCATTGCGTCATTTATATTACTCTTCTGCGGCGCCTTCGCGATGCTGTCGTTTACTAATCTCGCGAAATACTGATGTTGCGATATTCAGATCCTACATCTTTCCTCTTCTCATGTCTTCTCTACGAAGAAGAGAATGTCATGAGAACTAGTATTTTGAAATGCCAAGAATCGCTCATCTTTATCTGTTACAATCCCGTACTTTTACACGGAATTTATTACACATGTTTCTTCTTCCACTCTTTTCTTGACACGTCTCTTTCAACCGTTTTTTCTTGACCATTCATGTCCCCTCTCGCATTAAATGCATTTGTCTTCTCGAGAATTCTTCTCTCTATATATAGTTTTCTCACCCTCCTCTTCTTCTTTTTTACTTTCTCTCTTCAACTTTCTTCTTCCGCAATTTGCGCTTCTGCTACTGTAAATCTTCCTTTTCTTCTTTCTCTTGATCTTCGATTCTCTAATCATTCCCATACTCTAAAAATGGCTCCACCTGGTCGTAAATATGAAACCCTTTTAGATGAAACTCAAAAGAAACTACAAGAGAAGGGTTTCACTTTGTCTACTATTCCCAATCAAGAATCTTCATCTATTCTTTCTGCAAAGTTGTTTACTGATCATCAGTGTGATGATCAGAAAATCATAATCTCGCTAGGTCAAATCCTCGCAGGTCTTCCCATTCCTCTCTACAATCCCGAACTGCCCTTATTTTATGAAATTCTTGCTCATGAGAAATTCTCGCGAGCTATTTATCAATTGAGTGGTGATTGCATCCGTCTAATGCTTGAATTCGCCAATCGTGGTGCTGGTAAGGGGTCTCTATATCCTGATAATGTCAGAGATCCTAATTTCGCAAACTTAGAGATAGTCGCTGAAAAGTACACGGTAGAAAACTTTTTTGAAAATTATGAAGTGATAAATATGAAGAATGATAAATCTCGCTGGGGTGCTCGATTGAAAAGAAAAGAGAACATTTCCGATGATAAGATACTCATGTTAGATATTGATTGGCATTCTGGCAAGAACAATGTTCCTCGCTACTCTAAAGATGAGAGGTGGTCTGTCTTTCCACTATTTTTGAACGGACCTTACATTTCAGGTTCCCATGTACTCCCTGCGAATCTCGCAAATTATTATCCTTGGGTATTTAATTGGCCCGAGAAAGCAAAAGAGGTACATTTTCTAATTTAGTTCGCTTCGCAATGTTTCCTTCTTTTTACATCTACTGAGTTTGCGAAATTTTCAGATCATTAAATTGAGAAAGAGTTATGAAAGAAATCCAAAGCCAAGTACTTTGGCGATACTTCGCTCAATCACGGATGAAGTAAGAAATACTTTCTCTTTTTATTCACAATATTGTTGCCTCTGTTTCTTATCTTCATTCGTGTATGTAGGTTGGTGTTGAAGTTGTCGGCGAGGATGAAACCTCAAAAGCTGCGAGAAATAAAAGAAAGGGTAAAGGCCCTCTTTACAAGAAAAAATCTGCTGCTCCGCCTTCTAAAAAGCAAAAGACCCATCCTTCTTCTCATTCAAATCCTCAATCTAGTGAAAGTTCTGATGAAGAAGACGATGATGCAAATACTTCTACCACGAAGGAGGATCACCCAACTGAATCTCCTATGACGTTATTGTCTAATATCTTTTCAGACTCCATGCAAGGACTTGGAGATGATCACCTTTCTGGTATATGCGAAGCTCTCACAAGTTTATGTGATGCTTATTTACTGGAGGGTAATGAGTCTCTTCAAGGGATCTCCAGATCATTGACTCCCAATTTCTTGAATGCACTCAGTGCCTTGGTATGTCTATGTTTCTCTATTCCTTATAATTTTTAATTTTAGACCATATTTTAATAGCTTTTTCATCTTTCTTTATAGTCTGGAAGAGCTTCCTTTGTTGTTGCCTCAGATCTTGAGAAGAGGCGCAACAACCTTGAAAAGAAAAACCTTCAGCTTAAGGAGAAGAATAAAGAACTAGAAGTTGAATCTCGCAAGAAGAATGAAAATGAGATTGTTGCTCTTCGCGGAAAAATTCAGCAATTGGAATCTGAATCTTCTACTCAAAAGAATAAAATTTCTACCCTTCAAAGTGCTAATCAAAAACTTTATGGTACAAAACTCTTCTTTTTTCCTCATTTTTATTTTGTCATTTATTTTTCTTTGCCTGACTTATCATTTTCGCAGACATTAATAATCTTTCTGAAGAGGCCATCCTTCTCCATTCATTTCCTGAGCCTATGGATAATGATGCTCTTCTTGCTCATCTCAACGAATCTTTAAGTAGTTCGTCGGACAAAATTAACTCTCTTTCAATAAATGAACTCCGAACCAAATTCCATCTTTTAGAAATTGAGCATAGATCTAGTTTAGGTTTAGCCAACCGATTTAAACGTTTATATCTGATGAGTGCCAAATAGTGCATATTTATACACCTTTTTATTGGCATTTTACTCATCTTTTGCGCTTAGAAATCAGATATTATCCCAGATTCTGTGTTTTCTTTGTTTTCAAGAATAAATATTTGTATTAATTAATTTTGTGTTTTTAGGTACTAAATAAAGCTCTGAGAAACCGAGGAGCCCAAATAGCGAAGAATTGGAGTCGAGCATCTATGGAGCAGATAGCCAAAGTCCGCACAAGCGCTGCTTGGTTGCAACCCAACAAGTAGCAACTCATCTACAAGACATGGGCTTGAGCTAGACCCGACCCGGATCCGAGTCCGTACATTCCAAGCCGTTGAGATTTCTATCTCCCTCATCCATCTGGCCGCCGCCTCCACGCGCATCGAGATTCGCTGCTCCTGCAACACCAGATCACTCCAAATCTCTCTCAGTCGTTCGGATCTCCTCGGCTCGATCCGACGCTCGCTCCATCGAGCCTCATCAAAGCTCGATGCATCCGCTCCACAACAAAAACCCCCATACCCCTACACCAGTCGAGCAAACCCTATTCTCTATTCCATCTTCTCTTTCTTCTCCATACCTCTCTGCACTACACCATTTTTAGGAATTAGCAACGGACCCTGGACGTTGCTGACTGGGGTCGCAACGGCAGGTTGACGTTTCAAAACACGGTGTTGCAGTTTTTCGCAACGGCATAAGCTCCGTTGCGATTCTTGGTCAGCAACGGAGATTCGCAACGTACTGTGCCGTTGCGACGTAGTTTATTCGCAACCAAGGTCTGTCGTTGCTAAGCTGTTTCTAATTACAGGAATACCCCTACCCAGGAACTATGGTTCTGGTTCTAATTTATTGGTTCTGGTTCTAATTTAGCAACAGAACATCGACGTTGCTAAGCTTTTGCAACAGAAAAAAAAAAGGTCAGGTCTTCATTGACCTGGTCAAAATCCATTCCCCCACATTTACCCCACTGCAGTTACCCAGTTCCCCATATTCAGCATTCCACAGATATACAAACTTTTACACATTCATTCACTTTCATTTCCACATTTACCATTATGAAAAAAGAATTCTTCAATTGAAGTTAACAACAAGTATGAGTATTTGATACAAACTATGTCATTCATTTAATGGACATACACATAAACATACTTAGTTCCTAAGTTCAGTTTGTATAAAGTTCAGGGGTGTAATATAAACAATACGCATTTATTTAACTTAATTCAGATACATAAGAGCATGGAAATACCAGGATATTAGCTGAGATATTTAGAAAATTGTGAAGAGCTGCTTCTCTTTCACTTTAGCTACGACCACCATGAAGAGAAACAACGTGCAGACCTTGCGCTATCAGGGATTCTGCAACTTCATCACACCTAGTCTGAAACATCAAATTAACATAACTTGTCAACATCTCATTGGCGCTTCAAAAGTTCAAGTCATCAATCATGCAAAAAGGTCACCTTTCAAGAAGATTTTTTCTTAAGCTTGTAAGGGTATTTCTGGTAAATAGAAATGCTTCTATTTACTAGGGAGACTCCAAAAATAAAGACCAGAAAAACTAAGGAAATCCTGGAGCTAATAATTAGTCAATAGTAACACTGACAACCTCCAAATACTGTTGTACATATCAATAATTAATAGGTACCAAAATAAAAAGTAAATTACAAGTCTAACCAAAGAAAGCATATCAATAAACTTTTCATCTATCAGACTTACCATATTTTGCTTTACTGTTTTGCCTTATCTTTTACACGTGCTTCCTTTCTCGCTTTCCATCTTGGGTCTTTTAGTCCCTACCGCTTTCTGATTTTGTTAGATATCAATACTTAGTAGGTACCAAAATGAAAAGAAAATTACAATTAGTCTAACCACACTTCTCATCTATCAGATTTACCTTGCACACCTGCTGCCTCTATCCCCTTCATAGCTTCCTCTTTGCCATCAACACCTGCTGCATCAGTGTTGTTAGTAGAAAATAAAATCCTCATGACTTGATCTAAATCTACTCCAAATCCCCCATGTCGAGGCATGATGCACTTGTATAATAAATCAAAATTAGAATACCGTTTACAAATACAACAAAGAAGCATATACGCAAATAAAAAATCGAATACTATTTCAATTGCTTTATACAAGAACTTCAAGTTACCTCGAAGAAAGACATCAAACGCGTTGCTGTAGAAGACATCAAGAGATTGCTTGGTGTAAAATGTACTACCAGCGAATGGACAATCGTAAAGTATATAGAACTCAGTTCCATGTCTGTCAGATGCAAAATTTCAATTAAAGGCATGAGTACTGAAGTACTTCAAATGAGAGATACAAAACTGAACCTATGAAAATTTAGACCACGAGGCAAAATATTCAATGCAAATACTTACTCTTCAAGTACAAGCTTTCCTTACTTCCTCTCCTCTTATGGGTTTAAGCCACGAAGCGGGTGGTTAACTTTAGTACCAGCATTCTACGCAAAAGACATTAAAGGTCATCAACGAATTTTATGGCAGAACAAGAAAATAGAAAACCAGCATTTCAGGCTGGGTCATGATATTAGTGTCTTCAATGAAACTTATTCTGTGTTAAATGAAGACTTTTTTTTAGTTTAATTATTTGATTCTATAATGTACTTCCCATTAAATCTTATCCATGGAATATACTTCCCAGGGAAGAAACAAAAGTTCTCATGTGGATAGGCGAGCTCTTAAATTTTCTTTCATCTTGTAATTCAACACCCACCCTCAAAAGCCAAAGTTCTACATTATTGTCCTCACAACAGCTTTAATTTTGTGGGAATGAGAACTCGATATAGTAATGTACTGTCTGAGCCTAAAACTTCTTCCAGACTATTGTCTAATGGGCATAACGTTTCTCATCTCTTCATTAGTTTATCACGTCAACAAATACTATTGTCTAATGTACATAAACCTTTCCCATCTATTCATCCCTTCAATAATAATGAGAAAAAGGAAAAACAGCGCAATAATACCTCTAACATTTGAACTCCAACTTCGAAAGAAAGTTTCACATTGAGCTGGAAGTACTGCCATGACACAAACACATGCATGTACTCAAAATTACTATATATGGGGTCAAGAAACAAAGGGGAAAAAAGGACATGTGCTGCCTTCTCAGAAAAAATCTTTTACCTTTAACTTTTCAGAGGGATACTGCTTATGAATGGCCGCGATGTCTTCCTTGCATTCCTCGTACAACCTGTCGAACATGGTAAAACACAGCCGCTCTACGAAGTACATTACCTTCATAAGAAAGAGTAAATTCCAACAAATCTTTCAGAAGACAAATCTTTCAAGAGTACGCATTCTGACAATTGTGGATTCTCAAAAGAGGTGCTCATACCTCATCATAGTGTTCACGAATTCTCATCTCCACATCAAGACCAGTATATTCATACAACTGGTTGCTTATCGAGTCCTCCTTGAAAACAGGTCCAATCTCAAACACACACTGAGAACCACCACGAATTGCCATATGCCTTGTAAATTAAGAAGAGATAGGCAAGTTGGGTAGCCTTCACAGTTAAGTTTGCAAACAGATGTACCACCGCTCGAGTCTGCAATCAATTTTTGAGTGCGCATGCCAACAAATTTCGCAGATGATAAAAAGTCCCTTAATATCTGCAGATATATGAATTTGGGCACAAACAATTAGACTTGGGTAACGATAAATGGAACACAGCACACAACAGAACCTAATTATACCACCAGGCAGCAAATTAATAACCACTAGGCAAGCATAGTGGCAATGCCAAAAGACAGTATATAGATGGTGGTTTTCCATCAAAAATAAATTAAAAGAAAGCGGTTACAGCAGCCGCTGAAACAATGACAAATACGTGCATAGATACATGAAAAGATGAGAAAAGATGAACAAAATGCATCAAATTATCTCCCATTATGAGAGGCTAATATGTGAGGGAAGGAAGGATAACACCTCTCCTTACTGTAGTAACACACCCAATCATCATAATCTTTTAAGAAACCTTAAAAGCACGACCACACTTTTGTTGACTTCTCATTTGAATTTACGACAGAAGCTCTAACAAGTGCCTCGACAGATGTCTCTATCGGAGTCTCTTGGACACTTTAGAACTTAGTAATAAATTAAAGAAGTCTTCTAGGATTGTAAGGAAGAGTGTCCAGACAGATTGGGTAAAGCAAAGGGAATGCAAGAATATTTTCCATACTACAACCTGAAGACTACATATTTATAAATTTTCTGAGTATTCTACTTTCCTTGCGGACGCCAGCGGCATGAGCAGTAACAAGTCCAACAAGGATCCCACCAACAGCATTGGTTAGGACTGGTATCTGAGCCAATTAAAACAACATACACAAGGGTTATTACCATTTTAACAGTATATGGGCAACAAAAAGAGGCATGACCAAGCACTAATAATTTAAAATAATAGAGCAATAAGATTGATTTCTAGCAAAGAAATGTAATTATAAGAGCTGAAAGCCGTCCCCATTAGCATAGCCATTTGAGCAACTGATTTTTAAAGTACACATTATAAAGTGCAGATGATGAAGTATGTTATAGCTTGAGATGCAGGTGGTAATGGATTGCTATAGCTGTATGCAGGTGAGATGAATGCAAACTGGTGGAGATGCAAAAGATGGATAGGGAATGGTGGTGACCATATGCAGTAAGCCATAACCCACCTTTTCTCTTCCTGAAATTGTCTTCAATCGTCTCCATTAATCCTTGAAACCATTGGCAGTAAGCCAGTACCAAGTCATGTGAACCTTTTTCTCGGTAGTAGCTTGAATTTGAGACAACCCATGTTCTTTCTTTGTCTCAACTTGAATCCCCGTCCAAAAACAAGAACATGATCAAACACACATAAACTAATGGAACAAAAAACACATAGTAAATACCATGTCAAGCATTGCAATACGAAATTGATAAAACATGTATTCCCAAGATTCTCTTGTGTCAAGTCTTGCACTGAGGACAAGAGTTATTCCCCTATCTTCTCTCATACTCAAAACAAGGCCAGTTCTTCTTCAAACTCTGATGAACTGAAATGACATTACAAAAACAAACCATAAAATCAGTTTATAATTTACAACCCAAAAATACAAATTAAACCCTAAACCGAAAATACATCAAAATCCCTAAAAACTTAACATAGAACAATATATCAAACTTATACCTTCAATGTTCTTCAGATCTCCAAAGTACTTCAGTTCTTCAATCTTGACAAACCCTAAAATAGAAAAAAAATCAAATCGTATTAGATTCACATATGAAACCCTAAAACCGAAAGAAATAGAAGAAATCGAAAACACTGAAATCGAAATTTTCAGATTCACAAATGAAATCGAAAAACTGAATCAAAGATTAAAACCTAAAATCGATAAACTTAAATGGAACCCTAGCATTCTATAAACTTAAATCAAAATATCTCAATCCTAGAATCAAAGTATCTCGAACCCCAAAAATCGAACTCAAACCCTAGATAAATAAATTTTTAAACCCTAAAAAATATGTCAAAGATTATACCGATGATAGAGTTTTACACGATGATAGAGTAGGGTTTAATCTTTCCGAGAGTAGGGTTTAATCTTTCTCGAATAAAGAGCTCACTGAGCAGGTGGAGATGGAGATGGAGAAGGAGAGGAGAGAAGAGAGTGAGTCGAGAGAGTAGTAGCTTCCGGTGGAGAAAAAATGAAGAAGGAAATGGATTAAGGGAGGATAAGGCTAGATTGGGATTAAGGGTGGAAACAAAAAGAAGAAGTATTGACCAAAGTTTGACTGGGGTGTGTTTATCATCTCTAGTGTTCCGACCGCACACGCGCTTCACACGCTTGAGCAAATCCCGGTTGAAATTCGCAACCTACTCAGCGAGGTTGCAAAATTCGCAACGTATTCTTGCCGTTGCTAAATTTTAGCAACGGGGATTAGCAACAGCCATATCGCAACGGATCTAGTGCCGTTGCAAATCTGGGTTGCAAATCCCTTAAAATGGTGTAGTGTCTGCAAAACCCATTCCGCCACTCTCCTCCCATACCGACTGCAGAGCTTCGTCATCACCGCCATCTCCTTCTCCTGCCACCACCACCACTCTACCTCCTATCTTCAGTAGCCACTTATTCTTCCTCTCTATCTCGAATCATCTCTCTCATAGCTTCTTTAACCTAGAAGCTAGGTCGAGATAATTAGGGTTAGGGTTTGTACAATGACCACGCATGGAGTTGCTCTGAGGCGATTGACAGAAGGGAGAGCAGATTGAGCGACGTGGGTGAGAGATTATCTTCTTATTTTTCTATGTTTGTAGTTTTGGGTAATTTCTGGCATGTATAAATAGAGTTAAAAGGTTGTGTAGAAACGCATGCCTGGGCTAGCCAGAGCGTCGTTTAGAGTTAATTTGTGTTTTATTATCTTTGTAATGCTTTAATTTAATTCACAGGGGTGTTTGATGAAACCCCTGATTCTTATGTGAAGCATGTCTGTTTGATATGGTTTTGTTGTGTTCTACATGATTAAGATTAGTAGTTAGCCATTGAGTTTACAAACCTGTGATGAGTGGTACTGTAAGAAGACCACTCATACTAGGGGGAGTTAACAAATTTAGTTAATGAATATCTAGCTAAGACCTTCAAAGGAAGGCACATGATCATAATTTAGCTTGCATAGCCTTAGCATAAGAACAGGTGGTGGAAATAATCACCCTGGTCACTTTCCAATTTGTCATAACTGCTTTGCTCTTTAGTTTAGAGTCACAGCTAAATCTCAGTCGCATCGACACTCAAACTTTTATGTTACATACTCACTTGAATTCAGTTAGCAAGCCTTGATCAACATAAGCACCACAAGTCCTTGTGGGATCGACCCGTACTTGCCGCGTCTCCGATAGACGCCGTGCACTTGCGGTATTACAAGTAGGTCATAAAAATATACACATTCCGAGGCCTACCAAGTTTTTGGCGCCGCTGCCGGGGACTTGGCGCGTGCCCTGTGATTTTTGGCTTGACTTCACTATTTTTCAATCATCTCTGTATATATTCACTTTACAATTTTTGCTTTTAAGTCCTGTTTTTAGTATAACTTAGCCTGCATTAGTGTAACTTAGTTTTATCTGCATTGTAGTTTCATTACCCCTCTGCTAGTATAACTTAGCTGCTCTCTTTTGTTGCATCTTCATTGTTTTGCATTTTCAGCTGTTAGTCAGCTCGCTTCAGATGTTAGTATAACTTTTATCATCTGCATTTTTATCTATAGCTGTAACTTAGTGTGTATCTTAGCCCCGTCTTCATTGTTTATTTGGGAATTGCATCCCTCTGAGTACTGACCAGCTCAGTTGAGCCAGCAGGTGCATGCTACACTGTTACTCAAGCAAGGAAAGCAATAAGGAGCAGACCACAGTGCTGCAGCTTTGAGAAGCTGAGCAGAGCCCAAAGAAAAGGAAGGAAGGAGCAAACACAGTTGCTATTTGGGCTAAACCAGGTTGGTATTTGAACTGCTGGTATTTGAATTGGACACAGGTTAGCTGAGTGCTGAGTTGTATGAGCATCTATATTTGTAAACCATCTGTGCATTATGAGCATATCCTGTGAAACAACTCTACTATCTGTGACACTTGAGCAAGTTTGAAACCTGAAATATATGCTTGTATGATTCTGTGACCATAGTGACATCAACTGAGTAGGCTGCCCTGTAATTTTGCTTCTCTTGATCTGTTGAGTCTTCAGACTCTGTTGACTGTGTCACCACTTGCATCTGAGTAGTTGCTCATTCCCCTGTGACCTTAACTTTCATGTGCCTTGAGCCAAGCTCCAGCCCCTGAAGCTGTTGAGCTTGTGTTGCGTCAACTTTGAGCATAAACTTGAGCATACCCTGCGCACACCCTGAGCATGAGCCATTAGAGCTGCAACCCTGAGCTTACCGCAGACCCTGTTGAAACTCTTCAACCAGCCCTGTGCTTTGTGTGAAACCTAGCTATAAACTGCTATAAATTGCTATGATTGTGTTGACCCTCTGTAGCATGTTTTAAAAGCTTAACCAGCTCATCTGTGCATTGCCAGTGCTGGGTATAACCTTGCCTGAGCTACAACTTGGTTAACCAAATTGGCTGCAAACCCCATTGCCTGATTGACCCTGCTATTCTGTGCTGTGTCATTTGCCAAGCTGTGCTGTCTTGTATTGCTCTGTGCTGTCTCGTATTGCTCTGTGTTGTCTGAGCACATAAGTCAACCATTTTGCTATGCAAAATTTTTGAGAACCTGGGCTTCAAATAGCTGTGTCAATTTGTGCTAGTCTGTGTTACCCTGTGTGTGCATTTGCCATCCTGTGGAGAGCTTGAGCTGCTCTCAGACTTGAGTTGTGAGAGACTTGCCAATCTCTGCCAGTCCCTGCACCTACACATAACTCACCAGGCTGTGCACATAGCTAGTGCATGAGCTTGCCAAGCTCTGCACAACTGAACCCAGCACCACATAACCAGGACTGAACACAAACCTTCTGCCAACCTGAGTTGCCAGCTGCTGGCCAAACTGTACCCTGCACAAGTTGCACTTGGCTGTGCAATAGACCAAAGTTCTCACACACTAGGTTTCCTTTGGGCTGTGCAACCAAACAATTCCAGCCCACACAAAACTCAGCCCACATACCGGGCCATTCAACTGGCCGCACTTGTTCCCATAACCTGGCTGAACATAGTCAAGCCCACCTAAGCCGCAAACAACCTGGCCGTGCAATAGACTAAGCCCGCATCATCCGAGCGGCCGGGGCTCTGACTTAATCAAGCCCAACTGGGCTCAACCTAATCTGGGCTATGCATTTTTCAACCTAACTGGTCTGTGCAACCAAACTGGGCCAGATCATCTAAACTAAGCCCACATCATTGGCTGTGCACACAATCGGGAATTTGTGCGTTTCACAAATCCTGGGCTTCAAACAACAAACCAAAACTCACTAAAACCAAATTGAGCCCACAGCAACCTGGGCTTCCCACATAAACCAAAGCTCCCAACAAAACCAAAAATGAGCCCATTTAAACCAAACAAAACCCACATAAACCAAACTAGACTTTGAGTTCAATTTGAGTCAATAAATCATGTCAGGATTTTGGTCTGCATCTGGGGATGGAACCAAATCCATTAGAGAGCTTGCTTACGGGCACGCTTCACCATATGAAACCCCCATAGACCATAATGATTTTAGGGCATATTATGAGCCTTCTCGTGGCCCCGACCTTGAGTACTCATACCCTAACCATCATGAGCACATGTATCGATCACCACAGTGGGGAGTTGAACAATTTTATACTCCCGACTCCTTGTTTACAATCACTAATGGAAACGCTCATGGAACAAAATGCTAGGCTTGAACTCGAATGCAATACATGACCATCCATATAGCAACATGCATGATCATCCCTTCTCTAGTGAACAATGTGCACAACCATTTAATGATTATTCATATGAAACATGCATACCCACTATTGAAGACTCTCCCTCCATTGAACAATGTCACATGTTCTTAAAGATGAACCTTATTCATTTAGAAAAGGAAGAATGGAAGGCAGTTCATGATAGGATGATTATTGTCCCTAATAAAGTAAATCTTGAAAATAGTGTTTCTATTCCTACTCATGCAACTAACATTGAATATGAACCTAATCTAGAGGTAAATGAGTATACTAGAAATGCTAATAGGGAAATGCATTTTTGTTATGATGATGATGATGATGGTTATGATATGTTAGAAGAGCATATGCATGCGTAAAATATGATGGAATCTTTTGGTTCGCAGACGTTAGGCGTCTCTTCCGTGAACCCTATGAAGGATACTCTTCTAACATTTATATATGTGATATGGATTCCGAGCTTGGCTTTGTGAAATTCTTCGGTGAATGTGAGCATGCTTCACAACTTGTTTGTGACTTAGGACAGATGAATCTTCTCGTTGACACTAATGTTCTTTTGGATCATGATATTATTGTTGTGTCGATTCCCGCCCATATCACAATATGTTGCCCGCTCCGATGATTATGACATGGTGATTGATGAATTGTTCTATCTTTGGTGAACATGATTTACCCTCTTCCGACTTTAGGAAAGTGTGTGATGGTACAAATGATCCGATACATGAAAACAACTTAGATGTACCTAACCTCTCTCCCGAGTCACAAATTGAAACTCCTCCACCAAACCTAGGTGTAGTTTGTCACAAAATTGCAAAACCAACTTTTTCAAAATGCCTAACTTAGGCCTAGAACTTTGTGCTTCCCAAGTCCTCTTGGACTATTTTGCATCAAAGTATAACACTCTTAAGGAGCCACAGTTGGAATATGTATGTCTGCCTGTTCTTAGCAAAACTCATTTTGAGTTAGACCTTTTGCATGATGTACCGTTAAAATTGCAAGATTTTGTGCTCCCAAACACACCCGTTCACAAGTTTAGGTTTGGGGGAAACTCTTTCACATTTGCGATCTTACTTGCACTCTCATGTTATATCCGTAAGGCTGTTGATGTTTGTATATATTTTCTATTGGGTTGATCCTCAACTCTTTATATTGTTAGTTTATGGTGAATTTTCATTGTATATATCCAGTAGGACTTGTTAAAATTTTCTTTTCTTGAAACGGTTGAGTCTTCATGCGCATATATTATGCTAATCCGATATGATCTCCGTTGAGAATGTTGGATTCTAGCCTTGACTAAAGAAGCTTAACCGTGCTCCGCCGACATCAGGTAATCTCTTCCCTTTTCTCTTATCAAAGCATAGTTCTCATGGTATGTAATCTGTTTAAAATTTTTCTATCTGTCGACACATTGAGGACAATGTTTGATTTAGGTTTGGGGGTGCATTTGCATTTAGAGTTTTTAGTCTTTTATTTTACCTTTTATTTTCAAAAAAAAAAAAAAAAAAAAAAAAAAATCAAAAAATCAAAAACTCTTTTTGTAAAAACCTCCAACTTTTAGAGATTTTAGAGTCACTAGCATGCTTCTAGCTATGTTTACATAGAGAATCTGACCGAAATAACAGAACTTGGAAGTACCGGAGAACACAATCGGGTTTCTTAGTTGATTAGAGCGTTAAAGTTGGATTTAACCATACCGGAGGGCGAATTAGGTGCTGTTTAGATATTCGGTAGTAGAATTGTGATCACCCATAGTGGAGACTACCCAATTTACATCAAGTGAGGCACCAAACTTCAATTTTTTGCAACTTTCTAGAAAAGCTGTTAGAGTGTGTGTCACCTTACGTAAATTCCGGGTAGGAATGGTGAGCTACCCAACTTCGCACCATTTTCAGCACTACTTTTGATCTCTTGAGTGCTAGTTTTTGTCAATCATGAGGGTGACGTCTAAAGATGAAAACTCCTTCTAAATATCGATTTGCAGTTAGCATCACTCTCTCTCTCAATCAGCAAGACCCATAGAAACATATCATCGTCAGCAAGCGGAGCATCATCAGAATATGGAAAGAAAAAATTGATATAGTCCAAGGTTTACGTGCAACAAAGAAAAGAAAATAGGATGAGAATTAATAAAATTTATAAAATCAAGACAATACAAGTTGTGAAAAAATTGAGTATTAAAGTCCTTTGTCCATGGAGTTAGTTGTTTCATTATTTGTATTTTTATTTTCACTTTTTTTAAAAAAAAAAAAAAAAAAAAAAAAATCAAAAAAAAAAATCAAAAAAATCAAAAAATATTGTAGTTTATTTTTGCTACCACCATGGTAAAGAGAGTTCAAGAAGAAAAATCCAAACAACAAGGAATTTGAGTAGAAAGGTTAAAAATTGTCAAGTTTTGTGAAGTTTAGAAGTTCGTCATCAACATTTGAAGACCGAAGACCGAAGATTGAAGACGTTTCTATGGTTCTTATGAGAGAGTGATATTAATTGCCGATCGGGTGACAAGTGAGTGAGTACTCCCACCCCTTGCTAATGGTTGATTTCCTTTCTTAGAGATCATCGAAAAAAGATTCTTTTTGTCCACACTTCGTGGAGTCTCCGATTTTATTTTCGGAAGGTTATCCTTCTTACCTACAACGTGTGTGGATTTTCTCTTTATTTCCCGCCGCACACATGAGAGACTAAAAACGATCTTTTTGAGTGCAATTATCATAAAACCCTAATGGTGAGGCGAAGTTGAGACTTGTGATCACAATCGAATCCGAATTCTTTCATATGGTATGGTTACTTCTCGCTCAAAGACTTAAGGATGAGAATGCGTTCTTTGGTAGTTCTAACTTCATGTTACTAGCACGCAGAAACTCTATGTCCTCATAGCTTCTTGGATGCTTGAGACTCTTTTACACTCGAAGTTGGAGAAGGTTTTGTGGGTACACCTGGTAAACCCTCACGAGACTACAACTCGTCCACTAGGGACACCTAGGGTTTAAAGGCTTAGTGCATACGCTAAATGCATTCGAGAGACTGCGAGTGGGTATAGTTAGGATTTCTTATTTTCTGTTTCACTTGAGGACAAGTAAAATTCAGGTTTGGGGGGTATTTGATGAGTGCCAAATAGTGCATATTTATACACCTTTTTATTGGCATTTTACTCATCTTTTGCGCTTAGAAATCGAGATATTATCCCGCATTCTCGTGTTTTCTTTGTTTTCAAGAATAAATATTTGTATTAATTAATTTTGTGTTTTTAGGTACTAAATAAAGCTCGGAGAAACCGAGGAGCCCAAATAGCGAAGAATTGAGTCGAGCATCTATGGAGAGAGAGCCAATAAAGTCCACACAAGACAACAGCTTGCAACCCAACAAGTAGCAACTCATCTACAAGACATGGGCTTGAGCTAGACCCGACCCGGATCCGAGTCCGTACATTCCAAGCCGTTGAGATTTCTATCTCCTCATCCATCGGTCGCCGCCTCCACGCGCATCGAGATTCGCCGCGCCGTGCAACACCGAAGATCACTCCAAATCTCTCTCAGCCTGTTCAGATCTCCTCACTCGATCCGACGCCGCTCCATCGGGCCTCATCAAAGCTCGATGCATCCGCTCCACAACAAAAACCCCCATACCCCTACACCCAGTCGAGCAAACCCTATTCTCTATTCCATCTTCTCTTTCTTCTCCATACCTCTCTCGCAAAACCCATTCCGCCACTCTCCTCCCATACCGATTGCAGAGCTTCATCATCACCGCCATCTCCTTCTCCCCGCCACCACCACCACTCTACCTCCTATCTTCAGTAGCCACTTATTCTTCCTCTCTATCTCGAATCATCTCTCTCATAGCTTCTTTAACCTAGAAGCTAGGTCGAGATAATTAGGGTTAGGGTTTGTACAATGACCACGCATGGAGTTGCTCCGAGGCGATTGATGGAGGGAGAGCAGATTGAGCGACGGGTGAGAGATTATCTTCTTATTTTTCTATGTTTGTAGTTTTGGGTAATTTCGGCATGTATAAATAGAGTTAAAGGTTGTGTAGAAACGCATGCCCGGGCTAGCCGTGAGCGTCGTTTAGAGTTAATTTGTGTTTTATTATCTTTGTAATGCTTTAATTTAATTCACGGGGGTGTTTGATGAAACCCCGATTCTTATGTGAAGCATGTCTGTTTGATATGGTTTTGTTGTGTTCTACATGATTAAGATTAGTAGTTAGCCATTGAGTTTACAAACTCCGTGATGAGTGGTACCGTAAGAAGACCACTCATACTATGGGGAGTTAACAAATTTAGTTAATGAATATCTAGCTAAGACCTTCAAAGGAAGGCACATGATCATAATTTAGCTTGCATAGCCTTAGCATAAGAACAGTGGTGGAAATAATCACCCCGGTCACTTTCCAATTTGTCATAATCTGTTTTGCTCTTTTAGTTTAGAGTCACAACTAAATCTCGCCGCATCGACACTCAAACTTTTATGTTACATACTCACTTGAATTCAGCTTAGCAAGCCTTGATCAACATAAGCACCACAAGTCCTTGTGGGATCGACCCCACTTGCCGCGTCTCCGATAGACGCCGTGCACTTGCGGTATTACAAGTAGGTCATAAAAATATACACATTCCGAGGCCTACCAATATCTTAGCTCCCACGAGAATAATAATATTCTAAGGAAGAAAATTAGTAGCCTTATAGATGACAAGGATCGCATTGCTAATCAAGGTGACATGGCTTCATGACAACAAGGTCGTTCCCTCGGCGTGTCACCGGTGCACGAAGACCATGCTAAGCGAGAAAGTCATCCGCATTCCGCATCATTGTCTCGTATGTACCAATATGCGGAGTGGAGATGTTCGAGCCAAGAGTACCACGCGAGGGGGAGGATCGGCCAAAGTGCATGCACCCCACCCCGTGGGCTTGATCAAGAAAGGAGGCAGGCTTACACCTTTGGAGGCCAAACACTCGGCTGGTTGCGCTAGCAGGCGTCCCATCTCTATCCCAGGTGAGACTCCAACTCATGCTCACCAAAGGACGCACTTCGAGGTGAAGCGTGATCGGGAAGGGAGGCAACGACATCTCTGGCGCATGTGTTAGCCAGGAAGTCGGGGAGGCGGAGACCCGGCCTCTCACGCCCAGGTGAATCACTGTATAAGGAGATGATGAAACGCAAGATGAGGTTCCGGGCACTCCCGCGATGCTTAGCTGCAAGATCGGAACCAATTCCACTGGCAGCGTGGCTCGAGGCAGGAGTACCTTAACTTCCAGGGAGGCGGAGAATCCTCCCGGGCTGGTCTCCTCTCAGGTTGACTCTGTCCACAGGTAGCCAGGCTGAGTCTGATGTTCAACCTCCTCGAGGAGTACCGAGGATACTGTGTTGCACGGACATACGAGGAAATGCCGTCTGGATGAAAAATTGAAGTCACCCACATCCTTACATGCTCAATGCTGGATCCAGGCGATCAAGCTGATCTCTAGAGGCAATTCGGACACATGAAGTAGAGATCAAGTAAAACGAAATTCTGGCGCTGTTCTTGGCTTCATCGAGCCTATTCATCATCAACACCCGGTTGCAGCCAATGTGGTCGATAAAGAAGAAAAACGAGACGAATCCCGGTCTTTGTGGGTTGAGACTTGAACAAGTCTTTTGCCCCAAGGGCCCGACTTTCCTCTACCTAACATCGACATGTTAGTGGACGCCACCCGTGGACACGGCATATTCTCCTTCATGGATGGTAATAGCGGATACAATGGATAAGGATGTATGAGAACGATGCGAGTAAGGCAAACTCCAGACCTCTTGGCAATTTTTATTATCTTAGTTATGCCCATTCGGTTTAAAGAATCTTGGCGCAACGTATCAATGTCTTTATGGCAATCTTCACGACATGATGCACCAAACAAGAAGTAGAAGACTATGTGGATGATATCATGGTCAAGTCAAAACTCAATGAGACCACACAAAATATCTTGAGGTAAAGAGTGTTTGAGAGGTGTCGAGAATACAAGATTGAAGATGAATCCTTTGGGGAAATGTGCTTTGAGGTGTCTCTTGAGTAAATTTATTTGCAGGATTCCAAGTGACCTTGAGAAGGAATAAAGGTAGACCGTCAAAAACTCGGGCTATCCTCACAATGCCGCCTCCCAGGCAGTGAAAGAACTCCGAGAGTTTCATGGGCAACGTAGACTACATTCGGCGTTTTATACGAGGTCTGGCCAATACTGCCTCATTCACCACCTTCTTTGAAAGGAGCCGGCTTTGTTTGGACCGCAACCTTGAGAAAGCTTTATTCAACGGGCTCCTATCGTCTCCAACCGTCATGAAGTCTCACCCAAAGGAAGCCACTGGTCCTCTACATGGCAGCCGGTGACACGTGTGAAACTGCTCGCTCGGAAGGCGATGAAGGTCGAGCGTCCCATATACTATTTCGGAGCCGAATATTGAGAGGCGGCCGATTCGAGACTACCCAAAGCGGAAAAAAGCGTGTTTAGCCTTAATCCATTCCATTAGGAAGTTTTAGGCATTACACTGCTATCTAATAGGGTGATACTCGTGTCTAAGCTCCCAGATCTGAGAAGTTTTTTTTTTTTTTTTTTACTTTAATAGGTCTATTTGGGAGGACGGGCAAATGGCTTCTCCAAATGTCGAACTAGACATAAGCATTAATAGAAATGCACTTTAGAGCTATCAAAGACCCAGCGATTGCGGACTTGCGCGGCATTTCTGGAGAAGGCACTGCGGAATTACATAAAGAACTCCACACGGAGAATTTCCGGACGTCTCTGTCACGGATGAAAAGTGTAGCTCTTGTATTTTGGCGGCTCCGCTACCCTAGCCGTATCACCGGAGGAGCGGGCGTGGTGTTAGTCTCAGCAGATATTTTCACATTCCTTGAGTTAGACTTGAATGCCAACAACTCCCATGATGTGAGCTTTCCTCGTAGGAGCTTTTAACCCAAGCTAGAAGCAAGCGGGAGTCACGTACGGAGATAAGAGTGACTCCAAGTTGCTGGTGAATCAAATGAATGGAGTATATGCATTGAAAGAAGTAACACTAGCCCGTGCCGATCGAAGCACGAGAGGTTACTAAACTACTTGCCTGCCGTCTGACCATAACCCATGTTAGTCATGACAACAACAAACACCTTGGGTGCCTAGCAACATTGGCTTCCAAGCGAAGTTTGAAGGGCGGAAGAAACCACACTGACGGTGAAGGAGAACCATAGAATCGGCGTGGCTCACAGCAATACAAATACACCAAGACCGGCGATTGGCGAACTCCGACCGTTGAGCTCAACGGCTCGCTCTCCCCGAGAAAGGTCAGTCTCAAAACCACTGCCAAAACTTCTTCATGCTTCATGGTATGTTGTATTGCCGGAATCGAGATGGCTCCACTGACCCAAGATGTAAGGTGGCCGAGAAGCACAACTACGAACCCAGATCAATATTCACAATGAAATTTGTGGACAATCATAATTAGTAACGCTTTCTGGCGACTTGGCCTTACAGGTTATTGCAGCAGAGATGGAGGCTCAATCAGGACTACTTGATCCTGCTCAAATTGCCGGGCACCACCACACCAATTGGAGATTTTAATGTGGCATAGAAATTTGAAAGAACCCTACATTAGCTATCTCAAGTGATGGGATAATTCCTGCTTAGGTGAAAGGGCAGCTAGTAAGATGAAGCAAAGAAGCCATGGTTCAGTTATTCCATGAAGGGATCTGTATCGCGAAACCCTGGAGGAGTTGTCTGCTCCCGATGCACAGGCTGGAGAAGAAATCCCGATCATGCTTGAGACGGACACCACGAAGGAGAACATCAAGGGAAGAGGAAAGCTGTTTCTCCAAATACGAGAAATACTATTGGCGACCATGGAGGACAGTGCGTGGCCGTTTTGTTCAAAGCGTCATAATGCCAAATCCATGGGAACCTTGTTCATGCTCCGCATGCACCCTCTGCGCTCTATCAGCACGCCCATGGCGTTTGCAGTGGGGAGCTGGACATTATCGGAAGAATCAATCACCGTCATAGACAGACGCAAGTACGTCCATGGCACACGACGGAATACTTCACCAAATGGGTGAGGCCATTCCCCTACGAGGAACTACGGGAGCAACAATTGCGGCTTTCGTTAAAGAATACATCATTTGTCGTTTTAGCGTGCCCAAGCATATCATCGCATAATGGCACTCCCCATCGCCAACTAAGCGGGAATGCAGGGAATTACTTGAGAGTATGGCATTAAGCGGTCTTCTCCGCGATCTACTATCCTCGAAGGGACGGAGCCAGGTGGAAGTACCAGTCAAGACATTGATCTGGGATCGTGATCGAGCAGTGCTACGACAATCTGGGAATGGCATGATCGATTACCAATGGCACTATGGGGCGTAGTCGATCAGCCAGAAGCTCCATTGGGGTTTCGCCGTGACTACCCATTTGCACGAGCGGATGCAATTCTCAGCGGAATCGGGAATCCCATCGGCCGAGTTACGACGTCAGCGGGATCCGTTGGAGGCGAGGCAAGTCTCTGACTGCTAGAATGTGAGTTAGACACTCTGGATTTCTAGAAGGAATAATAGCGGAAGACAACTCGGAGTGTCGAGAATCTGAATTTCGGGGCTACTTGACATGTGTGAAACCACAGCGTTTTCAAGGTGGGAGATTTGGTTTTGAAAACGGCGAACCACATCAGCAGACATTATGCACTAAAATTCTCACCAAAAATGGGAAGGTCCCTACGCGGTCACCAAGGCTTACAATCCCAGGCTGCTACAAGATCATTAACCCAAGGTGTAGCAGGAGGCGGCGTGAGCAGGTTATCAATGGAAGTAGACTCGAGGCATATCATGACGACCAGCTGTCTCTTATGTCGACAATACGGGCATTTATTTCATTACATGTTTGAATCATCAATTATATTCAGGAGATGTATCAATAGAAAAAACTGTTTCACAATCAAAAACCAATGCGGTTTATTACGTCAAAGACGTTTAAAAACTTTTGACATGAGCGTCATTAACAATAAAGGAATGAAGTTTAGAAGAGAAGCAGTCAGAAGATTGTAGTTCCTTGAGGCGTACATCTCATGACTCTAGCGTGATATCTTTCGTTCTTTTCTTCAAGTCTGCACTGACTGCTCTACCTTCTCAGGTCTGCGGCTGAGCCTTCTCCATCTTCTGAAAATAGCCTGTATGGCGGGGAACAACATTTTACGAGGATACAGCTCGATCAGCCTTGATGATATCACAAGCACTTGCAACCAGCCCACGTTGAACTCGCATGGATTCACGAGTAGATACCATATTCTCCCACTTTTGAAGGCTTGATTCGATAGCGTTGCGGATAGAAATACTCTCATCTCGTCAATCATGGGAAGAGGCGTTCGCAGGTGACGAGCGAGAAGAGCGGTGTCGGACCACGTTTGTAGTTTGCGATATCGGCAGTACTTCCTCCAATAACTTTGTATACAAAGGCACTGACTCCTGCCTTGCAGAATCCGCTGACATCTCGGTGGCTGGAGGATAAACATTTCATCGCGAACATCGAATGAAAGACACTGCATTTGGATATTCATAAGATGAGATACCCAGGTCGGGCGTCTTGAGGGTTCACGAGGGTGAATGTGTTTGAATTTGAAGGAGAGAGGAGTAGTTAAGTGTCATCATCGCTGTGCTTGTGACACATGTTCGATAGGGTATCTACTACGAGAATGAAGGGATTATTTACTTGATCATTACGGCGAGCAAGCAATGGTTGGAGAAAAGGAAAAAGAGACAAGCGGTACTGGTCTTCTTGGCTCGGAGAACACGGCGGGGGATTGATCATGAAGTTGGGTGCGCAGTGCGTGCGTTTAACGGAAGGATCTGGATGGGTATGAAGAGAAGGCGATCCTTTGTTGATACGACATGATGAGGGAAACGGAGTTTCTGTGGGGAAGGCCCTATTGAAAAATGCTAAAAATGGTTCAAAACCTCTACGCTGC